>JAAKEQ010000017.1:0-526423 GCA_014250555.1 Aspergillus oerlinghausenensis | reverse complement strand
TAATTCTTTAACTAAGGTAATAGCTCTAAGTAATAAAAGAACTTAAATTATCTATTATTTAACTTTCTATAGTATTACAAAATAGTATAAAGTATAGTTAAGCACTAATAAAGAAAAAATCTATAGGCTATAATTACTATATAGACTTAGGACTTAGAGAGCCCCTAGTCTATAATAAAATTACTAAGATTATTCTCCTTATTAGAAATCTCCTTTACTTTATTATCTAAATCATCTTTAGATACTTCTACCTCTCTCTTACTAATATCTTCTATATTATTATCTTTAGCTACTAGCACAGAGAGTTAAGCTTAGAACTCTATAATCTAAGTCTTAATCTTATTATTAGGAATTTATAGAGAGTAAAGTTCCTAACAGGCACTCTATAGGATATATCTCTTAAGAGAAGTAATTAGATAGTACTACCTAGCTACCTAGATCTACCTACTATCTTTAGTCTAGTTATTACTCTCCTATAATAATATTAGTATTAGAATACTAATTATTATAGTATACTATTACCTTAGGTATACTAGTATATTTTATATTATACTCTAGTATTTCTTTATATTCCTTCTAAGCCTTTTTAGCCTCTTTAGTAGCTTTTTAGATATAAAGCTATACTTTAAACTACTTCTTTAACTTCTTATTCTAAAAGTACTTCTCCTCTAGCTTATTAATTACCTTCTTTTTAAGGACTACCTAATATTTAGTATTTATGGTTTCCCTATTTAAAATTAATAAGTAAGATATTTAGCTATAAGAGATACTAGCTTACTAAAGATTAGTCTTATAGAGGTATTTAAGGTAATTATATTTAGTCTTTTAATCTATATTATACTAATACTATAGTTCTAGCTTATCTCTAGACTATTACTAGCAGAGAATATAGGTGTAAATAACTTAAGGATCTTCTAAAATTTTCTTACCTATTATTAATAATAGTAGTAATAATAAGATATAATAGTTATAAGAATAGATAGTAGATGATAAAGGTCCTAATACTAGTATTTTAGAGATTTTAAGATATATAGTAATTTAAGTCTTTAGGGATAAGTAAGATGAGGTATATAAAAGATTATAAGAAGGTAAAGATAAAGAGAAAGATAAAGAGGGAGATAAAAAGGAAGTAAGATATAAGTAAGAATATCTAGAAGAATCTTATCTAGAAGAGTAAATATTAATAAAGAACTAGAATAATACTATTCCTTAATAGCTATTAAAGGAAATTTACTTCTTTATCTATTTACTTTCTTTATTTATCTTTTACCTCTCTTAATCTTTACCTCTCTTAATCTTTACCTCTCTCTATCTCTTCTCTATAAGTATCTTTACCTCTCTCTATCTCTTCTTTATAGGTATTATTACCTCTCTCTATCTCTTCTCTATATATATTATTACCTCTCTTATCTCTTCTCTATGTATATTATTACCTATATTTATTACTAAATTATATTATATCTAACCTATATAGTAGAAAGATACTTCTAGCCTAGGGTAATTAGGCTAATAATAGACTAGCTAAGAGATATACTATAGTCCTAGAGAAGACTAAGCTTAAGAGAGCTAGAGGTATATACTAAAGCCCTAATTATAGTAATAGAGAGAGGTAATAGATATAGTATTTAACCCTAGTACTAATAATACTATAAATAACTCCTTCTACCTTACTATACTTAAAGCCTGGAGAGAAAGAGTAAATACTTAGATTATAGAGTAGTAAGGTTAGACTCTTACTTAATATAAGATAACTATTAAAGAAAAGCCCTAGCAGCTAGAGGTAGAGGCTAAGAACCTATATAAGAATATTAATAGTAAGTAATATTTTGCTTTTCCTTTTAGTAATAGTTAGGGGTAATATTTCTTAGAGTTAGCTTAAGAGATTATATACTACTAGTTAATAATTAGTATAATCATTCTGCAAAACTAATTCTACCTCTTAGTCTAGAATATTATAAATAAGCTATACCCTAATAAGGGTATACATATTCACAGACTAGTAGTTAATACTTTATAAGAGATTACTAAGTAGTCCCTAACTAATCTATTCTATAGTAAGTAATAGTTAAAAGTAATAGTATATTATATAAATATACTAATATACTTTAGGTACTAACTATCTAGCCTAGCATGCTAATTATAGTACTCTTTATAATAATAATCTTTAGCTCTATCTTAATATATTAATAGAATCTAATCTTCTAAAGGGCCTGCAGCCTAATACTACTATACCTCCTCTTCTAAAGTATACTTAATATTAGGAGCAGGCTATGGTAAGAGTGAAGGAGTACCTAAAGATAGCTATTATATTTATCTAGGATGCTGCTACTAGTAGCTATAAAGGCCTTAAATAGCCTAAGCTAATTAGTAACTATAAGCTATATATTCTTCAGGCCACTGCAGTAGCAAGGAATCCTAATTATAATGCTAATTAGGCTATTACCACTAACTATTACCTCTTTGCTAGTATTAAAATTAAAGATAATAATAGTAAGGATAATTCTAATCTTAATCCTAATTTTAAGCCTAATACTAATTCTTTAGAATCCTTAGAATTAGAGGATAATAATAAGTATAATAAGAAGGAGTTAGTAACTTTAGGTAACTAATAGCTGTAATCTTAGGGGATCTATAATTATAATTAATAAGTTAATAACTCTAGATATTAGGGGCCTGGGGATCTTATAGTGCTTTATTTTCTTTATAAAGGCTAGATTTATTATATAGGTCTATTACTATAGCTAATTTCCTTAAGGATAGTCTAGACTCTAGATAGAGTTTATTTTCTTTTATTCTTTATAGATACTAGAAGCCTAGATTTATTACCTATTTATTACACAGATCTGTTACTATATTTAATTTCCTTAGGGATAGTCTTAATAAATAATAGTCCTTATAGATTAGGATAGAACTCTAAATTTTCTATAAACTTTAGTTATAAATTATTTATAACTTCATAAGATGTAATAATCTAAGGTAATAATCTATATCTAACTTAGTATTAAGGCTGTATAAGTAAATTTAGGACTCCTAATAAGAAATCCCATCCCATTCTATATACTCTATAGGAATCCCATCCTATAGAGAAGTAAGTAAGGGATTCCCTAATCCTAATTACTAATAGTGGATGGGACTCCTAAGGAAGAATAGGGATAATAGGATGGGATACCTATTAATATAGGAAATCCCATATTAATTTCCCATCCCATTTTTATCTTAGGATGTGGGAGTCCCATCCCATTAGATAAGAATAGGAAATCCCATGGGAATCCCAAAATGGGAAGGGAAATTAATATGGGATACCCATTTCCCAAAGGGAGGGAATTTCCCATGGGAATTCCCTCCCACGCGGCCAGCCTAATTATAGGCATCTATAATAGGAGCTAATTATAGCTTAATTAAGTAATAATTTTATCTATAGCTTAGAGTAGAAGATCTAATATATAACTTTATTAGTATTATTATATATCTCTATATTAGGTAGGATAGGCTTTAGCCTCTTTACTAAATCTTCTATAGGGGTTAGTAGGAAAGAAGTTACCTAGGGAGTAAATACTACTATAGTAATAGTAGCTATTTATTATTCCTCTAGCTAGGCTATTTAATTAGTAATATTTTATAACTACTAGGTTATTTAGATTATAAGATTTATTTATATATTATTTAGTAGTACTAGTTACTCTTTACTAGGCCCTTCTAGGGATATTAATATTTATAATAATATATTATTATAGCTTATTCTATCAATCTAGCTATCTTACCTAACTAGTCTAATCTATCTAGTTCATCTAGTTTATCTAGTTCATCTGGTTTATCTGATTTATCTGGTTTATCTGGTTTATCTAGTTTATCTAGTTTATCTAGTTTATCTAATTTATCTAGTTATTTTTAATAAGAGTATTTTCTATTATTATAGGCTAGAAGCCTTAGAAACCTATAACCTAGGTTTAAATAGTAAGAAATCACTAAGGAAGGAATCTAGCTAGGGCTATAGTAGCTAAATATAAAGGGGTATATAGTTAGTATATAGGTCATATAATTAGTAGCTAGTGTCTAATTTAGATATAACTTTATAGGTGTCATATAACTAGCAGCTGGCCCCTAATATATCATCCAGAGCCAAAGATCATTGATGCCTAAGGCAGACAGTGAGTGCTTAGTAAGCTCGAGCACTCAGCGGGCCCTGCCCGCTACATTTAAAACTAGATCCTTAGTACTAAGAAGATATATTAGTTACTATATAAAAAAGTATAGATATCTATATACCTCTAAGAGTATTATATTAATATATTATTTTACCATAAGTATATAACATATATAATAGTAATAAGGTTTTATTTAATTATCTACTATATACCTAGATATCTATTAGGCTTACCTAATTAAGCTACCTAGTAATTAGTTAATAATTAAAGCTTTTTAGTTAAATATCTACTTACCTCTATAAGTAGTTTTAATATTACTATACTAGGAATAGTACAGTGTGTGTAAACATATAAGGGTGGTGTGTGGTAAGATATAATTATTATAAAAAAACCAAAAGTTCCTTTTGTGCAAATAGTCCACCGTAGACATGATGTATGTGTCATGGGGTGGATTTGCATCTACGCGGTTTGGACTGCGGATAATGGATATACCTACCTGACTAATTTCTAGTATTTAAACACGCCTCTAGGATATCAATATATCTTACTTGATAATATTGAAATCCTACGATGATGTCGCGACAATCTTGCCATGGAACAATCGACATTTTGAGTCTGGGGAATGTACAGGTAATAGCAGTTGGTGCCTGGTAATCCTGGCAGGCCAGCCAGACATTGTTGCTTTCTTTGGTCTCTTTCCCTCTTTCATCTCTCATTACTTCCCTCCCTCTCTCTCTCCTCTCACCTTCCCCCTCAGTTTAGTTCATCATCCTCATCCTCTCCATCCAACTGATAGATAAATCAACTTGCGGCGATACTCTAATGGATCGCGTGCTATTGTATCCATGACAAAGCTGGCCACCTGCCACTGTTTGCCTACACCTTCCATTCCTTCTTCAACTGAGCAAGCCATTCCTCATAGGTCAGAACTTGTCCTTCCACCAGAACTCGGTTTGCCTCCACCTTCTGTGGTCGAGGCGGAATGTATACGAAATCCTTTACATGTTTTGCGGTACATACTCGGATTGGCATGGCCCCCGTCCGCAGCACCTCCACGCAATCCTTGCAAAAGCCCGTGTTAAAGCAGATCGAGCACAACGAAATGCCGTCCATCGTTCGCGACACCTTTCGACATGGACCATCGCAGGTGTAGACGAACTCATCGTCCTTAATTTCCTGGTCGTATTCATCCGCATATCGTCCGAGAGCATAGGCAATCGCAACCACATTCTTGGCATCACCGGCAGCGAGCAAAGCATTTTGCAAATCAGTCAATCCTGCGTCATCGTTCTCCGGGTCATCGTCGGATAAGATTTGTATAGCCCGTTTGACGGATGGAGCGAGCAAAGCCCGCGCGTCATCGTGTCGGCCGATCAAGCGGTACCACACACCCAGGGAAATCGCCCGAGCCCGCGCGGCGATCCAGAAAGCGGACGTGTCCTCGGTCTTGTACCGTGCTACCAACTGCTCCAATCGTCTGACGTACTCCTCCGCCTCGGGGGAACCCACGCCAGCATCGACGGCATGACACAGCCAAAGTTGGGCCAGCTTGGAGGAGGCGATGACCTTGGCCGACCCAATCTGGCCTTCTTCCTTGGCGGATCCATACGTGTTAAGGATCCTCTCCCATCGCTTCGTCGCCTTGTCTTCCTCTCGGGTGTATTCCGAGTACAGACGCGCAAGCGAAAGGTCCAAATCAGCCGCGACAACCGTCATGGACGACTTTCGGGCCGCTCGGGCGGCATCGCGGTAGGAACGGACTATGAGGTCGAGATTCCCCGTAGCCTGGCCAGCGACGGCTAAGTACTCAAGAACCTCGTCATCCACAGATGGCATCTGCCATAGAAACTCCGTCAGTCGACTGTATTCTTTATCGGGAACCTGTGCATCGGCGAATTCTTTCACAAGAGAGATGGTCTCATCGAACCGGTCCGTTTCGTTCTGGAAACGCAGGATCACATACGTGCACGTGCTGCAGTAGGGATTAACCGCAAGAGCTTTCTTGATCTTCAGATAGTGCTTCTCTGCCTGCCCGAGCTCCTTATAGCAGGTTGCGATGCGGTCCAGTATGGCGTGCAAGTGTGCAGTTAGCCTTTCCTTCTGATCAGGCTGGTCAATGAGCTTCCTTTCCAGAAGTGCTTCTACTTCCTCGTCGAGAACAAGGGCCGTTGCCCATTCTTTCCTGCTCGAGTGTGCTATGGCCATGCCCGCTTTGGCCATCCAGTTGTTTGGATCTAGGGCGATTGCCTTCGTAAAGTAGTCCAGAGCTTCGTCTATGTGGCCGGTGTAGCGCAGCACCACGCCGACCCTTTGGTACCAGCGGGATGTCTTCTCGATCTGCGCCCATTCGGCAGCCTCGACGACCTCGGCGGCAGTCGGTGCAAAACGGTCAATAAAATCCTCGTCGATCCCTCTTTGACATTTGAGATAGCTGATAATCATAGCCGCCGGGGCCGAGGGTACCCAGTCGTCTTCAGCCAACCATTTCTTGGTGCAAAGCTCGGCGATGGGTCGGAATGTCTCTACAGGCGTCTCCTTGACGGAAAGGATGAATTCGGCCTCCTTGACTGCAAGCGACTCGACAATCTCGGCATCATCCCACCAGCGCTGAATGGCCTTCAGGTTTTCGCTTGTCGAGACCCAGCTTCTCATTGCCAACCATCTGGCCATGTGCTCTTCCGTACCGAACATCCGCGCCAGTATGCTGGCGATTGTCTTTTTGTCCTCGAGCGAGGTCTCTGAGGGTTGCACTGAATGGAGGTGTTGCACCCAATTTTCTTTGGCGTAGGCCTCCATGACGCTGGAGTCCGCAGCCTTCTCGGAGAACTCGGTATCGATGAGCATCTTGAGGCACGTCTTGAGGACATGAGCTTTGGCATCTTTATAAACAACTCCGACTGGCAGTTTGTCCTGCGCGGCAGAGACCTTGCCTTGGCTTGGGTCACGGAAGAAATCGCCCAGGGATGCGTGGCTGAAGGTGACGGTGGTCGACTTCTTGTTCGAATCAAAGTCTATAATGTTGTCAACATCTTCAAAAGCGTCCTGATCATCGCTATCCAGTTTAGTAGTATCCTCGTCGTCCGACTCATATGTCCTCTCTGCCATGGTCTGGAGCTCCGTTGTGGTCAGACCGTCCTCACGGTCGAGGTTGAAGAAGGCAGCGAATTGTTTGCGCAGGGCACCTTCGAGGTAAATCATCCCGTCTCCCTCGGCTGACTTCAACTCGAGGATTGCCTCCACCTCGCAAAGGCTCAGAGGACGAGCGGCGCAGGTGACCCAGAGCAGGAGCTCGTTGAGAAATTCCAACTCTTCGTCGTTCAGACTGGCGGAGAAGCTCAGGAGGACGTGGCGCAGCATCTCCTTCAAGCCCTTGGGCGCCTGCTCGAGGCTTTTACGGATACTGGACTCGTTGCGCTTCTTGACCAGCTCCTGCAGCATCAGGTTCACCCACAGAAACATGCCCTCAGCACCTGCCGACAGTTTTTCGGTAATCTCCTTCCGTAGAGCTGGTGAGACGCGTCGCAGGATCACTGATTTCTGAATGCTGGTTTTGATGTAGCGGTCGATATCAGCGGAATTTTTCAGCGTTGTCACATGGATTGTCGGGACGTTGGTTTCGAGTGCTTCAGCCACTTGGTCGCTGATATGCGGCCGTCCAACCATGGCCAACTGCAAACGGCCGCGATTCGGGGAGTCCAGAATGTCCCTGGCAAGGTGTAAGAAGGCGAGTCTTTCCTCCTCAAAGGCCTCATCGACCGCATCGAAGAGGACATAAACACTGCTCGTAATTGATTCCTTCTTCAAGAAGTAGTTGACAAAAAGGGTCCGCCACGCACTTTCCAAAGTCCTGACGCTCCCATAATCTCCAAGGGCTGCAAGATACTTCTCATATGCCGGATCATTGCTGCTGATCTGATGGGCGAGATCCCGCAGGGCCTGGTGAAATGACCTCGTGGTGGTATGGAGACATGTGAGGGATGCTGTACCCCCTGCGGGTATTGGTCTTTGAGGAAGGCGATAATGCTCGATGAAAGATAGGATTTGCCAGCTCCAGGATTACCAGAGACGAACATGACCGGCAGATCTCGAACCAACCAGCCTTGGAAGACGTCTTCGTGCCTCACCCAATCTCCTGTGCCAGGAACACGGGTTTTGCTGATTCTGTCATACCAATCCTGTGCCGAGTCTGTTGCGGATGGTTGCAGAATCTTCCTCACAAGATCGCGCTGTGACTTTGCCATGTCCCCATGCTTTTCATCCTTGCCGTTCGTCGCAATCAATAGGTTGCCCAGCATTTCATGCACCTCGGTGACCTGCACGGTCATCTGATTGACGGCCTTTCCCGTCTCTTGAACTGTGACATTCGTCGACGTGACAGTGGTTTGGAGTGTGTCCACCACGCGCCCTGTCCGTTTCGCCTCGACCAGGGTTTCGGCACCGACGAGGCTCGCTTCCACTTTGGTCAACTTATCCAATTTACCCACTGCCTCTTTGATGGCGTCGTCGGTGCCCAGGAGGATGTTGCGGGTGAACTTGAGCAGTCTACCTCGCTTGATGGCCTTGGTCGAAAGGGCGAAGATTTCCACCAACGCTGTGAGGATATCGCTCAGCTTTTCGCTGAGATCTTCGGAAATTTGCTCCCGACCATAGGCTTTCAACCGGATAGTGAAATCCTGTCCAAATTAGATGGGTTTATGTAGGACACCGAAAGATAAGGCGAATGGTGGAAGAGAGCCCACCTTGAGTGTTCCCATCAGATCCTCAATCGCATCGTAGGAGCTCGATACTCCTTTGGCAGCGGTCACGAGGTAGGTCACCGCGCCAAAAACAAGACTGCTGGGAGGAAAGACCATCGACGCGCCTCCGGCAGCCAGATCGCCGAACAGCTGGACTGGAATGAGTGCCGCCTGCATGGCATCAAAGATGACGCCGCGTTTATGACGGTACTCGCTGAAGGATTTGTTACGCTCATCGATCTCTCTGGCCAGGTCATCGACACTCTGGAGCTTGCAGAGGAAGGCGACATGGAGATCCTCTTTAGTGATTTCCTTGTACTTTTCGATCGCCCGCGCGTAGATGGCAGGGATTTGATTGTTTTGGACAGTCATTTTCGAACAAGTGTGTTGCATAGGTTGAGTATTATCATCACCGTTGTGTTTGGAGTCCGGTCATCTGCCCAACACTATGTAATGTTACAACCCAGCGACTTGACAGTTGCGGCGTGCAAATTATGAACCCCACGCTTCATGCTGACGGGCGCAAAGGGCCATGCCTTTTTAAGGAAAAAAAAATGTACTGTGTATGGCCAGAATGAAGTGCGGCTGAAGAGAGGCGGGCGGGGATTTGACGTGAGTTAAATGAGGGGCTCGAACAGTCCAAGGCTGTACTCTGTAAGCTGCATTTCTAGTAGGAGTCTCTTGTGTAATCCGTAATCCGACAGCTGACACGAGGTCAACGGTCAGACAGACAGATCAGACAGACGCCAGGAGATTGGGCATCCATCCACTGTCGGTCCTCATTTCAACTTTTTTTTCAGGGGTCATCCCCCATACGGTTGACTAAGCATGGACATGGTCGTCTCTGCAGGGGAGCTACTCCGTAGAGGGAGAATTATATGAAATGTGCCCATGTTGTTTTGCTTAATCCTTGGAAGAACCTAGAGTGAATGTCCGGTACTCTATGGTTTTGTCAAGCCAGTTATCTTTCAGCAGCCCATGTCATTCAATATTTGAGTGGTGGTTGACACCTGCTCAAAAATAGAGATTCAAATGTTTACATTTCTATGGACTACGCTAGGGGGAAAAAAACCATTATTGCCACAGGACATGTCTATTGATCCTTGCCAGCATAAGACTTATGTATCAATCAGCTGATAGGACATGCTGGCCCACGACTAGAGAATATATTCCAACGTCTATTGATCACTCTTTGACTTGCGTAAAATCTTTCTGCACACGGATTCCATGCAGAGGAATCTCATCGCTCGCGTTATCGACGTTCCTCCCCTTTGAGCCTAATACGTTGGTCACCATATGGCCGTGATCATACTCCGGCCGGAGGGACGCATCCAACCGCTCCGGCGTCATGGGGTGTCCGCCCGCCGAATCCGCCTCATCCGGGAGACAATAGAAGGAATGACGGCGGCTATGCGCTGAGTGACCGACACCGCTGCCCGTGTGTCCTTTCGTCAACTCGTTCTGACTGGGGTTTGACTGGCCGGTCTTGGACATGGGGGTTGTTCGGCTGCGCAGTAAGGCCGGCAGGGCGCCTTGGATGCCGAGGAGACGGACGATGGCCTGTAGGGCGGGCCGGAGGGTAGGAAGACAGGCGGAGACGATGCCGGCGGACATTTCGATGGCGGTCCAGCCGACGGTTGGAGCGAGGGTGTAGGAGGAGTCGGCGGAGGTGTACGAGAAGAGGACGCTGAAGCGGTAGGCCGAGGCGAAGACGACGCTGGGATTTGGTCAGTCAGGGGTTTGATCAGGTCACGGTCATGGAGCACGTACAAGAATCCGAGACTGAATGCAACTGTCAAGGCGATTTTCTCAGAGAGACGCAGCTGCAGTTTCCAGACTTGCGGCATCGGCAGAACAAGAATCGCCAGATCAGTCACGATGGTTGATATCGCATTGGCGATCCAGGTGCCGACTTGGTTGATACACCGTCCGGGCAGATTGGGATACCACAGCTTCTGAACAGGAACACAGATGAAAATAAAAAGAAAGGTGATGCAGATGACCCAAATAACGACAAAGGCGCCGATGATGTACGCCCAGCGCTTGAAGTAGGGGAAATGAAAGATACGGTAGTACATCAGCAGGATGCTGAGTTTGGTCCAGACCAGATTGAATACATAGAGAATCTCGGCCACGACGAGGAACTTGGCGATCATGACCTGGTTGGAGATGGGGACGGCGGTGCCGGCATGCAGGCCCATGCCTTCTTTGAGCATGGCGAAGATGAAGCCGACTACGACCAGGTTCCAGCCCTACGGATGTTAGTTTTTAGATACCTTGTCAAGGGAGGTAAAGCCTACCATGGAGAACACAATCATCCAGTCATCCCACCACAACTTTTGCTTCCTCTCCCATCGGGCCAGAAGCCGCAGACAGACCATGACGAAGGCGAGCACCGTCACCGAAGCGGTGGTCGCAGTCACCCATGGTTGCAGCGAATCTTCTTGGTCTGCCATTCTAAGTGATCACGACATGAGAGACTGCAGTGGGATGATCGACTGCCGCAGGAAGAACAAGGCCATTATAACCGAGTTCCTCAAATCGACCTCTCTCGTCTCGTACCTGAATTCTTTCCAGCCAAGGGCCATGGCCAGACGGGAGGATTCTAGCCCATACTCCTTTTGTAAAATGTGGTGCCTGGAAATTTTTCACTTATGGTGGAATGATACTTTGATTCCGGATTCCGCAAGATTTGGGACAATCTTTGGCTTGCAGCCATCAGGGCGTCGACAAATCCCAGGCCAGACTAACGAGGCGCCCCTTACTGGCGGGAAGCTACCATTCTTTTTTTTCGGATGCTCATTCGACAGACCAAGAAGTTCAATTGGCCGTTGGGTGACCCTTAGCCCGTTATAGCTGCAGAATAGTCGATCCTCGCGTTGGAAGTGGGCCAGAAGCGTGGCCAAGTGGAGAGCGCGGACTGTGAGTCTTCACAATGGATGACACGGAGTATCTCCGCGCTATCGTCACAATGGTCTTTTTACGAAGGGAAGTCTAATGGGGACTCCACTCGTCGTGTTTGCAAACTCTGTCATGCTGTAGCTGTGGGGGACTCTTCGGCAGTTGAGAACTTGAGATCGTCCTATCTGGTGCCGGACATCCGTGCAAGTGAAACAGTAGAAATGCGTGGTTAACTATCATCGAAGTATCGAAAAAAAAAAAAATGCTATTTATGCTATCACTTATACTTGTTCACCATCTCCAATAGCGCAGCATTCACCTCCTTTGGATTGGTGGCGTTCAGATAATGGGCTCCCCCTTCGATCATGACAAGTTTGGCCTCTGGGGACGAGGTGAAGAGCTTGATCTGCTCTGCTGGCACTATTTTGCCGAATGGAGTGTCCTCGGTGCCCTGTGGCGTCTTAGCAGCATCCTACGATATCAGCCCCTGACATAGGGATGGACTCACCTGTAACCAGTACACGGGACACTTGATATCACCCAGTCTCAGCAACAGTCCATCGCGCGACAGCAGGCAAATCACCGCCATGCGGACCTTCTTCCGGCCTTCGTCTCCCTTGTAGACCTCCTTTAAGGTCTTCGTCCAGAACACACTCAACTCCTCCGAAGCACTGGCGCCGAACCCAATGCCACCGACCATGCCGCACCAGACGTCATCGACCAGGAAATCAGGAGTCGGAACAGCGCTGGTCCACTTCTCGTAAAAGGGCTTGAGGGCTGGGACGGGATCCCAGCACCCTTTCGATCGGGAGTCGGCCGATTCGTAATCCATCGAGGTTCCCAGTGGCATCAGACCGAGGATCTAGATGACAGTAGACATATGTCAGTTTTCACGGATCCCCTCACAGTATAGATAGGTCACGTATGCAGGGGGCTCCCACCCGGTCGGGAGCCAACAGGGCCATGCGCGTCACGATCCATCCTCCCTGGCTCGTTCCCAGAGCAAAGGCCTTGTCGATGCCGAGTTTATCCATCACCTGCAGCGCCATCAATGCCGAATCCCAGTATGTAAAGTGTTCCGACGGGCAGCTGGTCGAGCCGTGGCCCAGGGGCTCAATGGCCAGCAGGTTCATGGCGTCTGTGAGGGCGGCATCGCTAAACTGATCGCGGTAAAGGGACACAGTCGTGCACATCGAGTTGATCAGGACGCATGTCGGCTTGGCGGGGTCGTAACGGTCGTTGGACAGAGCATAGCCGGCGGTGATGCCGCCCAGATGGGGCACTTGGATAGTCTTTGTTGCTGCCATGGTTTTTCGGATGTGTGGTCTCAATACAACAACAAATGGACGAGGAGCGTCAAAATGTAACTCGTCATATAGTCAAGGGACCTGTCATCTCCTCACCCCCGTTCCAGACCAGAACGGCACACGCAGAGGGGACGACTTCCCTTTCTGGGACCAAATCCCGGTCGAGTGGGGGTGGACAGCTGGGCAGACGATACCCAGCACTAAGTATCCTCCTAGTTTGATGCTTCTGGGTCATGACCGTGGAAACGGACGAATGGGACGCTTTCGGGCCGCTTCTGACACGCCGGTCCTATCCGCGTAAACCCAAAGGCCCACTGCGACAGAGAAGACAAGAATTTGTCAGACTCAGGGCTCAACGTGCCTCAGACATGTCCATGTCACTGGCGGTGTGAGTTGAGTAACAATGTTTTGTGGCCTGGTGTTCGATGGTCACTGACTGCAGAGTCAATTTGTTCGCTGGGGATGGAGTGGAGCAAAGGCATCCAAGATTGGTCCCTGCTTCACTTCGTAATTTGAATTCTGACAGGTCATACGCGCATGTCTGCAGGATTGAGCTCTGGCCTCTGGGATGTGATGTCGATCAGTCAGGGGATTCTCGAGGCACAAACAGTCACATCAAGCAGACTATCTGCATAAACATTCAGTGCACGAATGAATAAGGTAGAGTCGATATCACAGGTTATTTTTGATAAATCTCAACCTAATCTGAGAGTGCGTAGCCCCTCTTGAAGCAAGGGATAGTGGATTGTCACAATCGATAATCTGATCAGTCAACAACGGAAGCAAGATGTTGTGACAGATACAGAGAATGGAGAGAGAGGGGAAGATTGAGAGCGTGCATTAACACTCCAGTGCCAAATTGGAAGAAAGATTCGGTGCGTACGGAGTATCCACGCAACAAACATCGTAAAGTCGCGAGTCCATTCTGTAGTGTTGGAAGTAATGTGATACAAAGTAAGCGTAGGTACACCTTTGAATGAAGTCCAACCGAATTTTTCTGATCAGTAGTAGTAGTGTCCTCTCATGCCTTTTCTGGCAGGCGACGGTCGATTGTCAGCCAGACATTGCGATAGAACCCAACTCCTCCTTTGATCACGAATCGAGCCTTTGGTTTGTCGTTCACGGTCTGGACCTTGTATCGGCGGAAGAACTGATAGCTCTCAGCATTGGTGTCAAACAGTGGAACGGGGAATACAACTACCCACCTGCAATGGCCCTTTGTACAGCTCCATCATGGCAATATCCCTCCCCAGACACACTCGCGCCCCGTACCCAAATGTGAAGCTGTACTTGTTGTACAGCCTGGCCTTTTCGGCATCGAGCCAACGCTCCGGCTTGAACTCCTCCGCATCCTCTCCATACAGCTTCTTGTCTCGCTGCATAATCCATGGATTGCCTGAGATCTCGGTCCCAGCTGGCGCAAACTTGCCATACAGATCCATACCAGGCTCTGAGACATACCGGGGGAAGATGTTTGGAGCAGGGGGGTTGAGCCGCAGCGTCTCACGAACACATGCCACATAGTACGGAAGATGCTCAACGACTTCGTCGTACTGCGGGACAGGGTCAGAAATCAATCCCTTGAGCGTTGCCGCGTCAATCTCCTCCATCATACGACGATATGCGTCGGGATTGCTAAGCAGAAAGTGCACCAGGGCCTGGAAGACGGTGCCGGTCGTATCGGCCCCCGCAAGCAGCACCAGCAGCACCTCGGCCTTGAGATATTCAATGTCCAACGGGGACCCATCCTCGGTGCGCGCTTCGATAAAGGTCTGCAGGAGGTCGATGCGGCCGATATCTTTCTTCTCTTCGAGCTCGCGGAACCGTTGGTCGATCAGGCGGTCGCGGAAACGCATGAGGACGCCGATACCCGAATCGTCCTGGGGAGTGGCGACGAGGTACTTCTTCATGAAGGTGGTCTTCATCCAGCTGGTGAAGGGGTGCAGACGAGCAAGGAAACCGAACGCCGGCAGACCATCGTGGAAACCCTGAATGAGCCCGCCAACGTCCTGGCCCTGCTCGACGAAGCCAAAGGGGGCGCCGAAACCGATCTCGCTGATTATGTCGTACGCCATGTAGCTGCAACATGCCGTCACGGTCAGTCCTAGGCGTCACTCCTGGATTGCGATCGGTCGATGCTTACACGGCCCACCATGAGAAATCAAAAATCTCCCCTGTCTGAGCGAATTTCTCATTGAGCTTGTCGATCCAGTGTTGAATGCGAATGTCGATCAAGGGCTCCATCCTCTTCACGTTGGTAAAACTGTACTGCAGACTGTCAACGCTGCGGTTCCGGTTGTCGATGATCGCATGGCATTCAACCTACAGGTCCCGCCAGGTGCTTTCGAAAAGCTGCGTGCGTCTTATGCGATCGCATGTTGAACAGCGATTCAGTCTCGCCAAAGCTTCCAGTGATGTAGTGTCCTGTCTTGTCGGCATTGCGATGGTAGATGTCCGGCAGTTTCGTCGGGTCGCTAACAAGCAGGAGCGTCGGAGTTATTCGCACAACGGGGCCTACTCAGGGATCAATCAGCATCTGCTGTTGAGGACCTTGTGATAAGATGGTGTGACGTACCATATTTCTTCGTCAAAGCATACACGGTTGGCAATTCAGTCTCGCGAAGGTTGTGCCATGCGATCCAAAGCCTGGTCACTCCTCCCCAGAAGGGCCCGGGGAAGAGAGACAGGGGGTGGAAAAAGTGATAGTAGACAATCTGGTACGCAGATTTGAGCAAAGCATACGCCACAAGACCCAGAACCACGTTGGTCAAGGTGATTCGGGCGAGTATCTCTTCCCCAAGACCCATGGTGGTGACTCGATGAGTGGGATAGGTTTAAGACAAGAGAGAACTGCGCTCGCAGGACACTGAAACAAAGGCCTTGCCATCGGTTTTGAGGCCAACCTTACCTCGAGGCCACTTTGCCCCGATTGCGACCGCGCAAAGACCATGTGGATGCCCCAGACGGAGAGGGGGTGGATGGGTGGATGAACGCTCAACGCACCGATGCGTGAACACGAATTATACACAGCTATTTCCCAATCCAGTCGCTTAGCTTCGACTGCGCGAGTCTCGGTTGCAGCTGACAGCAGGCTGGATAATTCATGCAGCGAATAAGAGGGGCAGAAGCAGGGTTGATCCTGGCCGCGGCGTGACAATAGTTACATCAACTAATGTATGGAGGCGGATTGAAGCTGACGGCCATTGGAGCAGTCAAGAACATCCCTGCTCCCAATGGACCTCTATGTATTTAACCAGACTGAGTCCTCGCCGTGTAAGGTAGGAATTGACATTCTCGACTTGCAACTGTACTTAGTCCCTGACTCTGCAGACCCAGTTGTTGATGGTTGAGAACTGAGACAAGCGAATGGCAAGTTCCGCCATGACATCCCAGTCTAAACTCGGTGGGGAGAGATCAGCGAGACGACCGTTAGAGATAGCCAAGTTCGGCCCCTCTCCCATTACCGAGCGAGTCATTGTGTAGCATGATAGGTTGATGTCCAGTGCCGATCTCATGCCCAACTGCGGATGTGGAGCTTCTTGTCTCTTTGCATTTCCGCGTATGAAGCGAGGAGTGACGAGCAGTCAGCATGGCCTGACTCGTAAAAAATATGGACTTTTGTCCTAGTCAACGAGATAGACAGAGATGTCATTTCCTCCGCCTGTAGACACCTACTATGGTATTCTTCTATCTTCATGCCTTGAGGGTGTGATGGACACGTCCAGGTTGGTGTTGCAGTGGAAACTGTTTCCGACTCCCGTCATCCAGAATCAACAACGAAAGAATATTGATGACGATCAACAGCAATCGCAAAAGCATGATTACCTCTGATATAATTCCTGGAACATGTATAGAATAGCGGAGAGAAAAAAAAAAAAAAAGTTAGTGGCGAACACCAATCTATATACGTTGCACAATAATGGTCGGCTCCAGGGGACGAAGTGCAGCTATTCTCCAGAAGAAGCAATAAGACATTCCTATGATACATCTACCATATAGTTGACTTGTATTTCAGCGTTGCTTTTTTCCTGCATCCTTTCTCTCAACGCCACAGGTGCCGATCTCATGGATTATCTACGTACTTTTTCTCTCGGTTCGAATCCCCTACATGGTCATCTATCATATGTACTGTAGACTGTACCCTCCATACCGGACGTCTGAAGATGAAACTGATCACCAGTTTGCAGCTCGATGCAGTCTTGTGGGACAGTCAGCTCAAACTCGTCTCCTCAGGGCAACGGCAAAAGAACCGATTCCAATCTCTGTCCTTCCGCTAATGCACTAATAATCAGTCAATCCAGCATAGAAGAACCAACTGAGTGAGACATGGAGTGATTCCCCTCTGTCTCAGGTGTCCCGTCTTGCCCTTTGGGGAGAAGCTTGGTAAATCAGTTTCAGGCATTCAAACAAACCTAGATCCTTGTAGTCTGCGCATTATTAGCCGGTAATAACCTAAATTGACGCCTCTGGAGCTTCGACGGGATGTAACAACCGACGGCAGAATCCCTGCTCGTTAATTGACATATCAACTTGATCTCCAGTCTCCACTGCTCTTATTCGTAGTAAGCCCTATGATCAGGTCTTCGAGATTACGAGACGATAATCAAAGAGGCCGAGGAATAAAGGAGAACAAGCCATCCCTCTCATCCTAATCCTTCAGTCGTCCTGTCACTCTTTTGCATTCCAGACCATTCATCATGGCATCTGACTCTCAAGGGCCAGTTGTGGTAGGCATTTCCATTGCCTTTTCGGTCGTTACTTTTGTGGTTATCTGTCTGCGAATGTTTGCTCGAGTCGCCGTTCTGAACCATGTAGGCATGGATGATTGTAAGTTCATCTTCTGCCAGATGCTGGCGAAAAGGAGACTGACTGATTTCAAGACTTGATCGTGTGTGCATGCGTAAGGAACCGGAAACCAGTCAATTGCGCGTCCTTACTGACACACACAGCTTTTCTCCTGGGCTTTTATCGGTGTGACTATCGTCTGTCAGTACAACATCCTTGTTTCGTGAGAACCCGCAACTCATCTGAATAGCTGTCAAAAAGGGACTGGGCTCTCATCTTGCTGATGTGGATAAGAGCAACCTGCCCTCCTATTCTTTCGTACGCACCCTCCGAAAGAATACTCATTGCAGTTCTGACCATGGCAGGTCGTATGGCTCAGCTCGATGTTCTATCTGTCCTGTCTGGGCTTCATCAAAACGTCGGTCTGCTGGTTCTACACGCGCATCGGCGACAAGACGCTCACGCGCATGTCCTTGATCATGATGGGCATCGTCGGCACCCAGGCTACAGTGTTCGTCATGGTTGCAGCCTTTCAGTGTCGACCCATCCCGAAAGCCTGGAACACGTCCCTGCCAGGTCGATGTGTCGAGATCAACATCTTCTATCTGTCCAACGCGGCCTTGAACATCTTGACTGATTTGCTCACCTACTCGCTCCCTATCAAAGTCCTCCTCCGCCTACAGATGCCGGTCAAGCAGAAGTTTGCCCTTGGTTTCATCCTCTGCCTGGGACTTTTGTGAGTAACTCGATCGCAGCTGAGATTCTGCACACTGACACGCCTTTAGTGCCTGCATCTCCTCGATCATTCGCATCACCTACATCCCCACCATGCTAAAATCGGCCGATTTCACCTACGCCATCAGTGGCGCCATGTACTGGTCCGTGATCGAGACCAACGTGGGTATTCTGGCCGCCTCTATCCCCTCCTTCAAGGCGATTGCCTCCCGCTTCCTGCCTCGACTCATCGGCGAGTACTCATCCAGGCGCAAATACGCATCCTCCAAACTCACGGGATCCAAACAAACCCATTGGGGATTCTCACGGTTCAAAGACAGTGTGACAATGAACTCACTGGGGACCAAGGATGCAGAGGTTATGCCGACAGAGCTTGGAACAGGGTACGGCAGCAATACCAGCGAGGAGCGCATCGTGGTGCCGAATGGGAAGATCTGGACTACAACGCAGATCGAGACGAATGTGGAAATCACCAACGCGAGTACCCGGTGAAGAATACGCATGCATTCTCCTGCCGAGGTCAGATACCGGTGTTATAGTCCGGACGAATGCACAGTCATTGACTAGTAGAACTAGAACTAGTCTCTCCCCGCTGTTCGAACGCAGACGACGGTCTGGATCCGGAAAAGCTTGGCGAATAATGTATCCCAATGAGGAAGCTATAGTTAGCTGTCAATTGAGGCTATCGTTATCATTATTAAGCTATTACCTGCTCTGTAACTTGATCCCCGAAAAGATTTGTCAGAATGAAGACTCCGGTTGCCCGAGGTAGAGACTCCGTAGATAACTTAAATATCACAGCTCTCGTCCCCGCACTCTTCTTCCCCTCGCAAACAACCATCATCATTATCTCCCTCCTACAATTCACAATTCCACAATCAAAAATGTCCTCCGTACAGTCCTTCCGCCAAATCATTGGGGTCCCTCCCTCGACCGCCTCTACCAAAGATTCCACCCTCATCATCATCGACGCCCAGAACGAATACGCCACCGGCCATCTCAAGACCGCGAACGTCTCCCAGACCCGCAAGGCGATCGCAGCCCTCCTAGAGAAGTACCGTGCCGGCGGCAACGGCAAGAACATCGTCCATATTGTTCATGAGGTGCCGCAGGGCGCCCCCGTCTTCACCCCGGACACCGACCTCGCCAAGGAATTCGACGAGTTGACCCCGCGCGGTGGCGAGAAGGTCATCGCCAAGCATTTCCCGAGTGCCTTTGCGCAGACCGATCTCGATGAATACCTGAAGGGTCTGGGAGATGTGGGAAAGAAGGTTGTCCTGGTGGGATATATGGCGCATGTGTGTGTGTCGACCACGGCTCGAGCGGCCAGTGAGCGCGGTTATGATGTGGTCATCGCCAGTGATGCCGTGGGTGACCGAGAGATTCCCGGGGCCAACGCTGAGACTCTTGTGTCTGTGGTTCTGAGTGAACTGGCTGATGCGTTTGCTACTGTCATTCCTTCGACGGAGATCACTGCATAGCTTGTTGGACGGAGTTCTTATAGAATCAAAGCAATCTATGCATACTTGATCCCGCCACCTCTTCAATCATAATCACACCATTTTCCAAGACTAAGACGCTATTCATCATCTTCTTCGTCAATCAGGTGATGCGCTTGTCGTAATGAGATGTTGGCCTCGTAGTCAGCAGGCAGCACGTCCGAGAGACACAGACAGGTACGATTACCAAGACAACGGATCGGGCGGATCGCATCGTCCGACCTGCTTATTATCTCCGATTCCGAAGACTCCTGCTTATATCCGATCGTGAACTTAGTAAACTGGTATATATAAGCAGTTCCTCAGTAAGATGATGATGCGCGAGGATTCAGGTGTCTTCAAAGGCCGCCGAATGCCCTGTCCCCTGTCCGCATCGAAATCAGATCAAGCAAGCGATCACCACAAAAGCGAATAAATGTCGACTGCAAGCATCGGAGTCATCGTCTGCAGCCAACGGGTTCCCCGTGCAGGACTGCAGATCACCAATATCGTCCTGAATACCATCCAGAAAGCATACCCGACCGCCAACTTGCGTCTTATCGATCTAGCTACCTGGAACCTCCCCATGTACAACGAACCGGGCATCCCATCGTTCCTCAACTCGTCGGATGAATACACGCACGAGCTGACCAGGAAATGGTCTGAGGAGATTGCCTCGCATGCTGCATTCATCTTTGTCACACCGCAGTATAACTGGGGTTATCCGGCTAGCATCAAGAACGCCATCGACTATCTCTACAATGAATGGAAGGGAAAGCCCGGGATGATTGTGAGCTACGGCGGACACGGCGGTGGGAAGGCCGCTCAGCAGCTGTATCAGGTGCTCCAGGGCCTTCGTATGCAGCCCGTCGAGCCTCTTGTAGCTCTGACGTTTCCCACGAAGGAGTTTACGGGGAGAGCAGTCAGGGGAGAGGATCTGGGGGTGATGGAGGATGAGGGCATTTGGAGGGATGGTCGGGAGCAAATACTTACAGCGTTTCAGGTTCTATTCAACTCGTTACAAGGTCTATAGGTCAAGGGATCTGGTAGTGAAACTCTAGCTTGCGGCATGTTAGGGAATCTTTGGTTTGGTCTGATCCGGCGGTTCATGACACTGTCAAGGAAACGAACAAGGGGGATGGATTGGCTGCAGTTGATGCATGCATGACGAGACTCGATAGAACACCGACTAAAAGTACCTTCTCGGGAGATTGCAGTACATAATGTCTCTTCAATTGTGTCTGCAACATCTGTTCCTGTATAGGTAATGATTGGGCCAAGCGATCGTGTTCAGTTGGTGAAAGTAAGCACTAAAATACCGAGTGTGGCTGTGGCAACTCTGCATCGCTTCAAATCTCAGGGATTGAATCCCCGTGAGATTGATTATCACGTCTCTGAGACCTCCCTGCAGCCGTTGAATATACTGTAAGAATATGAAGCATACTCGAGCCAAGCACACCAAATCAAGAAGAGGTTGCATCACCTGCAAGTGAGTCATTCCACGCCTCCGTTGACCCGTACTAATTCTCCCAGAATCCGGCATGTCAAATGCGACGAACAACAGCCAGAATGTCTACAGTGCGTCAAGACAGGACGCAAATGTGACGGATACGATCCCCAACAGACAAACCCACAGGCGCAGCAGAGAGCTGTAGTCGATCCCGTCCCCGTGGCCTGGACTAAACCCAGCGCCGACCATCGCCTGGTCTTGCGTCCGGGGACTCGAGAAGAACGGCAGTATATCGAGTTCTTCTGCACCCGGACATCGCGCGCACTCTCTGGATTTTTCGATTCGGATCTCTGGCAGTATTTCCTGCCCCAGCTAAGTCACTCCGAGGCCGGGATCCGGCACGCAGTCATCGCTCTGGGGGCTCTCCATCAACATCTACATAGAGTCCTCTCCAAAGGTAAATGTGATCCAGCGCGGAAGATTGCGCCCCAGAATGAGGATTTTATAATTCAGCAGTACAACTCGGCAATTCGGCATTTGGTGGCACAACTGTCCTCCACGACCACGCACCAGGTACCGCATCTGACGCTGATCAGCTGCTGTTTATTTGTCTCCCTGGAGATTCTCAGTGGACAGATTAGTAAGGCTCTAGACCATATCCAAGCCGGACTGAAGATTCTCCAGCGATGGGAGAATCAGACAGATGGAAAACTACAGTCGGAAGGGATTGCACGAGAACTGGCTTATTTTCTGATCCGCTGGAATACCCAGCTCTCCACGCAAGGTAGGAAGATGATTCCTCTCAATCTCAGCCAGCTAGATACAGCAGAATCAGGGGAAAAACAGGAATCCTGGTCGGAAATCTCAGAAGCTAGAGATTCACTCGTTATACTGAGCAACCGCACGATGAGCTTCGTGGAGGCTGTGGGCACTGACCGGAAGACGAGAGGGTCACCCTGGCAAGTCCGTCGACAACAAGCTCTCCTCCAAGCTCTTGCCGCATGGTTGAGCGCATTTGAAAGTCTGATGAAGCGATGTGGCCGACGACTGAAGAAGACCGATCCTCGAGGACCAGTCCTGCTGCGCATCCACCACCGCACCAACCAGATTCTGGCCTCGGTCGCCCTGTCCAGAAACGAGCTCATATTCGACCAGCTCGACGATGACTTCAGAGCTATTGTTTCCTACGCCGAGGATCTGATCAAGCTCAACGCGTCACTGGACAAAGACGCTGTGCTGAGTGTCTTTTCCTTGGAGACCGGACTCATCTCTTCGCTCGGCTACACGGCTAGGAAGTGTCGCAATCCGGTGCTCCGGCGAAAGGCAATCAGCCTGCTCTACCGCTGCCCTCAGAAGGAAGGACTGTGGAGTATGCAGCAATATGCGATTATCGCGCGTATCATTGTGCAGATCGAGGAAGCAGAGGTGGCTCATCTGCCGCTGGCGCAGCGCATTCCAGAAGATCGGCATCGCGTGTATACAGCACACATTCAAAACAGGAATTGTAGCTCATGTCGACTAGCATTGATTTGTATGCCTGAGACCAGTGATGGAGAATGGCATTGTCGGGTCAGGGAGGTGGAATTTGCAGCTGAGGTCCAAGCAGAGGATCCCAACTTTTTCGCTGAAGCGGGTATCAGCTCGGAGACTTGAGGGAGTCTACAGTGCTCTTCTTAGACTTGTTTCAACAATTGGTTTAGAAGTGTCACGTCTACCATGATTGGGGTTGTTATGGAAGAGAATTTCAGAGTCGAGCTGCTGCAGTAGTAGAACATTATTCAACACTGAATCACATCCATCGATAGTGAAATGGTATATACACTATAATTAATCAAGTATTCATGTCGTATCATCAAACTATCCAACGCCTCGCTCGTTACCAATCCTCATGTCCAAATATAGATCTGTCATCCGCGGCCAAATCTTTCGCATATGAATTAGTCCGGCCCTGTGAGCAAGGCGAGGAAGACGTACTTTCGTGAGAGTTTATCTCTCCAACTCGGACGGTTCGGCTCTTTCTTTAGATCTAAAACTGGCTGCTGCTTTTGCGCCTTCATCTCGCGAAATACGGCTTCCACATGAGCGCGGTCCAGGTGTCGAGGGTTTCTGTCCTCCCAGGATTGTCTGCGGATGGTCATCCCATAGCAGTCTGGGGCCAGTAAGGGATATGGAATGGTCATTATGAATGATGTCTGTATATAATGGACGGTCGATGACTATCTAGTATAGTGTGTACAGTAGATTAATGGATGCAATGTCTCCAAGTACGATGAGGCATCTGGCAGCTCATATATGGCGACATCTAGGATCATGAGAACAGGATCAAAGCAAACACGAAGAAAAGACCAATAACATCGTTCGTGGAGAGGCAGTGGAATGCTCGAGGTGGTCTTGGTCTGGCGGTCATTTGACGTGGCCTGATGGGATGATCAGGCCCGGTTGATCTTGTTCTTGTGGCAACCTGAATCGTTTTCTCACGATTCCCAGAGTGCTAATATCATTTCTGAATAGGATCGCACCATTGCCATCTGTCCTTCTCATGACCACTGTCTCTATCCACTACTATCTGGACATATATTGAAATCAACAGCTGATGTATCCATCCTCCAATTCTTCACGAAGCACAGACATCAACCCCGCGTTTCAAATCCAGCCTATCCACGGCCATGCGCCACTGGACTGGATCACCATTGGCCTCATTGGGAAATACCGAAGCTATCATTTGTGCCGTCAGCAAATCGCCCGTTGGTGGCGCAATGTTTGAACTGTCGACGCCAATCAGCAAATCAGACGACATTACTGTGGATATCTCCATGTGGACCAGTGGTATACAATCGCTGTATGTGCCAGGCGGATTGTGGATTTTTGAGTATTCGACATACTACACCGCAGCACGGCTTAAGCATTCAGGGGGGAGATACATGATTGACCACGACAACTACAGATTATATTCGATGCCACCATTTCACCAGAAGCGTCTGAAACGGGCAAACATGTAAGCGAAGTTGATAGTCGAATACACGCAGCCACGAGAAGATAGACTTTAACATCTACTGACGTCAAACACGAACCCTGCTGTTAAGGCCTCTATTATGTACCACTTGAACGATTTACACAATTCTGAAACAAACTGAACGACAGAAAAACCTCAGGCGTAATCTTCTGAAGACAGAAAGAAGCTCACTTCGCAACCCGACAGAGCCCCTGCTCATCCCAATCCTCGCTACCGGCCATCCTGCGCGCGATAAAAAGACCAGCCGGATCCCATCTCTGCTTGATGCCGTACAAACGGCGGTAATTCCGGCCCCAGAAGGACTCTTGGAAATTGGGTTCGTAGGCAAAGGCCTCGTTCACATACGCGCCCATCTTGTCTGCTCCCTCGACTCCTTGCAGCAGCGGCAGCTCCACATCCGTCACATTCTTGATGACGGCCTGCTGCTGGGCCAGAGTGGCATTGGCGCTCCAACTGCGGGTGTATGTGATATGCACAATCGCCTTTCTCCAAGCTGGATTGAGTGCACTGTCGACTTTGCCAGCATTCTCAGCCACGGCGCCGCCTCCAACCACCATACCGGTCACGGCTTCCCCAGGCGTGTAGCGGAATTTGCTCATGGTAGAAGCGAGCCTGGCGGGTCCGCCCTTGGAGGTGAGGAGGTCTTTCGAGAACAGCCTGGAGAAGAGTAAGGCGATTGATCCTGTCCCGTCGGAATCGCCGACAAGCATGAGCTTTGACATTGCCTCGTGGACACTGGACATGGGGAGGGACATGTACTGGGTATACACGCCCGCGGTCACGTTGAGTTTCTTCATCAGTGGTTCGTACATCTGTCCAACCTCCGTTGTGTTGCTTGTATTGGTATGGAAGAGATAAAAGCTCAATACTGAGAGGGTCTGATTATTCTCCCACGGCAGATTGGGAACCAGGAAGTAGTATCCGCCTCCTCGCGCGTCAGTCACGGCCGGTAGCGCAGCATGGAAGTCAGCCACCGCGGTCCAAAATGCGGGATCTCCGCCAGCCGTGGTGATGTTCATCAGGGTAACGACGAGCGGGATTTCCTCGAATGTACGAACGGTGACTTGGGTGACGATGCCAAAGGTGCCTCCACCACCCCCTCGCAGCGCCCAGAACAGGTCCGAATTCTGGTAGGCATTCGCAGTAACTAGATCTCCCTGTAGCGTGTCAGTACCATGCACTATCCCTAAGAAAAGCACCGACTTACCGAAGCCGTGACAACACTGAACTCCAGGGCATTATCCGACGCCATCCCCTTCCATGGGCTCAGGAACGAATGACCACCTCCTTGGATATACCCGCCGGTCGGTCCAACAGTGTGAGCAGTGCCACCCACTACTGTTCTGTTCTGCTTGCCAAGAGCAGCATACATCTCCTGCAGACTAATCCCAGCATCCAGCGTCACAGCCGGACCTTCGCCTTTATGGTTCGGTGCCCCCTTTGGCACGAAATCATTTACCGTCTGTAGTCCCTTCATTCGGTTGGTCAAGATCTGAAGAGAGTTCGGAGCCGCCGAGCGTCCAAGAAAGTCATGACCGGAGTTCTTGACCGCAAGACGGATGTTATGTCGCCTTGCGAACCGGACAGCCTCCTGGATATGTCGCGCGTTTTGCACCACGGCGGAGTAGAGCGAAACACGCCCCTGCTTACACGTAAATGGAGCAGTCTCGATATAACAGCTCTCATTGTGTTCTGGCCAGGCTGCCCAGTTCTCCCATTGCACGGCACCGGGCTGAGCAGCGCGCCAGACGGAGTTGGACCACTGCGCCGTGACTTCCTGGCAGGCGGTGCTGTTGGGGTTGATGTGGCAAGGGGCAGCGACAGGCTGCACTGCGACCAGGTTGCCGTCAATTGACCGGTTGAGGGCATTCCACTCTTGTGGTGATGGCCAGCATGGCTGATGGGGTTGGCATCGGCAGCGGCGTGAATCGGGAGCAGCAATTGCTGCTGTAGCAAAGAAAATGGCCAGTAAAAGACTCCTCATAGTGACCGATGTGATACAGAGGAGTAGACTGCAAAGGGAAGTAGATTGTCGGCCTGTGACCTGCACATACTCGCCTCTCCTTATATACACACCAGAAATATGAGCCCTCCGATGCGCCCGACACTCCAGGCCCAAAAGGGTAATAAAAATAAGATACGAGCTATGCAACGGGGCTGTGTCCATCATCCCGCTGCCTGTTTCCATAGGAGAATTAGACTCCGGGCGCAGGCAATATGGGCATCCACCATCAAGGAAGTGCCTGCAAACGCGCAGAGATTAAGGCATTCTGGTCCTGATGTCATTGATCAGGCTGTTGCAGCCCTCGTACTCGCTACGATCCGTTATCCTTCTCCGTGGAGCTAAGGATATTAATCTTTATTGGCTTGGAATTCGGTAGAGCCATAGTGTGTCTCAGTGTACTACCCATAGCTGCATTTCGCCGATCAACTGTTCGATGTATATCTTCCTACGCTTAAATTCAATAGATTAAGCAGCTATGCCTTGTTTTATTGCATATGAGGAATCAACTAAACAAGTTTATCACCATGCTCCTGGACATATTTCGATTGACTCAAAATCTTAGAGTGACTTATCCCGACTGCAGCATGTGTACCCTTCACAGGTACTCCCACAATTGATCAAACATGTCGACAGGGTTTCTGACGAACTGCCAGAATTGGGGTCGACAACATGTCGCTTCTTGACTCCGCCTTCAACAATCAATTCTGCGGTTTCCTGACCCTGGATTGATCGACTATCGCTGGGAATTGGACGGACATGCTCCGGCTGCAAGGTCGTGGAATGGATCCCATACGCATGGAAGCACTCGTTGATAATCTTGGCCTTGTCCACGAAGTCGGCGATTAGTTCATCGGAAACTGCCAGATGCACCGATGCGAGGGCTTTTTCCTGATTGAGTCGCCAGATATGCAGCTCATGGACGGATTCGACGCCGGGAATCTTCAACCGAGTTAATCTTGTGGAAACATACTCGGCATCAATACCTACAGCTTCAAGATCATGCTTGACATCTTCCGGGTCGACTCCGAGAGGAACACTCTGTAGCAAAATGGTTCCACTTTTCCGGACTATATTGAGTCAGTAGGCTTCCGCGGTCTGACTGTGCGACATGCCTAGAGGAAGCGACGAGAGGAGGATCACGATCGCAATCGCCATGCTGACAGCAGGATCCGCATAGTATCTCCCCTCATATTTGGCCTTCCAGATCACCAACGCAGCAATAATAACCCCGAGATTATTCGCTGCATCACCGAGTACATGGATAAGCACACCCATCATTCCGAGATCATGGCCCTTCTTCGCTTGTGACTTGACATTGTGTCGGTGCTCGACGTGAGGGCGCAGGACCTGACAAGGGTCTTAGCTGGGAAAGCTTACGGCGAGACAACGACGTACACGAGTGGAAAGGGAATTCCTGCGTTCGAGGCTAGACAAGGCCGTTGAAAGCTCCACACCGTCATCGGATGAATCCGTGGTATTGGTTTCACCATGGTCGTGTTCTAGAACTTAGTCTGCTACTCAATCCTCTTCTTGGGGGAACCAACCATGCAGGAACAATCCACTGATCAGGTTCAGAGCCAACCCGACGCAACCAATGATCAGCACAAGCTTGGGGTTTTCAATTCCTGCATGTGTCAGTACATCGCATCCACCAGGACGATATACCATACGCTCTAACGACACAAAGCGATCGATGGATTGAAGAAAGATGCTGATTCCCAGAGACAGGAGGAAGACACCATTGGAAAAGGCGCCCAATAGTTGTGCGCGCTGCCAGCCGAAAGAAAGCTCTTTAGGGTGTTTGCTGCGTTGGGAGATCTGGCTCTTTAGCTTTACTCGAAGACATGAAGGAGCTCCGCTACCTTGAGCGCTACCAGCGCGACAATGAAGCCAACAAGATCATTCAACTGCAAGTATATCAGTATCACTTCTACATCATCGATATATGCCACCAACATAGTGGAAAGCGTCTGCGACCAAGGCCAGAGAGCGGGTATAAAATCCGACTGAAATACTGTGTTAACCAGGCAGCCGCTGGACATGCAGATATCAAACTTTACCTGCGATTTCTGCGAGGAAAAAAGACGCAGAAATGCTGATTACCAGGATCAGACGGTGTTCGCGTTTGAAATGGGAAAACATGATGAAGCCAGAGAATATTGATTGTGTAAAGAATTATGTACAGAGCGAAAATCTTCAGACAAAGCAATTTGGAAGTGAGGCTCCAAGCTGCAGAATAGCTTGCAAAAGACGCGAGTCGCTCCCTCATAAAGGACGTAGCCCAAAATTCCCCTGTCTAGCAAAAGCCGATGTGACACACGTCAGAACGGCGACCTGCCAGGATCGGACCTCGACCTCGGCCGGGGCATCTCAGCTCGCCAGCAATGTCATAGGAGCGCACAAAGACTAGGCGGCAGAATACCTCAGAGCCCTATCCATGCCAGACGTAGTGTGCATGGTCTGCAGACCGTACGATTGACACCTGCATTCCACTGAGCAGGGCAAATCGGCGAAATGTGGGGACTGCCCTAGTGTATTCGCCGGGATCAGTCATAGTAAGTCGAGAACCGACACAAAGGAGTGACTCATTCCGAACAAGCATGGCAATTGGTTATAGTCAACCCGGATGCAGGCCGGAGCTCGGATCGGAACCGTCGAATCAAAATCAGTTGAGCCTGTTAGTGCCTCTGGGAGCGAGGGAAAGGTCAGATCCTAGATTATGCGAAGCAATGTACGGCTTCAATCTATAATGTTAGTGTGATCAGTAGCACACTGAATGCTGACATCGACAAAGCTGTTCATCAAAGCCAGCGTTGATCATGATGATGTTGATGATGTAAGAGTTTTTGTCATTTCAGTACGAGTAAACCCGAGGCACTCATCACATATTGCGATGTGACGAGAACAACTTGGACGGTGAGATAGAGTCGACACTGCTTGTCAGATGCAAAACCATGTAGTTCAACTGCCCAGTTAAGGATCAGAGATAGGTTGTCGGCGAAGAGAAGAGCAAGAGGAGCGAGCCGGGTATATTTAACTCGACGAGGAGTGAGTACCTTGGGGACGGCACAGGCCTTGGCTTCCCTTTACGGACAAGAATGAAGACCAGCCAACTGGTCACCCCCGATGATCTCCCCAAATAAGTCAAATGGTGCCTATTTCAGTAGTAGATATACTCCATATCCTACGTGTTGATGTCGGTATCTGTTCAGATAATTATGCATCTCATCTCCAAGATCTAGTTGAGTAGGTATTTATTGAAGCCTTCGATGCTTTCTACGAACCAACCCCCAACGATGGCCATGCACTATCAAACCCAGTGTCAAACCCCAACGACCATGATTCATCAATGAATGGCCACTGGAGCATTTCCACCTCTAGCTCATGAGATTCACTCAAGGGCACTGCTGCATCCATCGGTGCTGTGCAAGGATGACGACTATCACTCCCTAACGCTTGATGATTATTCCGATTCCTAGGCGCAGTCGGCATATTCTCCCGCTCCAAAATATGCTGGGACTCTTCCTGACGCGGTCGTACACTTCGAATGTCACCATATTCGTCAAGAGTCCCTGCGATCGTGAGATGACCTGCCCCGTCGCGCACGTGCATTTGATTGTTTCGGGCTATCTCGTAGAATCTGTTGGCTTCCTGGACGGTTCGCCACTGTATCTGTCAGCTATGTAGTCAACTGCAAATTGGAAGCTCGATGCTCACCCAATTCTGTCCAACGGGCCAGTATTTGCTCAGTCGTTCGAGATATGCCAGGTTGGCCGCTTTCTCCTCTTCCGCCCGCTCGATTCCCCCAGGATATCGCTGCGGGCACACAGTCCCGTACATGTTGATATGGGCCGCGACAAAAACACTGAAGCCAGAGTATGGTGTGATTACCGGTGCCCCCGAGACTTCGAGGGCGGAAAGGATGCCGCCGATATTTTGCGCTGCTTCAAAGAGTTGCCCGATAGCCTGAGACTCGTCTACGTTACTCAAGTGCTGCGAATCATGGAGCAAGTCGACATGAGGTTTGAGACTGGACAGGAACTGGTCTCTAAATAGAAAGAGGATACTAAGCTGTTATTAGAATGGCCAAGCATCAGAAGAGAGTTAGGGAAATACCTCATGAAATAGACCAGATTGATGTATGCGAACAACTCGCCGTATCCCAACGCAACATGCGCCTGCGCACTGGTGGCCGGGTATCGCACCGTCACATCCTGTAGGAACCTCCACTCGTCCAGCTCCTCCTTCAAGCGCTGCCAGACCACGCGCGGCGATGAAGGATCTTGAGGAAAGGTTAATGTCCGACCGCGCCGACTCTCGTTCGCAAACCGCAGAATCCGCACGAAGATATCGAACCCTCGGGTGACAATCGTCAGTCCATAGTCAATGGTTAGATTCCTCGACAACGGTGAGTGTTTGCTCATATCGGACGGCATCAAGCGATGCGATGAAAGCCGACCAAAGTTGAAGTCCCGGTCACTGGTCGGCAACGGAACTGAAATCTGTCGAAAGGAAAGGGCGAAGTGCTGGCGCGCTCCGGAACTCAGCTCGCAGTCTTGCGCGAAACAGCACCAGTACGTGCGGACCAGCTGCTCGTACTGAGTTTGGCTGGCCTGAAAGTCTTGTGGGTTGTGCTCCATGCTATCGTCGGCGGTCTTGAGGAGGGACTGGATCATGTACGTTGCCATTCCTGACATTATTAGCCTCGTATAGGGAACATGAAGAGCGGACATACCACTGTACATCCAGGCCTTGTAGGGACGACCGGAACCCCATTCGTAAAAGGTAATCATCACCAGAGACTGCGCAAGATAGAGCGACGGGGCCTCGAACGCGCGATGCGCGAGCTGCTTGCGAGCATATTCCGCATATGTTTCGGCTGCCTCCAGACGGTGATCGGGCATGAATCTCACACATAATGACAGCAGAGCTGCTACAAAAACCGGGTCAACCGAGGCTGAATTTGACGATAATTCTGCAATCAGGGACGGATAGTGGAGGAAATTGGCGACGGGGAATTTCTTGCGGTAGGTCTCGCACGCCGCAATGATGGTGGATGAAGGCAAGGCCTCCACGGGATTCTCAGCGCACCATGGCGATGGACGGTCGGGTTGCGGTTCAGGAGGCAATGGTGGGCTATTGAGAGCGGTTGTCGGTTCAGATATCACCCTTCGCTGCCTCTGTGATTTCAGTGTGGTTCGTTTTGACCGTCTTGACGGGGAAGAATATGTGTCCGTCAACTGACAGTCGGTCAGTTTCGCCCGTTGACAGCGACGACATGGTGGTTGGCCTTCGTGAATGCATTTGACCTTTGCTTGACTATACAGAACAACAATAACGATCAGATCAGCGAATCAATCCGAGTGGTAAGTCCAGGCCATGCTAAGAGATTGGCTCGTTTGGAGGTTATTCCCGATTCCCGAGCATCACCACAAGGACTACAGAGTATCAGGGACATACCGGCAGCTATCGCAGGACACTGAAAGTCGCATTCTCAAGTGCCGGATTGATGAGATCAACTCATTGATCTGCCATTATCTTCAGTCCCTCAATTGAGATGATGGCTGCGTGGTCGCGAATGGATCCAGTAGGTGATGATTTCACTCTCGGTGCGGAGATAACCACAATCCTTCCAAATCGGGTAAAGCGCATGACAAGGGAAGCTTCTTTTTTGTTCTTCCTTCACATCAAGAAAAGAAATGTTGTTCTAGATTCATTCTAGTGTGCTATAGATAGTGATCGACGGATATAAACGCGTATGAGAATATTCCAAGGGTTGCGTTGTTTGACAACAGAGTAGTCTCAATATATATTCCGCTCTCCCTAATACTCCGCAGCTCGGAGAATAGAATGATCATTAAAATTAATGCTATGAAGGCTGTCTATCGCTAAAATCACAAATGCCGTTGATCATATGCATCATACATCCAGCTCGGTCCATTGCTGCACCCAGCTATTGAATTTGTCCACTTGAAGGGAATCCGTTGCCCACGAGGTCACAATCCGAACCACCGCATGTCCATCCTCGCGCTTCTCCCATATATAGAACCCAAACCGATCCTGTAGTCTGCGAATCACCCGGTCGGGTAGGATAGCAAATACTTGGTTGGTCTCCGTCTGTGCTGCAAGGGTATACCCCAGCTTCTCAAAGTTGGCCGAGATCTTCGCTGCCATGTTGTTCGCATGCGTCGCCAGATCGAAGAACAGATGCGTCCGGAAGAGCTCGACAAACTGAATACCCATCACACGGGACTTGGCCAGCAGAGCCCCGTGCTGTTTGAGATGGAAGACAAAGCCCTCGGCCAGATGTTGCTTGACTACAATCGCCTCACCCAGCAGTGCTCCCATCTTGGTCCCGCCAATCCAGAAGATATCGGTGAGATCAACCATATCGCGCAGGGTCAAGTCGTTATTCGTTGCGCTCAGCGCTACTCCCAACCGCGCACCGTCGACCAGGATGAGCAGCCCGAGACGTTTGCAAACTGCCGAGAGGGCTGACAGTTCGGCCTTTGTGTAGATTGTTCCCAGCTCGGTTGCGTTGGAGATATACACCAGCCGCGGCTTGGCCATGTGTGGAAAGAATTGATTCTGCTCGAACACGCGCTCCAGGTTCGCCGGGGTCATTTTCCCGTTTACTCCAGGGACTAGGATCATCTTGTGCCCCGTGGCTTCGATTGCACCGGCTTCCTTGGAGACAATATGTCCCGATTCCACAGCCATGACGGCTTCATAGGGCCGTAAACAGCTGGCAATCGAGATTAAATTGGCGGATGTCCCGCTCGGGACAAAATGAATGGCAACTTCATCCTCGCTGGCGTGGAGCTTCTCGCGGATCAGCCGTCGAGCTTCATTGCTGAACTCGTCTGTCCCGTAGGACGATTGTTGTGCGGTGTTTGACCGTAACAGAGATTCTAGAATCTGCGGATGAGCCCCCTCGCTGTAATCATCGATAAAATTGTATCGAGGGGGGAGCTCTGCGTCACTGATATCTGACGCCGGCATTGTCTGGAAGGTTTAGTCTTCAAGTGATGACAGAACCAAGCACTGAAATTAACGCAAGAATGAAGAAAAGTAAAAGAACCAAGTGAGTCATGTTGTCTGGATCCCCTGAATTATATCTCCTTATCTCTGTGGGAAAACTTGACTCGGTAGCGGGGGATACGCCGTCGTCTCGGGAATAATCCGTCGTCGGGAATCCGCAGTGGAGATTTCTATTAGCAATCGCCTGCTATCTTTCCCGAACTTCGGAAATTCCGAGTAGTGATACAAATACGCCGCAGAAGTCGTACAGTTGGCATATTATGTTGCACGGAAATAGCGGTAAGAGCTACGGCAAAAGATTACGTGGGTTCGACTCTGCTTTCGAGAAGTAGTTTATCTCAGATTCCCAAGAGTACGAGTAGATCAATATCACCGGGGCAAGACCATTGCTTGAGTCAGATATGGTATGGATCTGCAGCACCAGGATGATCTACTCAGGATATGAGCACTGCTGAACAGACATTGGTCGATGGGCTTGAAGCTTGGATATTCGGCATTGACCTATCATGTTTCACTGATCTACAACTCCATGAACTCACAATACTAGACTAGATTAAGATAGATGATCATCGACCCTACCTAGTTCTTGTTCTATGAAACACAAACTGCTTTAAGGAATGGCTTCCCTGCTTGCTGGGGCATTTGTTTTGCATTAGCCCCACAGCTCTTCTACTACGGCAGAGCTGCTCCCGAAGTATCGAAGACATGTCCTGTCCTACTCTGACGTGCAACTGGTTTATCATCAGAGAAAACGATACAAGGACTCCAAATTCTACAGATGGACCGACTCTGTTTGTGATGGTGATGTCCCCACAATATGTGTATGGTTACCTGTGAAATTTAACAGGCTGTACTTTCACTTTGCCGCAGTGATGTCTGTTGGCGGGAGAGATGCCTGCTGTGCTGAATTGGTATCTTTCTGACTTGCTGGCGTCTTAGGGACATTGGCATTGGGACCATATTCTGCCACATGACTTCTTTCACCTGTATTACCTTGCATCTGTACAACAGGAGGATCCGAAAGCCGTCACGCTCGAGAGGTACTATCCTCCAGACACCGGGAAAACGCTCAAATCCAGCTTTCCCGATCCCATGACCTCTGCACCTCCGGTAAGGCTATCACAATCCAACAAGCATGGATATGTGCTGGATCGACCGATAATCCGCATGGGTTAGATTGATTATAAATCAAGCCATATTTGATCCACGACAGGTCTAGAACTGAGATTCCAGGAGCCAGAGGAGTTTGTCAATGGCATCTTGGACATGTCCTCAGCCATAAAAGCTTCCCACGGCCTTGTCACAGCGGGTCGCGAGTACTTGGCTGAGATTTGGGACAAGCCAGAAAACGGTGATGCTGATCAAGCTAGGAGCATTTGCCGCGTATATACGATGGGCGAGTGAGCTCATCAAGCAGAGCCGACCGTTGGGGCCTTTGAAGATGCCTGTAATCCAAAGTGCAGTTATTGAAGGGGGCACTACGGAGGTGATCGAACGGGTCCATCTTAGCTTTGTGTACAAATTCTGCAGTGTGAAGCGACTGTCGTGAGAGGCCATGACATTGAGGTTACCCATTGCCCATTGACAATTTACTCAATGGCGAGAACTTCCCTATGTGCAGTGTGACCGATCCACCAGATATCGGTCAATGTAGCTGAAAGCGCAAAGTAATGAGCTAGAATTACCAGAGCACGGCCCTCCATCTCCTGGAGTAACTGAAGGAATTCTTGGGAAACGATCAAGGGAAACACCATGAGACGTCGACATATCATTGCCGGATGCTCGCGTGCTTCTATCGCGAGCCAAACGGAGTTGATGTAAGCCACTGTCGACCTGTATACCTCCAGTTTCGGGGGCCGTAATTGTTCGCCATTCCCCGCATCAAAGTCTTCGGATGGCAGCAAATAGGAGAAATGGCCGCATTACCCTACGAGCGCGGCATCGCTGGCATCCGTTTCGGGACTTTTGGTGGGCCAGTCGCGGGCCGCTCTTTTTGTTCGCATGGCTGGCTGGCTTTCCTTGATTTTGAGAGCCATCGGTCGTTGTTGCTTCTCTAAGTGTTTGTGTCATAGCCGATCCCCCCTGCTCTAGGGTACCTGAAGCACTGTGCAAGGGTAAATCTGCTTGGATTCCTAGGTACATTGTGCACAGTCAAGGCTCATGGACCGACTTGATATACCAGATGACCCAGGGAAAACAGGACTGATCCAGTGGAAGGGGAGAGAAAAGAAAGTGAGCGGCGCGAATTTAGGCGTCAACAGGCAGTACTATTTCCCTGATTGGGCTCTTGCTTGTTGCATCATTCAGGTACTCTTGAGAGATACCTCCCATTTTCTCAGTTGCATCTCGCACCTTTCATTTCTATAGGATTCAGAAAAATATAAGGCAAATTTGTACAGACTTTCTCCTGAGTGTCGTGCATGGGTATAATCGGCTCAATCCCTGGTTGAAGGCGATCTTTCCGCATTACGTGCCGAGCAGGACTCGACAAAATCAACCCAGTAAGCATGAATAAAGCAAAGAAGAGCCTTTCTTTCCCTCAGAGAGGCCACATCCTACATCACTGAACGTTTTACCCGACCCCTTCTAGTCTTCCTTCCCCCAATCTAATCCAGCATGCCTCCGTTTATGTCTCGTCTGTCTGCGCCATTCGGCGGTTATATCCACCGATATGTCGTGTACGAAAGCCAACGAACATCAAGATCAAAGTTGTAATGAGCTCTGGTAGAAGGCAAAGGACAGTACGAATGGCTAGGGAGCCAGTCACCGGATTCAGGTTTCGTTTCTGGGTTGACTCCACGATCAGTCCGTACGTAACCCGGATACCGACAAACGCCATCACTAAGAGCACGCCGCGGAGGAGCTAGCATTCAAGGCATTAGCACTGATGATGGCACACTGACTGCAGAATCCTCTTATGTTAGGGTAGAGTGTACCGCGTTGCCTTCTATCACCCCTGGAATTGTCTTCTCACTGCAATCCTTCAATGTCCACAAAGCCCAGACGGTCAATATTGCCCAACAGGCCTCGAGCAACGCCAGTCCAACGTCGAGATTCGTCTGATCGCTTGCTTTTGGATTCTTCCCAGCCAGGCCGCCGGCTCCTGTGCCAACCATGGCAACTCCGGTGGCAACGACCACATGGACGAAGGCCATAAATGCGTATTCTAAACGTTTCTTCAAGTTTCGATTGCGGTACACCCTTCTGCTCAGGTAAGTCAGTAATGTCATGTTGTTCTCCTAATATGAAAACGCACGCTTCATGCAGTATTCCATCTAAAGCAAGCAGCATGGGCGAGATCCCAACGCTTGAAATATTCTTTGCCCCGGAGCCGCTACTGTGAATCGAGAGGGCACCGCCGGTAATCCGCAGTATACAAAACGCCATCAGATAGCCCAGCCTAACACCCCTCTCGGACGATGACACAGCGTCAGATACAACGCTGGACATACGAGAACCGAGTAGATGGCGAGTTGAGCGACGGAAAATGCACTCATTCTTTGTATGGGGGAGGCTGTGCTGGGACAGAGGAAGTAGAATAGTCGTAAGTGGTATAGTGATTCCCTTCCTTTGCCTGGTTTTCTTTGCGATTTCTGCGATATTTCGATCCGAGGATACAAACGATGATGGAGGAAACGAGCAGGAACAGGATTCTCATGGTAAGACAAATGTGATTCAGAAGATCCGCTGGGTTGCTCTACTTGCGAGAATAAGGGGATAAAGGACGAAATGTACATCATGAATTTATATTAATCTATGAGATGGACTTTCACCCAGTTTGTCTGACTTGTCGACTTCTCTATATCAACCTTCAATAATCTGGTGATGGTTGGCGACTACTAAACGATACCGAGAATCCCTGTCGCCGCGCCCAATTTGTGGTCATATCCATGGACAACGAGAGGAAGAAGAATAGTTGTACGGAATCCCCAACACATGCGCCATAAGATGCTACCTAACAGAGCCCTTTATTCTATGTCTGTATCCATCCCCAATTCAGCCAATATGGTCTCGTTATGCTGTCCAATCTCTGGCACTGCACCCATTTGAGCTTCAAACCCATCGGGCCCCATTCCCGGAGGAAACAGCGCTGGCACGGCCCCTGCAGACGTCTGTATCTGCGTCCAGCGCTGCCTGGCTCTCAATTGCGGATGGTTCCATACGCCTTGCATATCGTTCACAATGGCATTCGCAATACCCGCCTCATCCAGGCGCCGTAATACCCCCTCAGCAGAGTAAGCTGCAAATACTTTACAAATCGTTTCCCTCAATGCATCGCGATTCTTCACCCGCAAGGAATTATTACAGAAGCGCTCATCCGTCGTCATCTCCGGCTTCTCCAGCACCGTCTCGCAAAACTTAGCCCACTCGCGCTCATTCTGGATCCCCAGCATGACCGTCCCCTTGCCTGTTTCAAATGGCCCATACGGATAGATCGCTGCATGCGACGCACCTGCAGGTGTTGGGCCCGGCTGGTCCCCGTAGGTATAGTACATAGGAAATCCCATCCACTCGACCATACTCTCCAGCATGGAGATATCAATATTGCGTCCACGGCGCTCGGGGTCCCTTTCCCTCTCCAACAAGGCAGCAAGGATATTTGAGTATGCGTAGCTGCCCGCGCAGATGTCCGCAATCGAGATACCAACTTTTGCTGGCTCGGTGGCCGTCCCCGTGACGGAGAGGAGACCCGCTTCGCTTTGAATGAGGAGATCGTATGCTTTCTTGTCGCGGTAAGGCCCGTCCGGCCCGTAGCCAGAGATGTTGCAGACGATCAGAGATGGATGCTTTTCGGATAAGTCTGCGAATGACAGGCCTAGTCGGGCGCTTGCTCCTGGGGCGAGGTTCTGAACTAAGACGTCTGCGCGGGAGAGCCGTCGCATGAGTATGCGATGGTCGCGGGCATTCTTGACATCGAGCGCCAAACTTTCCTTGGATCGGTTGGTCCAGACAAAGTGTGAAGAGAGGCCGTTGACGCGGCTGTCATAGTTGCGGGCAAAGTCGCCTACCTTGGGGCGTTCGATTTTGATGACGCGAGCGCCGAGATCGGCCAGTTGGCGGGTACAAAATGGTGCTGCAATGGCCTGCTCAAGACTGACTACGATAATGCCGGACAAGGGGCCTTTCTTTTGTTGTCGTTTGACATTGTTCTGGGTAGCGGAGGTGCTTGTTGACGAGTTGCGGTGGATGATCAGCAATTGTCGCGCCAGAGCCCGGACAGAGGGCCGAACAAGAGCCATTATGCGTCAATTTCCTGCGATATTCATTTTTAGAGGCATGGATCTATTTATTACTTCATATAAGGAAATCTAGATGATCACCGAACTCCAAGTCTCCAAATGATCGACATCAGAAATGAGCGGGGTTCGCGGTTCCATACCGGATAACGGCTATGTCGGTTAAACGGCCTGATTTTCTCGCATGCTTTATATGTCATTTCTGTGCTCGAAGAACAAAAACTTATAGGTCAATGATTAAAAAATGTCGCACATAGCCAGGAGAGCAGTGCATCATAGGACGCTAGCTGTCCGACTGCAATGGCCGCTCATCCGATCGCGTTTCTCAACCTCGGCGCGTCGGCCACTGATGGAACTGACGGGCTTCACTGACGAACAACTCACTGTCCGCGACGCCATCTCAGCGATCACTTCTAAATTTCCCAACACCTACTGGCAGGAATGTGATCAGAATGAGCGCGATCCCAAAGAGTTCCATGCCGCGCTAGCCAAGGATGGATGGTTAGGAATTGCTTTGCCGGAGCAATTGGGAGGAGCTGGACTGGGTCAGTATATCCATGATTCAACTTAGTCAGATACCGCGATACTGACACTGAACAGGAATCTCAGAAGCTACAATGATGATGCAGACTATTACTCAATCTGGTGCAGGAATGGCCGGTGCTCAGGCCATCCATGCCAACGTGTATGCCACACAACCGCTGGCCAAATTCGGCACCAAGGAGCAGCTCGAGGAGACGATTCCCAAAATCATCAATGGGACGTGGCGGACCTGCTTTGGCGTCACAGAGCCTAACACAGGCCTAGAGACCTTGAAGCTCAAAACCACCGCCACCAAAAACGCTTCAGGTGATTCCTACTCGGTCACCGGGCAAAAGATCTGGATCACCTGTGCACAAGTCGCGTCCAAGATGATCCTGCTCGCGCGTACGACCCCCGTCGAAGAAATAAAGAGATCTACACACGGTTTATCAATGTTCTGCATTGACCTTGACCGCGACAAACCCGGTTTGGACATGCGCAAGATCAAGAAAATGGGCGGTCGCGCTGTCGACGCCAACGAGGTCTTCTTCGACAACTACCAGATCCCTGCAAACACGCTGGTAGGAGAAGAAAATGAAGGGTTCAAGATTATCCTCCACGGGATGAACGCGGAACGCTGTTTGCTGGCCGGTGAAGCGTTAGGCCTGGGTTATGCAGCACTCGAGCGCGCGACGCAATACGCGAACGATCGCGTTGTATTCGGACGTCCCATCGGACAGAATCAGGGCATCGCGCATCCGCTGGCAGATGCCTATATGAAGCTCGAAGCGGCCAAATTGGCGACTTACCATGCTGCGCGGTTGTATGATGCCTCGCGGACGGATAGCTCGATTCCCTTCCACTCGGTCGGAGTGGCTTGTAACAGCGCCAAGTATCTTGCTGCTGAGGCAGCATTCACGGCGTGTGAAAGAGCTGTTCTGACGCATGGAGGAATGGGTTATGCGATGGAGTATGATGTTGAGCGGTATCTGAGGGAATGTCTGGTCCCTCGGATTGCCCCGGTGAGTCGGGAGATGATATTGAATTATGTGAGTGAAAAGGTGTTGCAATTACCGAGGAGTTATTAGATGAAGATCTAGATCTGCTCTGTAAAAAATGTACTTTCCATTTATAGAAAGTAGGTCCAGTTTCAGCAAATTGAAGTTTTAGACTGGTGATGGGACTAAAGACCGATTGACACCTCAGGCCCCAAACCCGATAAGCGTGAACATCGTTCATCTCTCAGGGAACTTGGCTCTCTCCATCCATCCATCCATCCTCCCCGAGTGCGTGTTATGGTTCTGTTACACAAGAGAACTGAAATAATATGACAGCTCCATACTTGATCCACCTATCTTTCTGACTGGATGAAATGGAGAATGAAGTCTCAAGGGTCTCCGCGAGAACTCCAAGAAAGGTGCCGACCGCGTGCCAAAGATGTCGCCGCCAGAAATTGAAGGTCATTATGCCTCCTCTGTCGTCAAACTTGAACTAAGGCGTATTCTCTAGTGTGATGTGAACCGTCCTTGCACACTGTGCTCCAGAGCCGGGGCTGATTGTCTCCCAGCCACGACCAGCCGGTGGAGAGTCTACCAACATCGCCAGCTGTCTAGCGGCGAACCACATTCTAAACGACCGCGGAGAGCGCTTCCTGGTGCGAGTGGAAACTCTTCAGAACAAGCCCAGATTTGCCATACAGGAACAGATCCTGCTCCAGATGAACTAACAGATGCTGGTTCTTCTACGGATGAGCGCCTCAAGAAGGCTAGCCATCCGATATGGAACTCAAGCTCGACCCTGGCTTTAGTTAATGGCGTGAGAGACCCTGTTCATATCAAACAACTGAGGTTGCTGATAAAAAGAAACAGGCATTTCAATTACACAATGTCGCAACTCCCCGTGATCCGATAATGGACGCCATTCCTGGAGGCGCCATGCAGGACATTGTCGGTGAAAATCCCGAAACCAGGCATAAGGAAGCCGTTGAGCCAGGTGCCCGTCCACGTTACGGTACACGGACAAGAAGGCAGACACTACGTCCCATGTCCTCGCCACCAGCTCTGACGGAGCTCAGGTCACTGTTGCCGCGTTTTGAAGCTTCTGAGCTACTCGTCGATACCTATTTCGACCGAGTCCACTGGTTTATGCTCATCTTTCAACAGGATGACTTTCGTCAGAACTGGCCACTCCTGTATAGAACACAATTAGATGGCGCCAGCGAAGTTTGCAACGATCTAGGATTTCTCAGCACTTTTTTGATGGTCCTTGCTATTGGAGCACACTATGCTGGGCCCTATCGGCAACGTCTCCTAGCTCGCTACGAGGTCGAACCTGAGACGCTCAAGCAACGTATTCTTAAAGCCATCAAATCCAGTTTGCTGGATATTATCTCGGTTGGGTCCTTGGAAGTAGTTCAAACGTGCGTTCTATTAGGAACATACTATCTCTTCCACGGTACTCCTCGGCTAGCATGGCCGGTCTGCGGCTGTGGCCTTCGGGTTGCCCAGTCGCTCAACCTGCATCGCAAGAAAGAACATGCCACTTTGCCATTAACTCCCGTTGAGCGTAACCAGAACGAAACGAGGAAGCGTTGCTGGTGGGCGATCTACGAGATAGAGACGTTCTGCTCGATGTCTTACGGTTACCCTCACAGCATTGGAGATGCAGACTGTGATGTTGAGCCATTGAATCCGTCGGCAAAGCTGCGGAATGCTCCATCACCTGTATCCTTTGATGAACCACTTAGATGCGAGACCACGCTTTTGTCCTACAAGTATTACATGTCCAAATTATCGGTGATTACAAAATCGGTCCTCAGCGAGCTCTATGGGGTTGGACCCGGTTTAGTGAACAACAACAGGGCTCCTGGTGAGTCGGGCTCGAGGTTACGCGCGGTCGTTATGAGGGTAGCGAAACTGGATGCAAGGATTCGGGACTGGCGAGCTGAAATCCCTCCCAAACTACGGTGGGAGACGGTTGCTTCTACCAGCGTGAGCTATTCATCACTGGAAGAATTTGATCGAGACATCGGCGCATCGGGGGTTCGATTCGACAATCATATCTATCACCTTCAGGCGTTAGCACTTGAGCTTGCCTATGAAAACACCATGATTCTAGCTCACAGGCCGCTTCTGTCGTACAAGCTCGTGACCAAAGCTGACGACAAGCTGGATGATACGTCTCATTTTGACATCCAAGAAAATCCTTTTTTAAGATCGATGAAAGCCTGCCATGATGCAGGTATGAGCCTATCGGAACTCGCGAACAGCCCGATTCTCGAGCTTGTCTCTGAAACCTATGCCGCTGCCTTTGTTAGCATCCATACGTTCACCGCGGGAGTTGCTCTTGGGATTCTAGGCAGTATTGAGCCGCTTACAGCGCAGGCTCAAGAAGCCAAAGTTGGGCTGCATCGACTCATGTCCATTCAAGCGAAATTAAAAACTCGATCCCTACTAGCCACGCAGGGCCTGGATATTCTTCAGCGGCTGACGAAACTCGTACTGGACAAAGAGCTGAGCATGATGCTCGATGTTTCGAAGCCCATACGATGGCCAGAACAACACAGTGGCGTAGATGGCGATGTCAGTGCCCTCCAAACAGGTACGCTTTCTCCAAAGCCATCGTCAAGCGGCCAGCGTACGAGGACGTTGCCTCACGATGCTGCTGGGGCCGTCATGCCGACGGACCCACAATTAACCATGTCAGATTCTCGAGACACCCAAGAAACAGAGACCCGGGAAGCAACGCCAGAACGAAACAGTGTCGACAACTTCACGCATCTTCAGTATATTGAGGACGCTTCTGTGTCAGAGGCGCTCCATGACTTCGACCAGGGTGAGTCAAGCAGATATTCGATTCGTACTGTCACAAACTGAACGGTTCCAGTGCTCTCAACATATGTTAACAGCTCTTGGGCTGATCCTGACCTATTGGCCACTGACACGTCGCACGTCCGGACGCTAGATGACGAAGGATCTTCACTGCTGGAACAAACGTGGATTTGGGGGCCGGATACCCTACCACGATATGGTTGAAAGTATCTCAATATCACTGACGGTTTGATGCTCTTTCGGACTTGTCAAACTCTACTCCTGGTACACCAAGCTAGTGGATTTGATGTTTAGGGGTCAAATACAAATGCATTCCTCCCAGGGTCCGGTAGTTATGTCATGATTGTGATGAGCCAATGCGCGCGGAATCTCAGCTGCATGCAGGATCAAGGAGCTTCAATAAAACACAGGAATCGTTACTAGTATCCACCGGTTTCCCCAGCCTCCTTCATCGGCTTGAAAGATACTTCAACAGGCTCATTCCCGATGCCGCGCTTCCTCGCCTCCTCCAAAATAGCCACGGTAGCTGTGGCGCCAATCCGAGTGACACCCAGGCTCATTACATGCAGCAAGTCGTCCAAGGTCCTGACGCCGCCAGCAGCCTTGATCTGCACCTTCTCACCAGTACTCTCCCGCATCAGCCTGAGATGCCTCACCGTCGCGCCTTTGTAGTTATACGACCCGTCCGCCTGCTTCACGAATCCATATCCGGTCGAAGTCTTGACAAACGCAACATCGAGGTTTGTGCAGATCTCACAAAGCCGAGCAATATGGTCGTCTTTCAAATAATCATTCTCGAAAATGACCTTTAGCAGAGCGCCTTCAGCCTTGACGGCCTCGTTGATCTGCCGAATCTCCTCGGTCACATACTCCCAATCGTCGCCAAGGACTTTACCGACATTGACAACCATATCAATCTCAGCGCCCCCTGCTTTGACCGCCGCGATTGCTTCGGCCACTTTAATCTCGGTGGTACTGTTCCCGTGCGGGAATCCGATAACGGGGCAGACTAGGACATCCGTCCCGGCCAATTCTTTGACGGCAAGAGGAATGCAGTATGGTTTAACACAGGCAGTAGCCACTTTGTGCTCTCGGGCAACTTTGAGCCCTGCGAGGATATCAGCATCGGTCATTGTAGGATGGAGGAGAGAGTGGTCGATCATTTTTGCCAGTTGAGGAAGGGAAACAGTAATAGTGTTGGAGGTCATTTTGACTCGCAGGACGATGGAATCCTCAATAAATTGGAGCTTAGTGGTCGGCTGCTTTCGATATGCTGGCAGGAGGTTGTTATATAGTTGGAGGACAGTGTTTCCGGTGGGTGCATCTACTCCTTTGGGTGAGCAACAGAGCGTTGTTAGCCAATGAGCGCCACTTCCGATCCGGGAGTGGGACAATAACCATATTCAGAAATTCATCCCGGCCTTGTGTCCACGCACCTTTATGATCCTCATCCCTCAAAGGACAAACACATGCCGGAAGATCTTTCGGTGAAAAGATTGACGAGTCGGACGGCTGATAAGAAGTCGATCTGACGAAGTTACCCTATGACGGCTTGCTGTCTCGCATCCAAGCCCTCAAGAACTCCTAGAAGTGAAGTCTCGATAGCTATAGCATCGCTCGACAGGGTGCCATGTCTATTGCAGCTTTGACGGAGTGTCGTATTGTCTCTTTTCGGACATTTGAAGGTGCATTTTGGAGAAAACCGCATCTGCTAGCTCGACCAAGTGTCCAAACATGGCACTGTCTGTATTTCTTCTCTCATGAGATTCTACATCTCTCCGAAGACAGTTGTTGGGAGATGATTTCTTTTCTTTAACTGTATATTCACACTGCATTGTGTGAGTCTCCGCTTCTTGAGAGACCAACAAGGAGACTGTGACGTTCTACTGGCCGGTCACTATAGACAGACCCGCGTTCACTCTATACCAGAGCCCGGAATCTTCTCTTATGTGCAAATTCTTCATGCGACGTGTGAATGCATGCATGGGATTCTACCTGACTATAAATTCCCCCTCATCTTCCCCTTTTCTTCTTTCTCTACCCATCCACCGTCTTGACATCCACCGCAAACACGCAAGGTTCATCATGACTTCAAAGAAGTAAGTTTACCATCACCCGTCTACAAGTCATGAGCTATCTCTGATAAACACAAGATGGAAGGAAGAGTGGTGGTACGAACAGGATGATCGAGCCGACGAGCACATTAGAATCGAATATGGCTGGAGCGAAGACTGGGGCTACTGGATCAAGTTGATGGACGATCGTCTTAAAATGGCTGATGACTGGCATCACCCGTACAACACACTCGCCGAACTAGACAGGTTCAGGGCATCCGTGCTGGACGGCGGTCGCGAGGGATGCTATCTGAGTGTCTACACGGGCCCTCGGGGTCAGGGAAAGAAAGTCGACTTTGAGGTCATAATGGATCTGTGGACAATATATAATGTTGCCAACTCCCACATCATCTCTGAGTTTCGCAACTTGTCGAAACGCGAGATCCAAGAGGTCAGCGATACTGTTGAGGCCAAGAACGACGACGAATGGGTCAACCCCTGGGCGAAGAAATGCCAATGCATCGATTGCGACGCATTTGATGCATTGGTTGCACCAGACAATAAAAAGGACAAGAGCGATGAAAATGACAATGACGAAGACGAAGACGAAGACGAAGACGATTGATTCCCAGTCAGCTGTCGGGCCACGATGATCAGGACGAAGGATCAGGGGAAGCTGTCTCTCGGTGGTGGAAGGTAGGTCCATGGGTTGTTCGTCCTGTTCGAAAATCGACTCGTGAATTGCTGGATTGCTGTCGACTCTCCCTTTCTTATGTCTCTGTCTGCACAGCGGCATTGTTCAATACTTGGCATAACTCATCCTCAGTTGCCGGAGGTAGCCAGCTACGCAGTTATTCGAGAATCTGATCTACGTGAGCAATGATGACACTAAAATCTGGCCAGATCAATCCTTTGATAGAATTGAAGCCATCCTACTCCTCCGATTAATAGTAGATAGACATCCCCAACTGTACCCAACGGCATGATGAAATACATGCGGGGAACTTCTCCTCCGCCGCCTGACGTCAGCAATGGTTGTGTTACCTCAGTGCTGGACAATCTGTCCATTTCGCTTTCCTGGACTTTCAATCTTTAGAACAACACCCAAGAGACTATCAAGTAGTTGATAGTCAGTAAGATGGCCCATAGACCAGGAACCAATGATGGTTGGCACGGGGTTATCTCTAACGAAGGCCCTTTTCCTCCCGTCGTAGGACGCTACCATCTCTACATTGGTCTGTCGCTCATTTTAATCACGAAGTTTGACTAATGAGGCGACAGGTCTCTTCTGCCCCTTTGCTCACCGGCCCAACCTAGTGCGTCATGTCAGTGTCTTGACCGACATCATCTCTCTATCCGTGGTCAGGCCATACCCCAACATCGAAGGGGAGGGATTACGATTCCCAAAGACAAACGATGAATATCCCGGAGCAACAGTCGACCATCTCTATGGTAGCGAATTCCTGCGCGAGATCTACCTCAGAGCCGATAAGGACTACAGAGGACCCTACTCCGTCCCTGTACTCTGGGACAAGGAGACGGAAACAATCGTGAGCAACGACTCTGCCGAGATGCTCCGCTGGCTACCCAATGCATTCGACCCCATTCTGCCGGTAGTTCACAAAAGGGTACATCTATACCCCGAAGCCCTGCGATCGCAAATTGATGAGATCACCGCCTGGATGCAACCAGATCTCAACGCTGGCGTTCACAAGGCCGGAGGCGCGGCCACTCAAACAGACTACGACAAGGCGGTTCCAGCAGTCTTTCGAGCGCTCAACCGACTCGAGCAACTCATCCACGACAATGGTGGTCCGTTCATTCTAGGTAAGCATATCAGCGAGGTTGATTTGAGAGCGTACACGACCATCATCCGGTTCGATCCCATCTACGTCCAGCACTGCAAGTGCAACCTGGGGACGATCCGGCATAATTATCCGACCATCAACAACTGGTTGAAGCATCTGTACTATAACGTGGAAGGATTCAGGGAATCGACTAATTTCAAGCATATCAAGGAAAGCTGTACGTACAGTTTGAGTTAACATTATTCTTCATCAGCTGACTTGCATAGATCCTAAGAACCAGGCGGACATCAATCCAAAGGGTATCGTTCCTATGGGACCTATACCCGATATCGAGTCTGGTGTGGATCACAATTGGGGTTTGGTGAGAGTTGGGTCTATTTATGTGTAGGCAGCTGTCTATCACCTAATTTGCCAGTAATGCAAAAGTGACACGAGGCGAGTTTTCACTCTTTTCAACATTACTCTTATGAGCCGAGTTTCTATCTTGAGAGATCCCTACTATCGAACCTACTTCTCTTACACCTGGTATCCTTGTCATTTCGCGTAGGAGCAGAGTCAAGCCAGCCCATCGTCATACGGTCAGACTTTTTAGGACCTGTGCTGGCACCAGTTCTTGCATTTGATTCCCTAGTGTCCAAAACTGGCACACCTGGGATCCCAAAAATACAGGGATAAAGCTGCGTACGTAAGGTATTCAACAGGCGTGCAGGAAATGAGCTATGTACGACTAAATTCCCATGAGCGGTTAATATCTATCCACAACTGGATAAACTAAGAAATAGAAATATCCGCACAAGAGAGATAGATCTGGCCCGTCTGGAACGAATTCCACTTGAACGACAACAAAGTATGATTGGACACATAGTCCGGAATCTTCACTTTCTTTGTCACGGTATACCCACCCGCAATGGAGGTATAGCACGAGTTCAACGCCGCATTATCCACCCCTTGACACTTTGGCCTCTCCGCTGCCTGGAACCCATTGCAGGTAAACCAGTCATTGCGCCAGCAGGCCTGACCCTCGACACAGTCCGCACTGTACCCACACTCCTGCCCATTGACATCCGTGCAAGGCAAGAGGCCGGCTTCGAAGCAGTCCTCTGCGGCTTGCTTCTCCGCCTGAGTCGGCAGGTACGACGCGTCCAGCAGTTTGTCGACAATGCTCTGCTCCTGGCAGATGCGATAGCTGAACATGCCGCCGTGGTCGCCGTTGTGGTCGACGCACCACTGCACTTCGATCTCTTGGCCGGCGGTGTAGGAGGCGACTGGTTTGGTGCCCCAGTTGCTGGTCGGCTGGTTGTAGTCGATGCTATCGCGGGCGTTGTACCCGCAGGGACCGCTGCGACTGACGGGGGCGGAGTCGAGGTTGGGCCAGGACGAGACGGGTTCGAGGATGGCGCATTCGGGACAGGAGTCCACGCCGGCCTGGCTTGTTAGCTGGAGTAGGGACAAGGTGGAGTGGGTGGCATACCTCGTTTCCTAGTCTGGTGCGGCTACTGGGGATATAGAGGTAGCCATGTCCCGCGACGCAGGTCGTCAGGGTCAACGCCGTAAGGACGGTGAAAGCCTTCATTGTTCAAAGGATACTGCCTTCTTCAGACTCCTATATTGTGAGCTTGGTGAACATGGAGCTGGTGAGAGATGATCTCTCGCGCCTTTTATAGATTGACTGGCAGAGGGATCGACACAGGTACATGAAGGGCATTTGTGTCGGTGTACCACCCACCATCTACAGGGAGCGGGCATGGAGCCAAATGAGGCCTCTTAGGTTGCCCGGAATGCAGTATCGGCAAGACGTATCCCGCATAGATCGGCACGGAATTCTTCTGAAACTTCACGATATCCGGGAAGAACGTCTCGAGTGCAGTCTACTTCCAAGCGACCTGGATCGAAATTATACCGCTGCTTGGCATCTCTGCGAGGATCCTTGCCCTGGGGTTCTGAGGCGCAGCTGATAGGGTGCAATATCCGGTAAATATCCGATCTGCCTTGTTCGACTTCTTCATTGGTGTAAAAACTTCTGCAGGCTTATTAAAGACACTGGGAAGGATATTCTTCGTGGTCACAGAGAGTCGATGTGATATCGCACACTCTCGCAGTTGATACTGCTCCTCCGCGCGAGCCCCAAGGCCAAGTCACCCCATCGGCAGAACTTGACATCCACCCATTGGAGACATGTTTGTGGAGGACATCCCTTCCGTCCGAGTCGCACAAGGGCAAGAAACTCGGCGACCCATTGGTCATGCGGCTGACGTTGATTACCGAGATCGATTTCGAGTTGTCGGAGATTGGGTGCTGCAAGCTTCTTGTAGATGACATACGGCGTCTCACGCTCATTGGACGAAGAATTGTACAGAGTTATATGTATATCGTTAAGCCGAGGAAAGTCTGAAAAGTCGGGAATATCCTCCCCTTGGGGTGGAATAGGGCCCAGGGTGATCTTTTGCAGCCAGTCCTTGTGAATCGAAAGCAGTCGCTGGATGGTACGGGCGTCGTAGTGACTCTCGTATGGTCCGTAGCAGAGTGACAAGAGACTGATCTCGTGCAGTCGAGCGGGCCATCGAATGAAACATTCCGTTACTTCAATGGATGTCTTGGGATCATGCAGTTCCAGGCTTGTCAGTGGGGATGTTCCTTGCTTGTTAACCGGAAGAAGTTGTGATAGTTCCTCTGTTGTCATAGAAGCACTGTCGTCGTGTGCAAAGCTTGTATATATACTGCCATCCCGACACCAACCCCAACGGTAGGTGGACAATCTCCTCAAGGTTGGCATCTGGCTCATGATAGTGAACAGCAGGTTCAAGGAAGGAGCAGCGCCGTATCCGACAAACTCGAGTTCTTCGAGCTTCATGCTTGCGACGCTTTGCAGAAGAGGAAGGTATGAGCTCTTAGCAAGGTCAAGTTGAATGGATACTTGCCGAACGCAAGGCAGAAGATCCATGATGCGAAGGATATCCTCGGAGTACGCATCATCGTCGACAGTGAGCTGCAAAGATCGGGTATAATAGCAAAGATGGGGTCTCTTTTGCAACGTCGACAGCAGCTTCGACAGTCTCTGTTTATCAGTCGCCCACCATTTAACAATCCGAGGATTGCGGTCTTTCAACAGGAGCGTCCGGTAGAGGAGGGTTTCTGCCACATCGCGCCACCGTCGGCAGACTCTGGTTAGAGCACTCCATTGTGCGAGTTTGATCTCATGAGGGGTTTGGTCTGCTTCGAGAAGGGAAAATATAAATAAAAGGAGCTCGTCTGGGAGAGTAGCAAAGTGATCTGTGCGAGTAGTCGTATAAGACTCAGATAGGACATGAGGCGGAGGACTGATATGAATAATTCTTTGTACTGAGGGGACAGGCAATGCCTGCAGCGACATCCTATCTACCTTCCCTTACGATGTGATCCTATAGAGATGACAATAGTGTCGACAGAGACAAGATCCTACGCTTCTACGAGATGTAAATGTTCCAGCACGCAAATGGAACCGACACAATTTGTTACCGGGTCATGAGATCAGCTACCAGACGTACCCAAGCACAGACACGCAGCTCCCCCTCTTTGTACAACAAGACTGGATTCGCCTCCAGGTTTAAAGTTGGTCGACCAATTCCAGACCCGGTCACATTGACACATCGGTCCTCGCTCATTGAAGCTCGAAAGTGAGAATTCTACTTGCTGGAAAGAGGGCATTGTTACAGAATGCCAGGTTGACTCGATACTAAGAAGGTGTCTAGTCTATCCAGGGTCTGCCATTCTGCTCCTGTCAGGCAGCTTCGATCCTTGAGTGTTCGTTCATGAATCATGATCGGCTTACCCCGCATTCTCAAAAGCTTGACTCGTTTCTCCAATCAGATTCGTCGAAATGCGCCAATTCCATAGTGGGCCTCAGGCAGCTACATTGATGTGTCGGCCGGAAGGGAACATTGTTATTCCGGGCACATGACAACCAATCATTCGCCCGCGGTCATGTCATCTGACGTCATGAGCCTGAGGCACGACAGGTCAAGGTTGCCTGAGGTTTAGCAGGCAACCTCCCTGACACTCGTACCACTTAAGAACCCGAGCACCTCCAGGGTATCCTTGCTGCATTTGCATTTGTACTACCTGTATCGATTTTGGAACAGTGAGCCACTTACACAGTATGCCCGGACACCTTGGCCAGAAAATCCTCAAAACATTTGGTTTGGACGACCAGCGCGGCCCACAGCCATTCCAGCCCCAGAATGACGCCCGTCTTCCAGGAAACCGATTGATCAATAACGATGAACGCCTTCTCTCATCGGATCCCTCCGGTACATATCCCCGCCTCGCCAAACTGTCCGATGGCTCCATTCTCTCCGCCTTCACCCGCTTCGCCGGTCAGACTCGCATCCTTACGGTCGCGAAAAGTACCGACGGCGGGCGCACATTCCACGACTTTGGAGAGGTGACACGCAGTCAGGGCGATTGCGATAATCTATTCCTCCTCGAGGTTGCGCCTTCTATCGTCCTCGGGGCGTTTCGCAACCACGATCTCGGTCCCAACGGGCCTACACACTTCCGTATAACCGTTTGCCGGTCCACAGACGGCGGTCGCAGCTGGCAGTACGCGTCGCAGGCCGTTGAAAAGTCCCCTCCAAATGGAATCTGGGAGCCGTTTATGCGGCTCGGCCGTCAAGGGGAGGTTCAGCTGTTCTATTCGCAGGAATACGCCCATGATAATCAGTGCACGATGCTGGTGCGGTCGTTCGATCAAGGGTCGTCGTGGTCACAGCCGGAGTGTCTCGAGGGGATCAACGATCGGATCCGCGACGGCATGACGGGAATCGCGTCGACCGTCGATAATGGGCGCGAAGCACTGGTCATGGTCTTCGAGACGACGCGGTACGGCACATTCAATCTCGAGGCATTGCTCTCGTATGATGATGGCCGGACCTGGGGATGGCGGCATGAAGTGTATGTGCCGCCCCGGGGCCACAATGCGGGAGCGCCGCAGATTGCATCATTCGCAGACGGCTCATTGGCGGTGATTTTTATGACGGACGAGGACGAGAGGGATGTGCAGTGGACGAACAACGCGTGCATCAAGATGGTCTTTGCGGGGCCGCCGCAAGACGGACGTATCTCTTGGACCCAGCCGACGGTGATTTGTCCCCATAGGAGTCACTGGCCGGGTGTTTTGGCTCTGGATCATCATACACTGCTGGCGGTGTATGAGTGCGGAGGGCCAAAGGGCAAGACTGTTACATTACAGTGATCTTGCATATAGACATATACATCTTGGGACTATCCACTTGGATACAATGTTTTGCATTAGACTTGTGAAGAGGATTTTAGAATATATGCTCATTTCTTCCAAAGACACTCAAGTCACAGGCTCTTGCCATGGCAAGATCGTATGGGCTGTACATTCAAGTCTTTGTTATGCCGTTGGCGTAGAGATCGCCATCTTTCATGGAGAATTGAGTATCCCCCGTCTAATGTGGCCAACTGGCAACGCTTCGGTTAGTCATCCTCGGAGACTTTCCTGGACCGATTTTCCTCCGAGTCTCCGCCTGCTTATTAAGGCATCAATCTGGATGCTCCACTGTGGTACAATCCAATTTTCGATTTTTCTTCGGCAGAGGCAAGGATTACACTGGTTTAATGCTCATTTTTGCCTTTCTAGGCAGTTCTAAGATAAAAAGCTGTCCGGTACCTGGGTGGTCGATATCGTTGCCACGTTTCCACCCAAGGGATGACGCCATGCCATGTCGCCGAGCGATCGCCGCGATATGCCTCGACTTTGGGCCATTCGGCTCCCAGGTTCCAGTGCCATTCCCCTAACGAAAGTCTCCACTATTCGGCAAGATTGTAAATCAAGCCTGAAGAAGTGGAGCTATCCTTGGAATTCGTACGTTCTACTGATTTCTGTGCCTGGTGCAGACATGTATATAAATAGAGATCCCCTGCACATCAGAGTTTCTTACCAACCATCAATAACCATCCACAATCTCCTACAAACCACAAAATGACTGTCGCTGATATCGACGTTCCTCCTGCCGAGGGCATTCCCTACTTCACTCCGGCCCAGAACCCTCCTGCCGGTACGGCAGCTAACCCCCAGACCAATGGTCAGAAGATCCCCAAGCTCTTCACGCCCTTGACCATCCGTGGCGTCACATTCCAGAACCGCCTTGGTGTAAGTCCTTTTGCCCTTGTTCATATCGATGAAAGCTAATTCCCTTCAGCTAGCACCCCTCTGCCAATACTCCGCTCAGGATGGCCACATGACCGACTACCACATCGCCCATCTGGGTGGGATCGCCCAACGCGGACCCGGCCTGATGATCATTGAGGCGACCGCCGTCCAGCCGGAAGGCCGCATCACCCCTCAGGATGTCGGTCTGTGGAAGGACTCCCAGATCGCCCCCATGCGCCGGGTCATCGACTTCGTGCACAGCCAGGGCCAGAAGATCGGTGTGCAGCTCGCCCACGCCGGCCGGAAAGCCACCACCGTTGCTCCCTGGATCTCATTCTCAGCCATCGCGACGGAGAAGGTCGGCGGATGGCCGGATCGCGTCAAAGGACCCAGCGATATCCCCTTTGCGGAGCCCTTCGCCAAGCCCAAGGCCATGACGCTGGATGAGATCGAGCAGTTCAAGAAGGACTGGGTGGCGGCCGCGAAGCGCGCCATCGCCGCCGGTGCGGACTTTGTCGAGATTCACAATGCGCATGGATACCTGCTTTCGTCATTCCTCTCGCCTGCCGCCAACAACCGCACGGATCAGTACGGCGGGTCGTTCGAGAACCGCATCCGGCTGTCTCTCGAGATTGCGCAGTTGACTCGTGAGGCCGTCGGCCCCAATGTGCCCGTTTTCCTGCGCATTTCGGCCTCGGACTGGTGCGAGGAGACCCTGCCGGAGCAGAGCTGGAAGTCGGAGGATACCGTGCGGTTCGCGCAGGAGCTGGTCAAGCAGGGCGCCGTTGACCTGATTGATATCAGCAGCGGTGGTGTTCTCGCGCAGCAGAAGATCAAGTCCGGCCCTGCCTTCCAGGTGCCTTTTGCCGTGGCCGTGAAGAAGGCCGTCGGCGACAAGTTGCTGGTTGCCGCCGTGGGTGCCATCACCAACGGCAAGCAGGCGAATCAGATTCTCGAGGAGCAGGATATCGACGTTGCGCTTGTTGGTCGTGGATTCCAGAAGGATCCCGGTCTGGCCTGGACGTTTGCTCAGCACCTCGGCGTGGAAATCTCCATGGCTAACCAGATCCGCTGGGGCTTCACCAGGCGTGGAGGAACTCCGTACATTGATCCTTCGGTGTACAAGCAGTCTATTTTCGATGTATAGAGTATAGATATAGATAAGAGATGATACCTCAGAGACGGATCAATTGATCCTTGCATATCATTCCTAGTTTCCTGCGTATGTTAAAGAAAGGTATCCACAGTACCTGCGCCCTAAAAGTTTCTCCGTTGTTCGTCCTATTCTATTCCAATCGCAGTGCATCACGACCAAGAATCTGGTCGAATTTCTCCGTCGATCGTATAGATCTATATAAAAAGCGGGGGATGGCTTGACCCCCGCGCAGAAGGTCGATCTCTCCGCAGATTCTCGGTGTATAGGACGCTCAGCAACAATCCAAGGTTCGGACTCGGGATAATAATGAGCGATATGCAGTTGTTATATCTGGTGGGAGTCACGCACTGTATGCTCATCGGTCATGTCAACCCATTGTAGTTAGCCACCATGTATCTTGCAAATATCCTTCCCTGGGTCCTTCTGCCGTTAGCGGTCATTGCAGATGCCACTACCGGACAGTCTCATCGCCCAACGTGTATTGTCAAGGCAGGAGGTTCCGAATCAATTGATGATACGCCTGCTATCCTCAACGCCTTTCATAGATGTGGAAAAGGGGGCAGGATCGTCTTCCAGAATACCACATACCATGTCAACAGCGTGATGAACACGAGCGGACTGCACAATTGTGACATTGACTTTTATGGCACACTTTTGGTAGAAACCCTTGTCTTTATTCCTGTAGCCAACTGACAGATGCAGTGGGGAACCAACATCTCCTACTGGCTCTCACACTCCCTGGACGTGGGCTATCAGAATCAGTCCACTGCATGGGTGATAGGAGGCAAGAACATCCGCTTCAACGGCCACGGATACGGCACATTGAACGGCAACGGACAGGTGTGGTATGACTATGTCAAGAGTGTGTCGAACTATCCTCGCAGGCCGCACGCCCTCACCGTCGCGCGAGCATCGCACTCGGTCTTTCAGGGCTTGAGATTCCTGCAAAGTCAGATGTGGTAAGTAGCCATCGGCTGCAGGTGGTCAATAGCTAAGAGTCAAGGACTTTATCTGTGATTCACTCGGATCATATCCTCTTCGACTCAATCTATGTGAACAGCACGACCACCAACGGCAACTCGGCTCGTAAGTAACATAATGAAGTAAATGACGTTCGAGCTAACTGGAAAGACAATACCGACGGAGCCGACACCATCTACAGTTCGCACATTACCTTCAATAACTGGACGGTCGTCAACGGCGACGACAGCATCAGCACCAAGGCCAATTCCACCGACATTCTCATCACAAACTCGGTCTTCTACCGGGGCCTTGGCATCGCCATAGGCAGTATCGGCCAGTACAAGGACGTCTTCGAGACCATCGAGCGTGTCCGAGCCGAGAACATCACGTATTACGGCACACTGCACAGCCTCTACTTCAAGACCTGGACAGGCGAGCAGGTCAACTACCCGCCCAACGGCGGAGGTGGCGGCCTTGGCTGTAATCACCCTTTGCCCATTCCCCTTTTCTTGAATGTTCGGGCCTCCCTTCTGACGTCTGCCATTACAATAGATGCCTCAGATATATCCGCCTCGAATCTCCACGCCTACAACCTGCGCGGGGCCCCTTTCACCATCTCGCAGTGCACGACGTTTGCCCACGCGCCGAGCAACTGCACCTCGTCCAAGTTTCAGATCCGGGATTTGCGCATTGAGGGTATCACGGGATCGTCCACCACGGACGTGGTGGCCAGCTTCCAGTGCAGTGCTGTCAAGCCGTGCACAGATATCCAGATTCAGAATGTGAACTTGCAGCTGGCTAATGGGACGATGGCAGATGAGTATCTGTGTGGTAATGTCGAGGGTACTCGAGGGTTTAACTGCACGGGGAAGGCGTGTGAGAAACCCAGTGCTACAGGAGGGTGTTAACTTTTGTGGTGTCGTAGATAGCGTCAGTTGGCGGCCAAGGAAGCTTGGTCTCGGTGTATCCTCTAGCGTACGAGTACGGCTTTTGAAGAAGGTTGTTAAGCCATTGGATGAATAGTCTCCTCATATCTTGGCTCTGCAGAAGAGATATGATCGGCTCGACGCGGTTAATATTGTCCTCCAATCAGTTATCCACGGACCACGGCACTCATATGCGCTGGATACCATAACTACGGAGTACATTAAATTAAGCACGAGTCAATTTATCCGGGTTGTACTGCAATTAAAGCTGAAACTGACACATTGAAACTGACACATCATTTGGCCTGGTACGGATTGGGCTATGATTCGCCTTCTATCCACCCATTATATCGCCAGTACCCCGGTTCTTGGACTGTCAGGTCATTCCACTTATTCCACTACGCCACGATTCCGACGCTAAATGTTTCGTCTGACAGGATGTTCATATAGTCTCTCGGCATTGTCATCGGTCTATGGGTCAAGTGATCAGGCATTCAGAGGGCGCTCTTCCGATGGAGAGAACATAGAACAGGTATGATGCCGTAGGAGAACTTAGAAACTCCATCAATCACATTGATTCAATTCTCCCACAGATAAGGTCAGTCAGCATGTCGATCGAACTGAATCCAGCTGCCAAGAAGGGATGGAGTCGTGGCGGAAATGGGCCGGTGCTTCATTATATCTTGGCGTGCCGATCAACTACCAGAGATGAAAATACCAGCGGGTGAGTACGTAGGACTTGTATCACACTCGGGTAAACTCGACGAGAAACCTCAGCTTGCGAGTCATGGATCGGCAATTCTCCTGTCGATTGTAGACGGTGACCGACGAGCCCAGTTTCACGTTGATTTCTCAACTTTCTCAACACGCCGGCCCAGGCGTGGCAACACTCCGAGTGAAACCTGCCAAGGGCAGAGCAAGTCAGTCCACCGATGAGCCTGTAGGTCTCCTGGAGATGGAGATACTTTGAGAGTCGTGGGAAAAAGATATAAAGTGCCTGGCCAGCGGACTGCAACTCCCATTATCAACCAAGTCTCTCATTCCATCTGCTCTGGTAGCATCGATTTTTTTTTTTTTTCCTCTCAGTTCTGCGAACTATACTGCTTGTCCTTTTACAAATCACCATGTATCAAAAGAGCCTTCTCTTCTCCCTGCTAGCCACCAGCGCCCTGGCCCAGTTCCCCATCCCCGACTCCAAAGGCAGCGTGACCTTTGACGAGCCCTACGAAGTCGCCGCCGGCAAGACCTACGACGGTGGCTACAAGACCTACGGCCGTGGCGTCTCCTGCACCGGCCAGAGCGAAGGAGGCCAGGATGACGCCGTCTTCCTCATCCAGGAGGGCGGTACCCTGAAGAACGCCATCATTGGCTCCGACCAGATCGAGGGCGTCTACTGCCTCGGAGCCTGCACCATCGAGAACGTCTGGTGGGAGGCCGTCTGCGAGGGTAAGCCATGACAACAACTCACACAATTCACCCTACCCCCACACTAACGCAACGCAGACGCCCTCTCCCTCAAGGGCGGCAGCGGCCCGTACAACATCATCGGCGGCGGTGCCCAAGGCGCCGACGACAAGGTCATCCAGCACAACTCCGGCGGCCAGGTCAACATCGACGGCTTCACCGTCTACGACTTTGGCAAGCTCTACCGCTCCTGCGGCAACTGCGACGAGCAGCATGCTCGCACCGTGACCATCAGGAACGTCGTCGCGAACTCCGGCAAGACCCTGGTCGGTATCAACAGCAACCTGGGCGACACGGCCTCCATCGACAGCAGCACCTGCGCCACCGATGTCAAGAAGATTTGTGTGGAGTATAAGGGTAATGATTCTGGTGATGAGCCTGAGGAGATCAGCGAGGGCCCTAGCGATGCTTGCCAGTACTCTGAGCCTCTTTCCTCTTGCTAGATGATAGAAGGTGTTGGTCGTGTCGGTTGTTTACTAGCCTAGTGGCTTGATGTCATCTCTTCTGTATAGTAAGGATTTCACTGAATAGTATTCTATTTGTACTGGAAGCTGTCTCATGGAGGAAAGTGTAGAAGAAGGTGGTTATGATTGAAAAGTTACAGGAACAAATAATGAGGAAGTATAGATACATCGCATATACCAGGTTCAAACAGTCAAACAGGCGGCCCATACATGCGAGAATTGTAGATTCGCTGCGCTCTTATAAAGTCGTTCTTCCTCTACCCTCTGGACGATAGATGACACCCTGCACATTCTTATGTCGATCAGGGACGGTGCGAGTAAACGAAGGCCTCTTGTTGCTCTTCCGGCGAGCCTGTCTCACCGAATGGTTGAAAACGTTGTCGACTTGACCTTGGATTTACCGACGAGGTCTTTGCAAACGAAGCACCGACGCATATCCGACCTCATAATCCCGACTTTGCCATCTGGACACTCCGCGACGGATTCGAGAATCCCGCGGAACCGACACACGGGAGTGCCTCGTTCAAGGAGATGCGAGATCAGCAGATCACTGAGGCTGCGCAGTATGTCCTCTGGTTCTTCAAGCATGTCCTATGCCGGATACGATCGAGGATATGAAGAGCTGGGAGCCCGGTTTATTGTATTTCGCGATGCGTCGCTTTCGTCGAAGAGATGGCGGTTCTGGAAGGATGGGTTTAGGAAAGCGGCTGAGAGGACAGCGGCGTGAGTGATGAGCGTAGGAAGGTGTGTACAAAGGGCGGCAACTTTGATGGAGGCGCTCGAGGCGAGTATGATTCTAGATGGAGCTAGATTCTTGCTTTTATGTTTGTCTGAGATATAGGTTCCACTATACTTGATTCCCGCTAGACGTTGAAAGATGTGTTTATTGACTGCCGATATCCTGACTTAAAATGAGACAGTTCGTGTATGCATAGACTACTATTCAATGTCACGCCTTCATATACACAAGGCTACGTTAGCTACCCAACGATATCAAGCCATTCAAGGTGTTGTTGGTTTAACTTGAAGTTGACGATGAAATGTTGGATTGAAGATTGAGTAGACTACATACACTATCCAGACGCGAGACAATATATCCATCCATATTTCCAAATCATCATCATATACACTGAATATGACTGCAACTAAACCGAATCAAACCCTAACAGCGAGTGGATCAATCTTGTGATCGCTTCTTCCCTCCACCAAGCCCGTCTCGGCTGTTGCAAACTCCCTCGTGCGGACTCTACGCTCAAACAGAATATCCAACTCGGCATAGGACCGACCCTTGGGCTCCGGGATGCGGAAGAACGCCCAGATCAAACAGCAGGTGCAGAACGAGCCCCAGAAGAACCCCGACTTGCCTCTCCAGTTCCATGCGTCCACGTTGAGCATGTACGGGATGATGATTCCCGAGACCAGATTGATCACGTTGTACAGGTTCCGAGCTAGCACCACAGTCTTGGTGCGGAGTCTGGAAGAGGGGATTTCGGAGACGAGAGAGAAGCAGACCGGACCGATGGTTGAATCGTAGATGAAGGTGTAGACGAGGAGCATGGACCCGGTGGCCCAGGAGAGGGCGGGGGTGGAGTGAGGGATGGAGATGAAGCCGATGACGAAGAGCACGATGGCCAGCAGCGCCAGTCCGCCGACATATAACGTGCGACGACCGAAGTAGGTCATCAACACCCAGGAGAGAAAGGTCCCCACGACGCCGATGGCGTACTGGACGAGGGACATGGTGAAGGACTGGGAGACGGCGAGGCCAGCACGCCGATAGAAGAAGGTCGAGTAGCCCATGAGCCCGCCGCCGCAGAGACTCTGCGCGGCCCAGACGAGACAGGAGATCTCGGTGCGGCGCAGGTCGCATCCTCGGAAGCAGTCCACGTAGGATGTGCCTGTCTCGACCTGTTTCTCCAGCGCGTTGGTGTAGACGATCATCGACGCGGTCTCCTCGGCGTTGAAGTCCGGATGTCCGGTTATGGCCAGCCGGTTGAGCGCTTTGACGGCGTCGTCTCGGCGGTCTCTGCGGATAAGCCACCAGGGGCTCTCTGGGGCGAAGAAGACGCCGATGAAGATGGGGACGGGCCAGACCCATTGAATGGCGAAGGGGATGCGGTAGGCCCACTCGTCCGTGCGCTCCTCTAGCCCCTTCAGGACACCGGAGGCAATCAGTTGACCCAGGACCCAGCACAGGTTCACGTAGGTGGTGAGATAGCCTCGAATAGCGACGGGACATACTTCCGATGCATAGGTGACGGTGAGGGTCTGGTACACGCCGAGGGGGATACCCATGAGCAGCTCGCCGGCAACGAGGGTCTGTATGTTTGGCGCAAAGAACAAAATAAAAACAAACCCGACCGTCGCGGCCAGGCAAGCCATGAGGGTCCGCCGGTACCCGAAGCGTTCCGAGACGATGCCGTTGATGAACAGGCCGATAATCTGACCGCAGCTCATCGCGTTGGTCAAGGCCGCTTGCCACTTGGCAGCGAGACCGTAGTTTCCGTCCGACATGATATGGCCGTACTTCTGGTTGAATTGGGGGTAGGCGAAGAAAGAACCGATCAGGACGACATCGTAGCCCTCCATAATGATGGCACACGACAGGAGAATTGACCAACCCACGGCCTTGGGGTAGATCTTCAGTGCCTGCCACAGTGTCATGCTGTGTTCCTTCTCGAGCGCCGCCTGGGCCTCACTGCTGGCAATGAGGTCCTGGTGGCTCGCAGGCTGGGGATGGGACCTGCGTGAGCCAGCTTCCTCCTCCACATGTTCGATTCCGGCCGACTTCTCAATCTCCATGGTTTATGATGAGACAATAACGACAATCTGTGTTGGATTTGCCAGGCAAGGCCGCCTCGCCGCAGAGATTGGCGGGCTTTTATATAGGGACAAGTGCCCTGGTTCGTACTGCAGACTCCAAGGGAAGGGGGGGGGGGGCAACAAAATTTAGAGTAATTCTTCTAGAAGCTGGGCCCGTTCGTAAGCCTTAAAGTCAGACCATTCCGGTCCGATGGCGGTCATTGGCCCTTGACACAAGTCCGAGCTTAGTTGACGGGTTTAAGGCGTGTAGCAGACTTGCAGCAAGCTGGATGGGATGATGGCAATGGGATGATGAGATGTGGGGTAGGTAGGTAGGTAATACGGAGGAACTTCTGGGCTTCCCCGGATTGTCGCGGACCCCTCGATATCCCCAGATTGATCGATCCGGAATGCGGTGTTCTTCTGACCGGTGACCACAAGGGAGTCACACCATAAGACGAGTTCAAGGACCGAGGAGACCCAAGCGGCAGTTTAGACAAGTCTTTACTCTGGAGTTCCCCTGAATAGTCCCCGTTTACCCCGTTTATGGCCTCAAATTGCAGCCAAATTTTCACACCGGGACGAAAATTGGTCGGGAGATGGGAAATGAGAGTGTGATTGGTAGAAAGTCGGCCCGACTCTGGTTTCACATTTTGGCGCTAATGCAGCTGCTAACCTGTAATGGTCTAAAGCGTGCTTAGGCTTTGCGCTAATTATGTGAGGGGAAGTGCCCGTATCCAATGAGAGAGTGTAGGGGCGCTCTGCACACTCCCCTTGGACGAATCAATCACTCGGCATATATTACCATTGCACCAATAAGAACGTGCAAATGGGAGCAGAAGTGGGGATAGGGGTTACACGTCTCAGATCATACTACGGAGTATGCTCGGCTGATCATGAGGGATGCTTCCTGCCCTGTGTGCTGACTCGCGCGGGGTGGATAGAACGATAAGGCGACATGTTTGCTGGCACGAAAAGCAATGGGGATATCTCCTCGGTCCGACTTGGAATCAATCAGACTGGTTGGGATGGGTTGGCAGCTGGCGAGATGGTCGATCAAGATGGCCGATCACATAACTCCATAGTTATATATTCCACGACCAACCTCCACACCTCCACATATTAGATAGTGACTCCAGTCTTGAACCAAGTCCTTATCAAGACTTGTAACGATGTCACCCGATGAAAAATGGTGGAAGAATGCCATCATCTACCAGGTCTATCCGGCCAGTTTCAAAGACTCGAACAATGACGGGATCGGTGATATTCCCGGTATCATCTCTCAACTCGACTATATCGCTAGTCTAGGGGTAGACGTCGTGTGGCTCTGTCCCATGTACGACAGTCCGCAACACGATATGGGCTACGATGTCTCCGACTACGAGAAGGTGTATCCTCCTTATGGAACGGTTGAGGACATGGAGACCTTGATCGATGCTTGTCACCGCCGTGGACTACGCATCATCCTAGACTTGGTGGTCAACCACACATCGCACGAGCACAAATGGTTCAAAGAATCTCGGTCCTCGAAGAACAGCCCCAAGCGAGACTGGTATATCTGGAGACCGGCCAAGTACGACGCCAATGGCGATCGGAAACCGCCCAACAATTGGCGCAGTGTGTTCGGAGGCAGTGCTTGGGAATGGGACGAGAAAACACAGGAGTACTATCTGCATTTATTCCTTGTCGAACAGCCTGATCTCAACTGGGAGAATCCTGAAGTACGACAGGCCGTCTACGCCTCAGCCATGGAATTCTGGCTCACAAAAGGCGTCGATGGCTTCAGGGTCGATACTGTGAACATGTACAGCAAGGATCCGTCATATCCCGATGCTCCCATCGTCAACCCCAAGTCAGATACCCAGGTAGCCTTCTCCTTATTCTGCAACGGCCCGCGCATTCACGAGTATCTGAGCGAGATGAACGAAGTGCTGGCCAAGTATGACGCCATGACTGTCGGCGAGCTGCCAGAGACACACACCCTCGAGGGAGTGCTGCGGTATGTATCGGCCGCCGAGAAGCAGCTCAACATGGTCTTCTCGTTTGACGTCGTAGACCTCGGTTTGGGCAAAGAGTACAAGTTCCTAACCACACCGCGCGGGTGGACCTTGCCCGACCTCAAGGCAGCGATCAAGCGGACGCAGGACATCCTCAAGGGCACCGATGGCTGGACCACGGTTTTCATCGAGAATCACGACCAGGGCCGCTCTGTCTCTCGCTTTGGCTCAGACAGAACGCCCGAACTCCGCGAAACATCTGCAAAGATGCTTGCCATGTTCCAGTGCACACTGTCCGGCACTCAGTTCATCTATCAGGGCCAGGAAATCGGCATGGTCAACGCCCCGGAAGAATGGCCTATCGAGGAGTACAAGGACATCGACAGCACCAAGTACTATCACATGGTGCGCGAGATGACGAATAACGATCCCGTACAGATGAAGACGGCCATGGAGGCTCTGCAACACCTGGCGCGAGACCACGCTCGACTCCCGATGCAGTGGAGCGCAGCAGCCAATGCGGGGTTTTCTCATCCGTCCTCGAAGAAGCCGTGGATGCGTCCCCATGACAACCACAAGGAGGTCAACGTGCAAGTACAACAAGACGACCCATCTTCCGTCCTGTCATTCTGGAAGCAGATGGTCCTGCTGCGGAAAGAGTACGCTGATTTCTTCGTGTTTGGCATTTTCGAGCTCCTCGACGAGGGCAACCAGAAAATCTTCAGCTATCTCAAGACCTCGAAAGAGCAGTGTATGCTGGTCGTATTGAACTTTTCAGAAGAGCCACAGCCATTCCAAAAGCCTATGGAGCTCCAGAACTGGGATTTGAAGCTGTTAGTTAGCAACATTGGCAAGACTGTAAGCGAGGTGTGTGAGTTGCAGCCGTATGAGGGTAGGATATTTGAAGTCGAGGCTATACCCAATTGAGCAGATGCCTATCCGAATTAGTACCGGCGTGAATTACAAACCCTTTTGACATAGTTAAATAATTCGTTCGTGGTAAATAATAGCCTAGGCATATACCCAAAGTAGTATAGCCTCAGTTCCCCCAGCATGTGGGGTAGTCGGCGTCCTTATTAATAATATTTAATGGCCATCATTTTCGGCACTTTCACCCTGAAACTTCGATGGAGGGTCCACTGGGCGTCTTGGTCTTCTTATGTGTGGACGCTGGGCTTGGATAACTGATAAGCATGAGACAGTGAGACAAGACCCGTGTCATTAGGCTTGCCTCCTTGCGAAGATGGATACCACTCGGTTGAAGAAACCCCAGGTTTCCCGAGCCTGTGATCCATGCAGACGGCGGAAAGTCCGCTGCAATGGCCAACACCGGTGTCAGCAATGTGAGCATCTGGACCTGCTCTGCACATATAGCGACAATCAACGTGCGCGATCGCGAAAGAATGCTCTCCGTCGAGGAACTGTGATCTCCGAATACAAAATCCCCTTCGCGCGGGAACTCAAGAGTGAACATATTTCGACGTCTGTACTAGTCCCACCCTCGTCTCTCCCAGATTTGAAGTCGGTGGCACTATCGACGTCGTATCTGCATAGTCTCATCCCGAAATACATGGCCTATGTGTATCCTTTCAATCCGATCATGACGGACAAGGAGATCCGCGAGTCCATTGGCAAGATGGCAACAGATAGAGACCATGCGGCCTTTGTCTACGCCTTTACTGGTGTCACAATTGACCTGACACAGTCGAATGCAGCAACGTCACATGTGTCGGAGCAGATCAACGAGCTCGCCGGCCGAGCTATCCAGCTCCGGACTCCGTTGCTACCGGGTTTCCGACCATCTATCCTTCGGGCTGTCACAAGCGTGTACATCCAGATGTGCTACATGAGCCTGGGGCAGTATGACCTGGGATTCTTCTACCTGCGAGAAGCAATCAGCATGGTGCATCTCCTTCGGATTGAAGACAAAGCCGTCATGGCCAGCCTTGACCTGACCGAGCGCTCGCGGCGACAGCGACTTTATTGGTTATGCTTCATCCATGAGCGGTTCATGTCCATCTTTCACTTTTCGCCCGCGACGTTGTCTCCATACGCGCAGTTCCCCGAGGACGATCCCAGCCTCGATCCTAGTATCTCCCATGGCTGGGTCCAGGTGATCAAGACATTCCTCCTGCTCGAGCCGACCTTTATCAGCCTCTGGATCGGCGATCGGAGCCAGGTGACGGTTGCATGGGTCGAGCAAAAACATCGGGAGCTCGACGACGAGCTATGGGAATTGGAGGTCTCGATGCTATCGGATCTGCAACAGGCGGATCTGGTCGTGACGCGCCAGTGGATGCGGACCCTCCTCTGGCAGATGGCCATGTCAAACTGCCTGCTGTCATCTCATGCTTCCTGTCCATCGCTGTCGCTCGAGATGCCGCTCCGATTATCCTGCCAACTACGCCAGTTCCTCACCAAGATCTCACAAAATACGATCCAGATCCACGGGTCGTCTATCCTGAGCAAGTTATTGGAGATTATCAACACGATTGCGGATGTGGTTCTGCATGGGCCACAGGTGACGCTCGAGGAAACGACCAGTCGGATTGATGATATTTTGTTTCTAAAGGATGTCATCTTCTCCTTCAGGAATTTGCAGCAGGTGTCCAAGAATATTTTGATTGAGAAGTTACATCTAATCGGGGAGCGATTTGCGCATATCGAAGTGGCGTCACAATTATGCAGTGCTTGACGGGCGATACTCCCTGGCAAACACTGAGGTAATGTGTGCATCCGGAGAAAGCCTTTATGACTGTAAAAAATTGAATATCTAGATCTCTATTCTAGGCCAGCGATGTCGATTCAAACCATAAGGCCATTTTCCTCCAATCACTTCTTGCGGTCTCCACCATGTCCCTTTGGAGTCAGCTTCGAGAAGGGCCTGGCTGAGCGAGTCCATAGTAGACCGTCTTCTCAAGGCATCTTTGGCACGTTGGAGGGTGAGCTTCTCGCGTTTAAGGACCTCCCAATCCATGCCAAAAGCACGCAGAAAGATAGGTGCCAAATCATTGAGATGACCTTGGAGGGTGGAAGGGGGCATGGGAAGCGACAGAATTTTGTCCACGGCTGCGGATGAGAAGTAGGGTAGGCCCAAAAAGAACACATGGTTTGTGCCGAGAAGACGAGCCCTTGCCTCTGGCTTACTACCAAAGAACCTGAGGTCCTGAATGAAGATTCTGGCATTGTTAAGGAAATACGGGAAACTCTCGATTACGTCGTTCAGAGCATCAGTCTTCCCAACCGCAAGCTCAGAAAACGTGTTCCAGACTCCTAAGAATTGGTCCTTGGTGGGACCGCGGAGCAAGCTTCGTGTCCAGACATCCTTGTCAAGCTTGATATTCGATGGCCGGCCTTTCGGAGTAATGCTGGTGACGACTATGTTATCCAAGGGCGTTCCCTTCTCAACCTCAGCCATTATCCATCCTACCACGATAGATATTAGCCAAACAATCAACGAAGCAAGTAAGGGGATCTTACCCAGAATGTAAGAGGCTGAGAAAGTCTCGAAACGGCCGCGACCGAGATCTAGGACCACTTTCTGATTCTCTGGAAGCTGGCTAATCGGAGGCAGTGTCTCGGCGTCCAGATTCTTTGTGTCCTTCGGTTCTACAGGCCGCACAAATACATTCTGTAAATTATGCTTTCCGCTGAGTTTACGCCGCTGGCGCAAGGACTCCGGTGCACTAGGGATCGGCTGCCGGGCGTACGATGATTGTCACGACATCGTCGTCCTCGCAGTAGAGACGATAGGTCACAAAGACGCTCTTGTCGTTGAGAAGCTGGACAGCGGCCTTCATCGAGTCACAGAATATGAAGAAGTTGTAATCATTGGGATTTTGGTCTCCGCGACCTATGTAACTCAACATGGAGTGGAGGGAGAAGCCAACCGTGGCAATTTCGTCGAAAGTTTTCTTGCTAAGCGTGAAGTCAGGTTTGGACGTCTCCTCGTAGAGGATCATCCACTGTTGATCTCTGGGCGCCATCCCACTGAAGACTTCAGGTCTTCAGTCGAAAGTTAGCATGCGTTGACTCCGCGTGACTCCGCCAGAAATTCAGCGGCATGTATATGGGAGGTCGACTTACGAGGATTGCACTCCGCCAGATCGAACTGACGAGAGAAGCTTCCGTAGTGTAGAAGCGAAGAGGGTGTTTGGAAGAACACAGAGGCCAGCATTTGGGGCAGAAGATTTTTTTCTGTTCAGTGAATGATCAAATGCACTCGGCTGGGAGAGGTGCCCTTAGGGCGTCCTCACCTTCACCGGCAGAAACCAGAACATGTCTCAACGTAGGAGAGAGAAACGCAGTCCTAGTGAATGAAGACTACTAATCGAATCCAAGGAAGAACAATCAGTTATCCTGTCGATGATATGAGAGCCACTGATTGAGTCTTGAGCCTTGGGTCCTACACTGATTTAAAGCAAGTGATGGCACACGTCCAGAAGTCCAGGTGACGGGCCCCTCAAACGGTGATCGTGCTTTTACACGACTTACAGGCTCGAACAGAGAGATGATAGCCTTAAATGATCTACATCAATGATATCAAACGAAGTAAGCCAAAGTCTCTTTGCGGTCATGTGATGCTATGAGGCATTCCATCAACTGACAATTATGGCATCATCACAATAGGTTCCAGTCATCCTTCCGCGCTCTTTCCTCCTCTTCTCACATTTCTTGTTCGCTATAGAGTAAAGCAGAACAAGCTATATACAATGACTATCTCATCTGTCCTGCAGATGGTTGACACTACCACAATGATGAAGACGGAAAATACTCTTTCCATCTTGAGTCTTCGAAATTCAGACGTCTCCCCGACACTATGGTACCGATTGCACGTTGTTTTGTACGACCTGCAGCACTTCAACCAGCGGCCAGACTCCCGCGAGCGTCTCGAGACCGTGATCGATCCCTCCTACATTGGCTCACCATACTTCAACGACGATGAAACCACTGCTATCAAAAACACCGTTGTCCATGGCAAGACACTGGCCCAAATCATCGAGCAAGAGCTGCAGGTGCGGCTCGAACGACGCAACAAGAAGCGGGTCGATACGGGGGACTTTCGGGTTTGCGCTGCTCATGACCTTGCCCCTATTCTGGCCTCTACGCTCGGTACGAATCTGAAGCAACTGGATAAGGACAAGCGCTTCTTTTTGTTGGTCAACACTCGGGGATTGGATCTGGGCGACGAGAAATGGGAAGGACTGGCGGCAAAGTCATTTGCGCCGAAGAACAAGAAGAAAAGATAGGGCTTCAAAAGAGATGGCGCAGGTCGATGAGAGGTGACTCTTAAAATATACCCTTACCAAAGCCAAACTACATGAACGATTCTCTCAGTGATTCATCACGGTTGTTCTTATTCTGGCAACTGCGACTATGTTAGTCAATTCCACCTCCATCATTTACACTCTCGACATAAGAGCAAAGCAAATCAATAACCAAGCAACTCAGATAACCTCCTTTTATTTTATGAATCCCTAATTGTAGACTTGTTGGATCGGAATAATTTGCTTGTTGGCCCTGACGGTGATAATGGATATGGTAAGGTATTGTATTATGGAAGTACAATACACGTACCTCATTGATACCTAATAAAACGAGCTGTCGGCTCCAGACCCTGTCTTAACTCCGGACTCCGGATCCACTCAGCCACAGCATCAGCAAAATGCTTAAGACTGTCACCCCCGCCCGGGATCTTTTCCCTTGCCCTTCTCAACTCAACGCTTACGCTTCGATTATCTACAGAGTAAGCTAATCATGCCGACTATTTCCTCCCGGTCCGTGTCATCGCGTGGAGCTCACCTGTCCGCCGACAACGAAAAGCCCGACGATGATTGGTCCGGGTTGACTGATCCTGTTGAACGGCGGAGGAGACAGAATCGCATCAATCAAAGGGCTTATCGTAAGTCAAGCCATCCATTCTCATTTAAAGGTCGGCGTGTTAGACTAACGGAATACAGGAAGACGAAAGCAAGCTCAGCGACGAGTGCAAACAAGCCATTCCAGCCCGGACTATTCCCTCCCCACCACCCAGACACCGCCCTCCTCAACCGCAACCTCCATCTCGAGCACAAGCCCAAATAATGAAACCTCGCTAGTCGCCAACAAAAACTCCACTCAATGTCTCAACTCCAGTCAAGTCCGCCAATACCTCGACATATTCGTCCGCACCGCCTACGAAAGCTACATCCTCGGCGTCCCAACCTCCGACCACCTCATAACCCTCAGCAAAGTCAACGTCTTTCGCGCCTTCGCCAGCATCATGTCGCTACTAGGGATGTCACACACCGAAGATTGGATGCACGATGACGCTCTCTCCCCCTTCCCCACCATGGGCCCAGGCTACATCGACGAGCAGAAACTCCCGCCTAGTCTCCGACCAACGCGCTTACAGAAGACGGTCCCGCATCACCCCTGGCTGGATTTCTTCCCCATCCCGAAAATTCGAGATAACCTGCTCACGACGGGGGAAGACAACTTCGACGACTGCCAACTGTGCGTTGATATCATGGGGTTCTGGGACTCGGGGATGGACGCCTGCTGTATGCTGGTGTGGGGGGACCCCACGGATCCGAAAAACTGGGAGGTCACAGAGAGATTTCTGCAGAAGTGGCCGTGGGTCGTTAGGGGGTGTCCTGATTTACTGGAGTCGACGAATAACTGGCGGCGGAAACGGGGGGAGAAGCTGATTTTTCGATATCTGTAGCATTTAGCGTTCTGTCACCTGTCGGTAGTACTCGTAATGAACTGTATGATCTATGATGTCTGTTTCTCCGCGTAGTCATTTGGTCTATTGCTGTTGCTGACCAAGCAGTGAGCTCAGGATTGCAGGATGGAAGATCTCTGATGCCAACAGAAGACACTAATGCATCCTGCTTACGCGCTAGTTGCAAGCTTAATTCCGGGAGCCAATCAAATGGTCGGAATTGAATCGGGGTTTCGTTTGATGTTTCAGCGTGTATTTCGATACCGTATTGAATTGTATCGCCCTCATACTGAAGTATCTCTCTAGAGGAATCTGCAATGAGCAAATTGGACAGTCCGGACGTTGCAAGGCAGAGAATATAAGATAGAACAGCTTAGTAGGATGGAGGATGTAATAAGCACGGTGAATGAACCACCAGCTGAAACTTATTCATTTCAGTTCAGTGACTTCCCGCTGGGCAGGACATGCTATCGAATAGCTTCATATATTCCCGATTGGCGAGGGCATTGGCCAAATGATACACAGTTTACGAGCGAAATTTTCTGCGAGGACTGAAACCAGATACTTAAATCGACGTATGGATTGATTCGTACGCTATTGTCGATCAGCATGCAGTAGTGCTTATGGTTCGTTATGTAGCCTATATCATATAGGCTCTACCTTGCCCGTAGGATTTTCTGTTGCATATCACATCACACCTGAATCCTTCGAGGCCCGCAAGCCGTCGATCATAGTCTCAGAGGATTATCTGTCAGGTGCATGACCATTCCAACGACTTGAACAGTTGAGGGAATCTTAGGTTATTCCGAAAGCCTTCAAGGATTTGTGGTACTTGGACTAGGTTTCACTCAGACCAAGCAGGATTTATTAGAAGATGCCAGCAACAATTCCAATAAGGACAGACCTTGTTTTACATGACTGACGACGTGTATTAGACCATGTAGTGAATGCAGACACTAGAGAGCAGAGACACTAGTTTAGATACTGAGGCACGCAAGTCAAGATTATCTATTGCATCTTGATAGCAAAGGTGTCAACCATATCGCCACTCGCCCAAAAGCGTCTAGAAAACCATTTCTGGCGTAGTAGAGTGACAGTGAAGGAATGTTCAATAAAAGGTATGGCCAAATCTGGACGAGATCGGGATTAGGATCTGCTGCAGGAGCGGGATCAGAGACATACATAGCTACGTAGGTGATTCACTACGCATTTGCTCAGTACGCATTTGCCACAGCGTGGCTACGTGCTCAACTGTCATTCGACCGCATCCGATGGAGTCCGAACCTAATCCAGCGCAACAATCCGAAACAGTCTTTACTATCCTAGCCGATACCAGAGGGATTTTCAGTAACATGCAGACCTTTATGATGGTCTATCCGGGCTGGGGAAAGTGGTCAAGTCAAACCAGCTGACAGGGGCAATTGAGCACGTGTAGTTGCCACCACGGAGAAAAATCCAGCGAGAGTGAGTGTCTTCCTGCAGCGCCAGACGCGCCATGGTAGATAATTGCAGATATCCAGAACGCTTTGATGCTCTCGGCCATACCTGTCATGTCGATGTGGAAGCACACGTGGAGGAGCCTCTGCATTTGATAGGTCAATGGTGTAAACCGCGCCAAGGATTGCCAAGGCCAGCCGAGACCCCGCCAAGAGCTCTGGCCAGCCAATCCACGTCTTCCCTTGTCTTCCTGGACCCGCTCTCCGCTTGGGTTTGGTTGGATTGCCAAGAACATGGTCAATCTTCCAATCTTGCTTCGCTCTTGCTTCGCTCCGAGACAAGCAGGCGAAGACAGGCGAAGCGTGCCATGGCTGGTTGCCTGCTGATGTCAATTGAGTGATTTTGTCCTGCCAACCACGGGTGTGCCGCCAAAACTCGAACCCGACGGCCCCTGAGATGGGGGCAATACCAAGACGCTTGGGATAAGCCCATTTCCCCCAAGTGCGAATCAAATAGAGGCGCGGAGGAACGTGTCATGTCGAGTAGACGAACCGGGCATGATTCCCTTGCTACGATCAATGCGAACGCACCTGCAGCTGCAATAGCGGGCGTCTCAAGCGTGGTTCCAGGCGTTGGAAGCAAATGTCGCGTGAGGTAGCGATAGAATGCATAGCAGCATAAAAAGCCCCGTGGCTCGCTGTCTGAGTCAATTCAGGATCAAACTTGTCTCACTTTTCACACACACACACACACACACACACAGTCAAGATGGTGCTCAGCCAGTATGACTACATCTTTGCCATTGGCACTCTGTTTGCCATGCTGGATGCCTACAACAATGGTGCAAGTATGTCAATGTCTCTTTAACCTGCTCTTTGTTAGATGATTTGCTGACATTACCTGTCTGAAAGATGATGTGGCCAACTCCTGGGCTACCAGTGTTTCCTCCAGATCGGTTACCTACCGACAAGCCATGATCTTCGGCACCGTCTTCGAGATGCTCGGTGCCATCACGGTCGGTGCTCGGACGGCTGACACCATCAAGAACGGTATCATCCCCAACTCGGCCTTCCGTGGTGATGCCGGTGTGCAGATGCTTGCTTTCACCTGTGCCCTCGCCGCTGCTTCCTCCTGGGTTATGTGGTGCACCAAGCACTCGGCCCATGTCTCGTCGACCTACTCCCTCATCTCTGCCGTTGCTGGTGTCGGTGTTGCGACCGTCGGTGCTTCCAAGGTACAATGGGGATGGAATCACGGAAAGGGACTGGGAGCTATTTTCGCAGGCCTGGGGATGGCTCCCGCCATCTCGGCCGGTTTCGGTGCCAGTATCTTCATGCTGATCAAGCTCATTGTCCACATGCGCAAGAACCCCGTGCCATGGGCCGTCTACAGCTCTCCCTTCTGGTTCCTCCTCGCCGCCACGATCTGTACCCTGTCCATTGTCTACAAGGGTTCGCCCAGTCTCGGTCTGAGCAAGAAGCCCGGCTGGTATATTGCCGCTGTGACCTTGGGTTGCGGTGGTGGTGTTGCCATCCTCTCCGCCATCTTCTTCGTCCCCTTCGTGCACGCCCGTGTGATCAAGCGGGATCACGGCGTCAAGTGGTGGATGTTTATCCTCGGCCCTCTGCTGTTCAAGCGTCCCGCTCCTCAGGGCGCCGACCGTGCCAAAGTCCCCAACTACGCCGTCGTCCAGGACGAGGACCACGAGGAGGACGCTGCCCAAGCATCCCCCGCTCCCTCTGAGCAGACCATTTCCGAGTTTGACAGCAAGAACCCTAAGACCGAGATTGAACCCATTACCTCGCCTGCCATCTCCCCCAACGAGAAGAGCCTCGTCGCCAACGAGACCAAGCAGCTCACCTACAAGGAACTCATGGAGGAATCTAACAACCGCCTGAACGCTCGTCTCCTCAAGAAGCGCGGACCCCTTGGCTGGGCGATGCGCACCCTCCGCGACAACCCGATGGGCCCCGGCGAGATCTACGAACTGAAGAACGTGAAGATCCTCCTGAAGCGCATCCCCGCCATGATCACTGTCGGCTTGCTCTATGGTCTACACTACGACATTCACGCTGCCCAGTCCGGTATCCACGGTACTCCCGAGGGAGAACGGATGCAGCGTGTCTACGCCCATGCCGAGAAGTACCCCAACGAGGTCGAGCATACGTATTCGTTCGTGCAGGTCCTGACCGCTTGCACTGCTTCCTTTGCTCACGGCGCCAACGATATCGGTAACTCGGTCGGCCCCTGGGCCGTGATCTACTCGGCGTGGAAGACGGGTAATGCGGCTGCGTCCAAGGCCCCAGTCCCTGTCTGGCAGCTTGCTGTTCTCTCCGGATGTATCTCCATCGGTCTCATCACTTACGGCTACAACATCATGAAGGGTAAGTGACCGTCTGTATTCCACGAGCAGGACAATAAACTAACTGAGCAATAGTCATGGGCAATAAGATCACCTACCACTCCCCCAGCCGCGGTTGCTCGATGGAATTGGGGGCCGCCATCACCGTCTTGGTCTTCTCGCAGTACTCTCTCCCCGTCTCGACCTCGATGTGCATCACTGGCGCCACCGTCGGTGTCGGTCTCTGCAACGGTACCCTCAAGGCCGTCAACTTCCAGCGGGTGGGTCTGCTGCTCCTGGCATGGATCATGACCATTCCCATTGCTGGTACGCTTGGTGGTGTCCTGATGGGCCTGTTCATCAACGCCCCTCACTTCTCTTCTTAGATTCTGTTTGCATGTTCCCATTCTCTTTTTTCTTTCTGTTATAGACTGATTGTCTGCGATACCATTTGGGCTGGGGTTACGGTTAAGGGTTTACCATCATTGATTCGGATGTTGATACCATATTATTAGCAATGCATTCGAGTGGAGTGGATAGAGAAAACCCCGAATTCAAGCAGGGATAACTTCCATCAAAGTCATAGTATCCGAAGAGGGAAAGTAACCTATGCATCTGGGTTGATGGATTTGTCCTTGGACTCTGGTCGTCTTCCATGAATGGGAATGCGAACAGTTCGTGCCGGCTGATGTTGTGTTCGAAACGCTGATCTTGATTTCATGCCATGAACAATACCATATATAGGGATATTACATATTACATCTAATGTTAATGGCTCAAGACCCATAAGCTCCAGTGAATGTCTCTCCAACTTTCTCACTCGCTCAATGCTCAAACGACAGTCTCCCAAAATATGTCCCGATATTATCCTCCCGACGGCACCGCCCGGACAATGGTACAAACTGCCTCTGTCTTGGGCTTCCATGTTTTCGTAACTTGCTTCCCACCTCTCGCACTAATCTACGCACCCCTACGATGGTCCTGCCCTGAATTATATGCGAGGGATGTGTTTGAGCCTCACTCTCTTTGACCACAACAACTTCCATCCAGCTGGATCCTACACAGGCTGCAAAGCAGAACGTCAATCCTCACATACTCCACTGATATGTCATGCGCCGAACATGCTTTGTCATTCAACTAGTAAACCTATTATCTTTCCTGTCATTACCTTGCTCCCTTGGATTCTCCACAGTGTAGCTATCACTAAATATGCCGGACTCAAATACCCCTACCGGGTGGCAGGTGATATAGAATCCAACTCTCTTAGCGATTGACTTGTTCATTTTATAAGCAGCTGGTGCAGAGAGTTGTGAGTCATCCAATGGAACGTGGTCAATTCTCGCCTGGCAGTGGACGGGATATAGGTAGCTCCATGATTTCGCAAGTGGGCACAGATGGAACTTCTCTCCCTGCTTGACTAATTCCGACTTTAGGCCTAGTTTCTGATAGAATGGTCAATCAGACGATGACTTTCTAAAATAGCCAGTATGGAAACCTGCCAAGACTCACTGCCATCGTCTCTGTCTACTTTGTAGTCCCTTTTCCTCCTCAGCATTCATGTTCCGTTTCTGCATATCGACTACTATCATAAAAGCCTACGATTTGACGAATAATGATGATGACAACGGTAAGTACACCACGTGTGCTGCGAGGAAAATGATATCTGACAATGTATCAGACCAAGCCATTGCTTGAAGGCCTACCAATGGAGCTACAAATCTGCATCTTGTTTAAACTTCAGGACCTAGGTTCTCTGCGGTCCCTTGTCCTTGCATCGCCTGCTTATTATCAGGCTTATCATTTAGTTAGAGAAGAGCTCCTGCTGAGCATCCTGCGATTTTCACATGATGACCTTGTGGATGTTGCAGACGCAGTAGCTGCCGTCCGCTCCAGAGGTCTGTACGCCTGCAAGCTATCAAACCGGGAAAGGATCATTGCCCTCTTGGATAGTCGACGACGAAGTGAAGAGATCCGCCACCTAGGCTTATTGTCTGCTGGACCCTTTCCTGACCAGCTAGCCAACGTTGAAGAGACTATTCAGTTATTACATCTCCATAGAAGAGCCACTTTTCTCCTTGATGATTACTTGAGGACTACGAAACGTCCGGAGTGGATGCCCATAGAGAGATGGGAAAACGAAATTCTGCCCCTACGCCTATCTAGGACGGAACAAAGGCGCTTTTTCCGAGCATTCTATCGGATGGAAATTTGGGGCAATATATTTGCTCACATTGAGCTTCCCCTGGGCGCAGACCGTCCGAAGGAGGAGAACTTCTGGTTTAGCCCCCCTGAGGGAGTCCCACCTCTGTTCGAAGAAGATGAAGTATGGCGTCTTTTCTTCGCGACCATGGCGCCGTGGGAGGTGGAAGAAATTGCCTGTTTCTGAAGACATTGCTACCATCGATGGGCGGAACCATATTTCGAGGCATCCAACAACCTTTTATCTTACGGTGTTACTTTTATCTGCGATATGCCGCCCGACGAGAAACCTCCCTTAACACGTTACTGGGACGACTGTGACGATCTCAAACGTAGAGAGGACGACTGTAGAGAGAGTCTATCCTGTATGGGACCGTCATCAGTAGATGACAGGGAAAGAGTCGAGACAATTTAGCGCCGACTTTATGATTGAATGCCCAATATGGAGTTGAGCACCGCCGCACGCATGGAAAAAGCGCCTGCAAGCGCTCAGTGAAGAGGATCCCTGCTGCATTACATAAGGCGCCTCAAGTACGGAGTCATATCCCTCTTTTGCTGTATCTAACAAGCACGTCTTCCTTTTCTCCCCTCTGAGGCTCCGACAGCATTCATGTTTGTTCTTACCTGAGACTCGAAGTTGACTTTAAGGAAACTTTACAGCGTCAATATGGAAGACTCAGTAAGACTCATGATGAAAAGCTCTGTCGGAAACACAAAATCCATTTATCTAATCAAGGTCACAGAATCGGCCAACGTTCGAAGACTTGCCAGTGGAATTGCAGATTTCGATCTTATTCAATATCAATGATCTGGATTCCCTTCGGTCGCTTGTATTTGCATCACCAACATATCACCGAGCATATCAGCTCGTGCGACAAGAACTTCTCTACATGCTTCTACAGAGCTCTTACGACGGACTTGTAGACATCACAGATGCGGTAGCTGCCGTTCGGTCCAGAGGCTTATACGCCATCAAGCTATCGAACCGTGCGAAGATTATTGCCTTGTTGGACAGCCGGCGGCGAAGTGAAGAGATCCGTCGTCTGGGATTATCATCGTGGCCATTTCCAGACGAACCTGCTGATATTGAGGAGATAATTCAACTATTGCATCTCCATGGAAAGGCCATTTTTCTCCTCAAAGATTACACCAGAACGGCAGCTCGCCCGGAGTGGATGGACTTGGAGAAATGGAAGGATGAATTACCCCTGGCCCTATCCAGAACAGAGCAAAGACGCTTTCTTCGAGCGTTCTATCGGATGCAGATCTATGGCAACATATTTGGTCCTATTGAACTTCCCCTGGGTGCAGATAATGTCGAAGAAGAAAATGAGTGGTTTGATACTAGTGGCGGCCGGACGCCTACTTTCACGGATGAAGAAGCGTGGCGTCTATTCTTTGGACCCATGGCGCCTTGGGAAGTCGAAGAATTCAGCTGTTTCTGGCGGCATTGTTATCATCGATGGGAAGAGCCATACCTTGAAATATCAAAAACTCTTGCGGCTTATGCGGCTCCTGATGTTATCTTCTTCAGCGATCTTCCTCCCGAAGAGCAGCCCCCTCTAAATCGTCTTAAATTGGACGTTGACCATCTGCATATTTTCCAAGATGACCAGAGGGAAACTTTGGCCTATATGGTATTGTTCCTCGTGAAAATGCTTCGTGAACCAGATTTTAGAACTCGCCGCGACTTGCTTCTCGCCAACACTGTTGTTCTTCACCATGAGTTTGCTGAATATTGGCCCAAACCAAGTTGGGAAGAAGCCGGAGCGTTGCCTCTTCTGTATCCTGCCGATAGATTCGACTTTGGCACAGATGTCAGTGGTCTCAAGGCATACTTGGAGACGCTGCCTCCTCACAAACGGCCTAACATCGCCTGGACACAGCGGTGGCTCGACGCGGAGCTGGAGTCTCCTCAAGTCTTTGAGGATATGTACTCGTATGCGCCGTACACTGGCTGTTGGGATTGGGGATATGTTATTTGGGACGATGAAAGGCTCATTGAATGGGGCGCCATGGATCATCTCGAACTCCGTGACCCGTTGACTTGACACCTTGATTATCAATGTATTGTTGGTCAAGCAAGTCAGGATGTTTATGATCATGTTTATACGCGCCTGAGACTTAGACTCCTTCATGACCGTAGGCCTTCTTCTCTACTTTTTGAATACGATACTGCCATGTCGCTGTCGAGTCATTAGCGTGACTTCTACCATCCTAGAGAGAACTCCTGCATCCGATATATGCCAAAGTTCGGATTCAACGCTCACAGGAACACATCAAGACTGGAGCAACACATGGTATGCAGGATTTTGTAGAAATATAAATCCAAACATAGGAGACATTCAGCCTTATTCAATTCAAAGATTCAGCAACCACCCCCACCACCACCACCACAACCTCCTCCTCCTCCTCCTCCTCCACAACCGGCAGCGCTGCCGCCTACCCCTGCTGCCATAGTGGCAACAAGTCCATGGTTACGACGTTTTTTCCGTCCATTTCGGTGTCTCACGTTATCATAGCCGTAATTGTAGTTGTAATTGTTTGGACCAGAGTAGTAGTACCCTGGGTAGTTGGATCGCCGAGGAGGACTGTGTCTTTCGTCGTACTCGCATAGACCGAAGCACATTGTGAGCGTGTAGGTATTGAAGGATTGACTAGTAAATTAGATCAATGAGGACATATAATCTCCAGGTTAACTGGTCGGCTTGTATTTCGGTCTAGATTGACTAGTATTGGAGGTTCACTCTTCTAGTTTGCGTGTTTGAAGCGACTAGTTATGATTTATATATTCACCATTACGCAGGGATATCATCGACGGGGCACAAGGTACTGTCGCCTCTACGAGGCTGAATGATGTGCATGTTACCGAGTAATGAATATCTTATATTTTTTTAAATGCTTCGTACTATATACTGGGATATCATTGATCGACGTCCTACGATGCTGGCCTGGGTTTATTCGGGGCTGTGCAGACGCCCGAGGCTTCCCCCTCTTTACTATGGCCTCGTGTCGACCGCAAGGCTGAGCTGTGGTCTGCGTGACTTTTAATAAACTCTCCTAATTAGGGAAACATCTTATAACGCCATTGGAAGCAACCAATAGAGTTTGCAATGTTCCAATGGCGGGAATGTTGTCCTGGGTTGCGAATACATATATATCTGCACGCACATGTCTAGAAAAAAGGCCGAACGATACCTTATGGGGCCGAAGCGTTGCGGAAACAATCCGTGCTAGCACCAGCCGAACAGGTGTGTTGGTAGATGACGTTCTCGTCTTGATTATGAACTCGCCAGATAAACTCCCATCACAACATGGCATAGCCCGATAGATATAAAATTGTCGAGATATTTTTCTCGGGGGTTGACATTTCCCGCTTACTCAGCACACTCGGGCTTAGCCGGTCGCCGACTCGGAGACATCGGGCGTTGTTCCCAAATCCAATCCTGAAATCATGCCATGAATAGCATCCTCAGCGCCCCTTTCGGCATAGCTGCTCGCTTAATTAGATCTTACTTGCCGACGCACCTGTCATCCGGCTCAGCTAGATGGGCACCACCGCCCCTGCGCCCTATGGAGGCCGATTGCGAAGTGCCTGTGACCGATGCCGACAGCGGAAGGTTCGTAGACGACACGTGACACCTTGAAATAGAGAAAATGCTTCGAACTAATCACCGTCACTCGATTTCCAATTCTCACAGATTCGTTGCGATAGAGCCAAACCGGCCTGCGAGGCTTGTCATTTTGCCTCAACTCCTTGTATATTTACTCCGCTGCCGATCCAGCCGCGGAAATCAGTCCGCGAGTAAGATTGACCCCTTTCCCACATGTATCTGATATCAACCTTGATTGACATTCATGATCAGACAGTTGCAAGACACCAGAGCTGAAGTTCGCCGATTGGAAGAGGCCTTGAGAGCGGAGAGGGGTCTCCGCCAGAGTTCCAGTCCCAGTCTCCATCAATCTCCCGGGCTCGTCAATGATCTCTTTGATTCCCGTGGCTTCGATGTGACGTTGAAAGCTTTTCGGTGGCATCTTGCGTATTGCACTCCTGGGTTTGCTGCCTCCATACAATCGGATCCAGCCTTTGACCTAGAGGAGCTGTTCGACCGCGTGGCGGATTCATTCGACCAGCAGTTCCGTACGAAACCCGCCCGAGTAGTCTTGCCAAAATGGCCCCCCCGCCGCCTGATCGACGCGTCGTTGGAGTACTTTTCGAGCAATGGATTGTATTCAATTCACCCGGTAGTTGACATTGATGCACTTAGGTGCCTACTTGACGCTTCCGACTTCGATGGCTATGAGAATGGTACAAATATTGCCGACCGGGCCTGTTTAGCGGCCTTGACGGCAATGATTACCAGGATTCGCCGACAAGAGCCTGCATTTGCTGATGCAGACCCCGATGCTTATGTCCAAGCAGTGCTTTCCGTGCTACCCCAGCTGATGATGGAACACACCAACGTTCGAGCTCTGGAAGCTCTGATTATCCTCGTAAGTCAAGATTCTGGCAAGTTGTTGCATCCCGCGCCTAATTGTCAAAAAGGCTCTCTATATCGCCCCTTTGGGTCAACCGCAAACAGCAGAAATACTACTCGCTATGGCCGTCCGGATCCTGTTCAATTTGGGGGCACACAGAACTAGGCCGACTTATGAAGATGCCGCCCACAAGCATCATCATCAGCATCTGCGGGCTCTGTTCTGGACCTTTTATGCTGTGGATAAAGAAATGTCGCTTCGAAAATGTCAGCCTCCCATGATCAATGACGCTGACTGCGACTTGACTCTACCTGATAAGTATGTTGCACAATCCTCTGAGCACCAGTTCTTCACGTCCGAGTTGTCACCCAAAGAACTTCTTTACCCCTCAGACCTTCGTCTGGCTATGCTTAAATCAAGGGTTTACCATTTGCTCTATTCCGAGCAAAGTCTGAGCCATTCGAGGGCAAGACGACTTCAGCTCATCCGCGAATTGGACCAGGAGTTGAATGACCTGAAGTCTCAATTTCCCTCCGCTTGTAAACCTGATGCCGTTGTCAGCGGAAACGTGCCAGATTACCTCATCCATGATCTCAGTTTACGGGGCGTGAATGTGCATCTCGAGTACTACCACTGTCTTTCTAAGATTCACGGTGCAAGCGCCATCGGCACCCCGGCTCTGCAGAGTCTGTCCCTTCCATCTACAAGTATGGAGTTATGTTATCAGGCGGCACGATCCACTTTGATATATCTGCGTCGAATCCGCCATATGATCTTCCCTGAAACATTCTGGTAAGTGGCTGCATTGATTAACGGTCCGAGTAGTTCTGACGTACTCTTACAGGATATATGCGCAAATCCTTCTGACGTCGAGTATTTCACTCTACATGCGCATACTCTCAGCTCCCAAACAGTGCGGTGTCCAGGATGATATGCATTTACTAGAGAGCACAATCGATGTTTTTCACCAGCTAAATTGTGTCGAACCAAGCAAGCGTTTCCCACCATTTGTTATCATTGAAGCTTTCATCCAAAGATTGACACTGCTGGCCGAGCAATCTATATCGGAAGCTGCGAACTAAGACCATGTCGTTCATGTTGTTGAAACATTGTGCGATGAGACTGTCACCAATTTGCAACCGCCTGCACAACAAGTGGGATGTAGGATGCCTCATGCAACCCGAGCGTACAGGATACTTGACCTTTTGGAACCGTACTCTCTTGTCAATTTGCACGTAAGGACGGGCCTCACCTAGATGCTCCGGACTGGGAGTTTTCAGTGATGGTCCCGTCCAGGAAAGCTACAATTTACACATTCAAAAGATAAGACACTTATCTGGCCATATTCAGTGCTGGGATTCTATTCGTCGCAGAGTTACTGCAATCTCTCCCAGCTTGCTGACTGATTTCCGAGTCACGAACACCAGACTTGATTTGCTGCTTCAACACTTGCAATGTGACGTCTGCAAGTAAAACAAGCCCCCAGTCAGGTTCAGACGATATGCATACGAGCACATGTGCTTCAGGAGCATCCACTACACTCTATCACACTACCTACGCCAGCACAATTATCTTTGACAGGACTGGTGTAGCAACCATCTGGGATGGGTCATCTGTACTTCTTCGGGAGTCAAAGCTGCCCACTACTTTGCCAGAATCATACATATGAGTGCAAAAGAACATGGACAACAAATGCAAAGAAATTAATTCAACGACCACAGGCTGTCTGATAATGGCCTCCCCTGTCGCCTGCTATTATTGCAACCTTGTCAGCCATTACCCCTCGTCTGAAGCGGGGTAGGTGTCCCATGTCTGAGTCGTTCCCGATTCAGGCTCCTTGAAGCAGCCCTCATTGCACTCCGTCGCATTAATTCATAATAAGTACTCTCTCTAGTCGAAGAGCAACAAGCTACAAAAAGGCAATATCGCAATGAACTCCGATCAGCGAGCTGCCGATGGCCCGGAGGCCAGCCTGAGGAATCTGGGAGCCGCTGGCAAGGAGCCAAGAGCCCTCAGCTCGGAAGATCGTGCAGCTATAAATGAAGCACTTATGGATCAAACCAACATCGCTCTAATTACCGAACGAAGCTGGTCTCATCTCAGCGCGAAAGGGAGCGAAGGCGAAGGGAGGCTAGGCCGGCAACCTCGTCCTTTGAAGATTCCAGATGAGGGAGTGAGCGCGTGAGGAAACAGCTGCGTGCGCAGCCCTGGTGTGTATGATAGAGGCTTCGACCTGCTTTGCTCAAGATGCGCTTTTTCCTCATGGTGTCTCGGATGCTAATTGTAGGGTATTAGACCCCAGGGCTATTTAAGAGCCCGCTAGGTACCATTGACCATCCGATTTCCCCATCCTTTTCAGTCACAGTCACAGTCACAGTCATCTTTAATCTATGAATGCTATCACGTGAGATATGATGCATCAAACAAGTGTCATGTGATTATGTCAACAACTGGCTTCAGAAAAGGAGCACAGCTGCAGGGTTCATACTCTCCAGGCCATGTTCGACAACAACCGATTCACTCTCCATTACAAATTTTTCAATTGATAAATGTGACACCGAGGGGTATCTCTTTGGAAGGCATGGATTTTGATGACATCCAACTTCGGCAGTTCGAAGCTTTCAAACAAGAGTGGATCAGGCTATGTTCCACCTCATCCAAAGGAATTTGTGACCTGGCAAATCGTTACCGAAAACGCGATGACTGCTTGCTCCGGTCAATACGCTCTGGTTCATTCAATTTTAGCCTAAGATTGCATTGGGAAGATGGCGGCGAGGACTGGCTGATTCGATTCCCATTGCCTGGAAAATCGATGTTTCTAGACGAGAAAGTCCGCAGAGAGGCCGTACTGATGGAATTTATTGGTACCAGGACTGAGATTCCTGTCCCTCGCGTCATTGCGTATGGAGCAGCGCATGAGAACCCTACTGGTCTTGGGCCCTTCATTATCATGACCTGGATTGAAGGAAGGAAAATGTCAGAGATCCTTCGAAAAGACACGCCAGGGAAGGAGGATGTTTTGAAACCCGATATTGACTCCCGAACCTTGGGCCTTCTTTATAGCCAAATGGCTGAGATACTGCTGGAGCTTTGGAAGCTCGACTTCGATTGCATCGGTTGCCTAAGTAAAGACCAACAAAGTGGGCAGTATATGGTTGACGGCCCGCCTTTGACATTGGAAGTCAACGAGCTCATGCGGACCTGCGGGTTAGGAAATCGCACTCCTTCAGGGGTATATCACAGTTCTACCGATTATATTGCATCATTGTTGCAACTGCAGTCAACTCATCTAAGAGAACAACGGAATAGCGTGTATGATTCCGAAGATTGCCGGGAGAAGTATGCTTGCCGCCATCTGATGAAAGCTATAACCCTTGATTTCATTACCCAGGAAGATAGCCACGGTCCATTCAAGTTATTTTGCGACGATTTCGGACCTGGCAATGTCCTTGTGGATGACTCCCTTCGCGTCACGGGAGTTATTGACTGGGAGTTTTGCTATGCAGCTCCCGTGGAATTCGCTGGAAGTATTCCGTCCTGGCTCCTTCTTCAACGGCCTCATCGAATCATTAATGAACTTGGTGCTGCCGGGTTTCTCGATATGTTTCTCCCCAAAGCAGAGATTTTTCTGAACTGTTTGCAACAGAAGGAGGGAACCACTGGGGCTAACCCTGAGTACCGACTTTCAGCACGTATGCGAAAATCAATCGAAGACAAGAGCGCCTGGTTTATTCTTGCCGCACGGATGGTATCATCCGTTGACATGATCTACTGGGAGTTACTCGATGAATTCTGCTGGGGACCGCGGTCAACCATTGCAGAGAGGATCCACAACGTCACCACAATTCCAGAGAAGCATAAAGAGCGTGAGAGGTTCGTGCGCCTCAAGATTCGCCAGCTTCAGGAATACTATACTGAGCTTGGAGAAGAAACAACACTCGAATATGAGGACGAAGGGTTTACAAAACCAGAAGAGACTTTCGACCATGGGACGAGGTGTGCTAAATCATCTTCTTCGCGCCCTGTTACAGCCCTGGGCACAGGAAGCCACGTCTATTCACCGCTTTGTATTGGTCTCTTTTCACTGGGCTGCGTGGTTGGCCTTTTAGCAAAGAGAATTATCGTCAGGTGACCGCCTAATTCAGCTAACATTCTTTGCGTACAGGCTAGCATTGACAGGATATCCTTGGCAAATACTCACTGGCTTATATGGCTGGGTCAAAGTCCCTTATTCATCATATCAGAGAATGCATCTGGCATGTTGCGACTCAATCCCTAATGTATTGACCCTCACTCCTCCAGTTGCACTAGGTAGAAATGGCTTGGAAAGCTCATTGACAGAAACTCGGTCTGCGATGTATAATTACTGGTATTCAATAATGCCTTGGCCGAGGTACTTCATGCGATACAGTGGGGACTCCAATACTTCAAATAGCTCAATGATTTAACCCATTGATCTTCACATCTAGGGTAGTCTTGCGGCCTTATAGAACAAGTCTGCTCTTCTGCATAGTCGAGGGGTGTCTTGTTCTGGAAATCCCTGGCATACAGGTCCAGGACAACGTTCACTCGGAGGAACTCTACCAGCTCATGGGTGAATGCACCATGGATGGGGCCATGGTGCACAACGCTTTTCCCGTGACGATCTCTTGATGCCAGATCCACGCCGCCACATTGTAACAGAAATTGAAGGATCTCAATGTCTCCTCCCCTGTTGTGTATGAAGAGATGCGCCAGATTGTCCTTCTGGCGGTTGACGCATAGAGGGTCGGCACCTTTGTCCTGAAGCAGATGGAAGAACTCCCTAGTAATATGCAGGTGGAATGAACCCACGTATAGACTGAGGGCGGAGTTTCCCTCCCTATCAGCGTCGTTGACATTGCAGCCACGCTGTACGAGGAAATTAATTATCCCAGCGGAGCAGTAGATGGATGCATCATGATGGTGTAGAGGGTTCTTGCCGAAGTGGTCAAGCGAACGCCAAGTCTTCGAAAGCAGGCTTTCACAGGCCGTAGACATGAAACGCACGACTTGTAAATAACCGCCACATAGCGCATGGTGAAACGGGCTCGATCCATCGATATCCGGCAACATAATGTCATAGCCTTCATTCACGAGTTTGCGAACAACCTTCAAGTTACCTGCCTTGCTGGCAAGGTGAAGACAGCTCTGACCAGCCCCGTTTAGCCTAGAACTATCGGCTCCTTTCGCAACGGGTTTGTATAGGTTAGATGACGCATAATCCTAGTCGTTAGCCAAGTTGACATCGACAGTGCCACTGGAGAGGAGTGTCTCAACAATGCGTACTCTATATCGGTCAATGGATTCGTAAATCTCATGAGCCTCACTTCCATAATCCGTGATCAAGTCTCTCCTCGACTCCGCTGTGTATACACCACTTATCCATGGATCATGGTATTCGTGCTCGAGGAGCGTGCGTCTAATCGCAAGATGGAGCGGTGTGTCACCAGTATCAGAACGAGCATTTAGATCGGCCACATATTGGAGTAGTAAGGCCGTCATTTTCGCAGAAGCATTTCGGGCGGAGAAATGAAGAAGGGAGAATTCCCCAGTGGGCTGCAACGTGAATGGGAGCAAGGTCAGGACCCAAGACTCCCCATGGACTTCGTAAGAGCTACATAATCTTACCATTCATTTGATTTGTGGGAGTTACAGTAGTCACAGATGCCTCATATCACCAGGCATGGAAGCTGATCCATAATGCCAGCCGCTTCCATTTCAAAGCAGAGTACGTTTAACACTCAAGCAATTGTGGTCCCCAGATTGATGCTCCAGCATCTGGAGCCTAGATCTATCCAATAGTGCGGGAATCGGGCCTGCCAACTCCACGGCTATACCAGCCCAGCCATTTTATTTCTGGAGTCCGGGGACTGTTGAAATTGGTTCGTAGTAACTACCAAGTCAGACGAATTATGTTAGGACAAACACTCAATAGTGAATATCTATTATTTTCCCAGAAGCATACCAATGGTGGTATAAAATAGCATAAAATCGTCGGCGTTAAACCAAAATAGAATTCAGAGGCCTGGTTGGTCAATCCAGGACTCCATATGGTATCTCGGTTAACCGAGCATATCTGTAGAGCAGGGATTAGTGGTATGGTTGACAGCAGTTGAAAAGTTCAGTATGGTACTAAGTTCCGAATCACTAGTAATTCGTATGCAACTCCGAAGCTCAAATGGACGTCTGATTCTTCTCAACGAGTGGCCGTCTAGGTGATTTGTATACCCTAGGCTGTGGCGAATCTGAGGATTTCGTTCCATCTTATTCCTAATTGGAACCTCTATACAGTAGATCAGTACGGCCACTTGATATCACCGAGAGTAGATCACGAGTGGTGGAAACCAAGTCGAATTTTCAGAAATGGGTAAGCCGTAAATTGTATCAACTACTCCTCTATTAGACTACTTCTCCTTCGAGCAGCCCAGTTGCAAGCCTCTGTCACCCAAAGTATTAAGACAACAAGCAGAATAACAGCAACCCCAAGTACTAAAGCTACTTTCCAAAAGATTGTGACGTCCCCCACCTTTTTGTTGGTGTTTTTGTCCTGTCCTAAATTCATGATTGAGGAAGTCAATGTAACAGGGGAAACTAGCCATGCCCACAGAGCCAAGATTAGAACAAGCTTATTCCTCCCATCAGACCGTTCTTTCTCGAAGTCATCGCTAATGGAGCGCAGGAACGCCTCGTTCCTTTTGATCCGGCTTTCCAAAAGGCCGATAGCCTGCTGGAGGTGTTTTAAGTCATCAATCAGAGGAGTGAAGTGGCCGTCGATATTCAGAGCTTCACAATTAATCAGGCTCTGACTAATGAGGTAGCTGTAAGGCCCCGTATCAATCTGGACACCGTGCAAACCAATCAGATCAGCTTGCACCTTTTCAGCAAGACTACCAACTGGGTTGGGAGTTAGAGGTTCCAGAAAAGAAAACGTTTGTCTTCTCTTAACAACTTGTTGATGGTAAAAAGCCTCCATCCATGCGAGTTGCAAGTGTCTACTTTCCAACTCAGCTACCCAAAAGCAACTCACTAACCGGAGTAGATCAATGAACAGCGCATTGGGCGACTGGGTTACTCTCGCCAAAACTGCCTTGTTCGTAAGATTTGTTTTGAGGATATGACAATATATGTCCTTTATTGAATGATTGTACTTCGGCTCTCTCTGCGGTCGCCCTTCCCATTCTCCAGTAAGGCGCAAAATATCCATGTCAATCTTCTCACGAGGTAGTCGTCGGCGTAAGAAATTTCTGAAGATGTATGAATAGCCTTGCTTGGACAAGGGCAATCGGCTGCTCTGGTTTTCTATCGCAATAACTCCTGCCAACATTACCAACTCAAGATCATTCAATCTCATGCACTCTCAGTTAACTCACCTATCCATGGTTCCGTAATCTCCTGGTTCTCGTCCTGAGCACGCCGATTGGTTTTCTGATTTCGCCATATGGTGAGATTGCTCCGCACTCGGACAGACTGGCCACAACCAGGGGGCCCAGACCTAGCGTCTTGAGCGATAGGGTACGTCTTGTACAGTGGTCTCCTCTTCTTTAGGTCTTGGTTTGAATCATCATAGACCTTCCGTTCTCTGTGCGCAACGAATCGAAAAGACGCATGGTGGAGTTCCCGAGCAGCACTTGGAAGGGGCCAAAGTTGTTCCAGCAAGCTGTCGTCTCTGTATGGGGTGCTAGGTTCCCCAGCACCGACGAACAGCTTTCCTGACTCAAACCAAGAGGGTCCCACCAGGAAATCAGCCCAGAACTGAGGATCAATATTCAGTTTTCCTCCGATTTCTGCGATCATATTTGGAGTCGGATCTTCTAGAATAATGAGCTTATCGCATTCATCGTTTATCCAGCTCAAGAGGGTTTCCAATCTGAGGAATTTCTCTATTTGGTACCCCCACTCTGGTTGCTTCCTTTTAAATTTGAGGACCGTCATTGGGAACGACTTTCTCCGAAGATAGATGTCGTCATGTAAATAGGCATCAAGATATGATAATCCCGGCCATTGTCCTGCTAATCGAGAAACATATGTTCGGTAAGCATTCGCCTGCCCACTGAAATTTGTACGATGTGCAGGGAAGAGGCATTTTTCTGATTCCGGTTCCTGAAATTGTTGCTCGTTCTGCATTTTGACGTTGCTCTTTGTTGCTTTCCACAAACTGTTGTCTTGGCTGAGATGTGTGATGTATACCCTGATAGACAGTTTTAAGAACAGTTGGTCTTGGTTGCAGTGCGTTGTGCAACGCATTTTATATTTTTTGCTACTAGGATCTGCGCGTGGATTACTTTTGCCACCTCAAGTTAAGCCTACTCAGACATAGTCCATGGTCCAAGGGCTTTATTCTTATCATAATACTTCCCTGGTTCCACTTCTATGTTCTACTTCTAGAGATTGTACAAAAACTGAAGTGAAGTCCTCAAGCAACATAGTCGTCCTTTGACAGAATAATGAAAGCGTTATGAAGCGCAAAGACCGCAGAGCCGTCTCAGCCTTGAACATCACCTCCAAGTCAATGGTTTAAGAAATGCTACGTCGGGACTGAAGGGGCTAGAACATTTTGAGCTGAAAACGGCACGGTAAGCTCATAAAACACGTCATTGAGTGGTCTATGAAAGCGCCACTGATAGTCAGAACATTCTTAAGCTGAAATCCAAAGAGAAATAACTGAAGAGGGCTAGACCATTCTTGAACTGAAAGCAGCATAATAAGCTCATACAGTCACGTCATGGAGTAGTCTACGTCACTGATGGACAGGACATTCTTAAGCCGAATAAAACATATGAGACATGACTGGAGAATGTTAGAATGATCATGAGCTGAAGCCTCGTAGGTGAGATTTTGTATTTACTTACGAGAAGTAGTCGACAATTCAAACATACCTATCATCTAAGTCCTGCTTCATAAAGTGTCGTTAATCCACCAACATCATGACACGGAAATTGAAGGGGAAGTCCCAGTTTGTCAATGTGGAGCCACATCAGGGAATCGAGATAAAGAAATTGCTTGGCCATATTATAAGCAATCCATACTCTCCAACTGACTACTGCATTTCAACGGATCACCATCCGTACCTTTCGAGCTTGCAGTGTGCAGTGACGGAGCTTTTGCAAAATGGAATCAAAATCGGATGGAGTACCCGGGAACAGGCTATCAAGAAACTCGAAGCCTCAGTTACCAAGAGAGAATTTCAAAATAGCCTCCGTGAAAGCTTGACTAAATGCCTTGCAAGCGATAATGCTGCTTCTCGGAGTACAATCATAATCAGACGGTTTGAAAGTATCATAGCAAAGGTGCTCCACAAATACCTTCAAACAATCGTGACGAGCCTACTGGATGAGATCGAATTATTGAAACAATATGTTGATCTGGATTTAGAACTTCCTGAGCAAGATATATCCGAATTTAAAAGAATTGTTTTGCAGGGTGTTCATACAAAATTAATGAACCTTGAAGGCACAATCAGCAGAAAGTTACTTCATCATGCAACGCAGACCTTCCCGCAAAGTCACCCGAATATGTCAGATTTTGATGAGGTAATTCCAATGCCGAATTCTGCGATCAGAGCTATATTAGAAGAGTTACCATCTTCGAGTCTTGATAGGGAAGCCTTGCAGCAATTTGCGAGGGATCGGCTAGGACGGATCATGGACGATTTTCGAACAATGCTTCCTGAATACATTAACGTTGCAGTTACGCTGAATCGGCCAACAGATGGGAATAGACGCTTCGACCCAGGAATCCAGCAGGTCAGCCAGCATCTACGGGAATCCTTGAGAACAACTATCGAGGCACAGAATTGGCAGAACAATGATGCTTTTGTTGACGCTGTTCAGAGTGAGATGAATGGTGTCCTGTTGCATGAGATGCAACAGTCCGCATATGCGGGCAGAAAGCTAATATTGTCCGAGACCTTGGAGGAGCTGAGAAGGGAAATCAGAGAAAAGATTGTGGACATAGTCCATCTACGTCTCCGTGCAGGTAGCTCTGACACAGCCCCTAGAAGGATCGAAAGACTTATGGAAAGTTTTACTGGAGTAAAACTGGCGAAATTGATTGAAGAAATGCAGCAGAAGATCTGCGTAGCAACTCAGGTGCTGAACGCAGAAAATTTTTTAACTTCCGACCAAGCCGAGTTTCTGGAAAGGGAAAATACTCAGAGAAAGATTGTTATTATTCGAAAGGTGGGACAATATCCTGAAATATTCGGATCTTTGTACAGTGAAGAGCACTATCGGGAAAAGCTGGATGCTCTTCTATCCAGATCTGATGCCGCCTACTTGGTTACCTCGACATACTCCTACCTTGAAGTTGGAGAGGGAAACTCTCCATTCCATGAGTCCTCTGGCTTGCATATTTGTGGGATGGCAGCTGCAAAAGATATTCCGTCTATTGGCACAGGTTACCCAAGCAGCCTCCTAGAGTGTGGCTTTGAGAAATTTGTCGCACATAATGAAGTACTCTTCGGGATGGTGATACACAAAATTACACTAGGAACCACCAAGAGTGCAATCTTGCGCACAAAGAGATTGATATCCCATGCCTTCTCACAGAATCCACACCTTGATAAGGCGCAAATTCGGCACGAGGCTCACAGTATACGTCCTGTCGCCCGGGCATTTTAGGGAATGACAGAGTTTTGGTGTCAGCGGCCAGGAGTTGCGGGATTCTTGAAAACAAAGTCAGTACTTAATTTTGGTCTTGCAAGCGCCGTGGCCATCCAGTATGAGATATTTCTCCCCTGTCTTCGTACGACTATCCTTCACCTCGATTGAGGCCATAAGAAAATGCTCATTCATCGGTGATCCAGCCATCCGGTGAGGTTGCCATAATCATGAGTAGTGGCAAACCATTGCTCTCGTTGAACCAACACTCCATGAAGACGCCGCTACTTCTGAAGTTGAAGAATGGGTCTATCTGAAAGCATCACCAGCAATACATTCAACAGCCATGGTGGTCTCAGATTCAGCAAGATTAGGGCAAGAAACTTTTGGACTAATCATATTCTTAATTTACCCTTGCCAGGTTAGGAGCTACATTCATCAAAGTTGTATACTAGCCATGCAGGCATAGCTTAATCATATTCACAAGCAGATCATACCAGTGTGCTAGTACTAGTCTAGTGTCATGGGTAGGGTTGTTATTTTCGTGGGTTGGGCTGGGTTTGGGTTCTAGATAGTCTACCCATTGGGTTCTATTCTGCCAAAAAATCAACTCTCCACCTACCTGATCTAGTTAGCATGTATTTAATTTTTTAATACCATACTAGCATTATATATATATATATATATATATATATATATATACGGAGTATATATAGGGCATTCTAATGATTCTATATAGAAATCTAACCTGAGTGAGTATATTATAATTACTAGGTATTGTAATTAAAACTTATTTTTAGAACCTAACCGGCCCATGGGCCCTAGAACCTGAACCTAAATCCAGCCCATGGCGGGTTCGGGCTGGGTTGGGTTTAACCAGTGGAACAGACACATAGAAGTGCCAGATGCTGCGGCTGATGAGGACTTTAACCTCTTGATGCTAAGGAGTCTTACTTTTCTAATCAATGCTTGCCACGACAGGTTATCTTTAAATGTCATCTGGCGTATCAACGGCATACCCGTAAAAGCCTTACCACAAGCAAGACTTACCTTAAAAAGCCATATATAAGCTGTTAAATCTGTTTATTCTTTGTGATTCTTCTAGCTGACTAGAACTTTCTTTCTTTTCGGCTCCTGCATCTATAGGCATTTGTTTATTCTCTGTTATAGCTTCCCAGGAAGAGAAGTGATATCTAAACGTACCCTTCCTCGCCGTGCATTTCAACAGCCATTTTACCTTACTAGGGACATATTACAACTACACAAATCTTATGGTAAACACGCTAGAGAGAGCTTAATGGAAAAATACTAATTACAATTAGACATTTCCCAGATATGGCGTGTTACAACCAAAGCAACTACGCAAATAGCCAACGTGAAGGACTCGTCCCGAAATTGCCACCCTGAGAATAGCCTCCTAGCTTCTGAAACCAGGAAATATTCGAACTTGGCTAATGGTCTGTGACGGGGAGCACTGGGCTTGAGTTCTTATATATAGATATACAAGATCAGGTGACCCACAGTCCCTTTCATAAGGAAGCTTTGCACGTTGTTCCGGAAGGTCGACGTCTTGGAGTCAGTTTATGTTTCGAGGTGATTGCGCACAATGCAACGTTCCTGTTACACTTGTCGCCGGCGGCATGTCGAATGCACAATGGCCCAGCCGCCCTGCAAGAAATGCAAAAAGGCTGGGTTAGAATGTTTCGAGAAAAGGCCTCTTAGATGGGCCGAGGGCGCAACCTATCGAGGGAAAATGGGAACGTCGTCGGCCAAGAAGGATGTTCCTTCTACCGCAGTAGGGAGGGACTCCAGAACCACGTCGACAGGAGGCCAAACGCCTGATAAGTCTAGAAATTAGTCAGTCATCGTTGGTACTAATCTCAAGGGTAATTTAATTCATTTACATGCCCTGACGCTGGTCTTGTTGGGTCTCCCCAGTGCGATGTTCAAGTTGCTTTAAGGAATGTGGCCAAGCAATATCTGACACTGACACAGATAGCAAATGCGTATGCAAGCTGTTCATCATGTATGACAGCAACAGGAATCCTCTAAGGAATTTAATACCTGCTGCTCTGGGCCATCCTGTCTTGTTAATGTCCATTCTTGCTCTTTCGGCGCGGCACAAGGCAAATGCAGCTCGACCGTTCTCAGTCTGAATCAGCAATACATTCCGGAGTTGGATTGCAGGATGACAGCTACAACGCTCTTCAAATATAATGCGATACAGGGACTCTCAAGGGCGTTGGGAGCTGCAAGGCCATTCCAGAAAGATATAATAGCTGCCAGCGCGTTCCTCCTGATCTTTCTCGATCTCCTGGAGTCAGGAAGCGACAAGTGGAACTTTCATCTGGAAGGCATCAAGAGCTTAATCGCCCAAATTCCAGCATCCCAGGCGCCACGTACGATCTCTTCGCAAGACATGGGAACCACCATCCAAGGATTACGTGACTTCATTCTCAGACAGATTTACTTGTACGTATGCTGACAACGAAACCTTGACCAGTAGTACGCTGACGAACATAAACTGCCTCAGGATCGACACGTTCGGAGCGACATTTACACGTCCTCGGCTACTCTCCTGTTCGACTCTTCCATCACAGTCTGTCACGCCTCTCGAAATGAGCGTTGACAGGGCGTTTCTGGGATGCCCTGAACAAATATTAGGCGCATTGCCGGTCTTCTCAACTTCGAGGGACATTTTTATGAGGTCAGATCGCTCTGACACGGTTGACTTGTATCCGTACATGCAGGAAGTAAGGATGATGCTTGATTCTACGCAGAGCTTTGACTGCCACACCTGGGTCTCAGATTTACTCCAGCCTCATTCATTGGCCCAGCCCCTTAGAGTTCTCGAAAAGGTGGCACAGTCGTATAAGTTTGGCGCTCTGATATATGGCAAACGCGTTTTTGATGCTCTGACTGGGAACACGAGTTCGCAACACGCCCTCGTTTGTGACTTGATCCGTGTAATTGACGCTCTTAGGAGCAGTGATTCCCTGTTCAAGTGCATCCTGTGGCCTTTGTTTGTTGCGGGATTGGAATCCCAACAAGAAGCTCACAGACACTTCGTGGCTAGTTGTCTTGAAAAGTTCTGGTTCGAGCGGTTAATGCTGGGATTATCCTGCGAAGGTTCTGGAAGCGGGAAGATTCCGGAACCATAGCCTCATCCCAGTGGATATTCAATATAGGTCAAGTAGAAGGTGACTGGCTCCTTATATAGGGTGCTCTAAACACCCTATTTATCTGCATGACAATATGACATAGCTAATATGGTCCGGACATGACCAAAGGATAGACCTTTATCTCACTGCTCATCAGGGTGCTGGCTTCTCTTCCTCATAACATTAACCATCTTTTTTGTGTGACACCAGGGCTTGATTGCTTGCTCCTTCTGGATGATGCTGGAGAAGAACGTGCGCCATTCCCCCGGCGGGTGCGCCCCATGGACCTGGGCGCGAGTCGTATCATGAATCAACTTGCCAAAGTCCTTGACGTATGGGTGAGCCCCGACGTTATCGTAGATTGTGGCAAGCTGGATGAGCTGGCCGATATACGTGATTGTCCCATGAACTCCGATATCCTGGTGTCGGATGATGGCCTCAGCGACCGCTTCGGCCTGATCGGAGGTAGCGCCGAAACCATTAAGAACATCCAGAGCCTTGATACCACCGTAGATATCAAAGGACATCCGAGTTGCAGTGAGGTTTTGCTCGGAAGTACCGATGTCGTGCAGCAAACAGGTCAAGGCCCAGGTACTGGGGCTAAGGGCCCTGGCTTGCTTAGGGAACTGCTGCTTGGTGATAGCCATTCCTAGAGCCTGTGAGCGAATAAGAAACCATGGGAAGCGCAGTGCTGCGTACCGTAATAGTAAACTCTCATGGAGTGGTTGAATATTTCGATGGGAAGAGCAGTCCTTGCATATCTCAAAGTTTTCTCGACAATGGGGTCATCAATTGGAAACTTGATCTCATCGATCGATAGGGCTTCCGGTACGTTGATGAAGGGCTTATCACCAAAGATGGCGCCAGCATTAGCAGGCATGCTGGTCCAGCCATTGACTTCAACTTCGTTTTGACACATGTTGGGAGACGGCCAAGATAGAGTAGGAGAATCCACTTCAACCAAGCGCACTTCTTGTGACAGCAAGCACTGATGGTCTGGGTCATTATATAGCCATTCGCAAACCTCCAGAATCATGGTCGAGCCGATTTTATTTGATTTGTAATATTAACCAAACTAAGAGACCAAACGCCATCCTGTACAGGTAGTACTGATCATGCTACTATTATTCTCAGGGACTTTCCTCCAGGCATGATTATTGCCATCCGACTTTGAGGGAGAACCGTAAGCTTCTCGAGCATCGGATGTTACCTAAATAGGAAGTCTTTTGGAGGGGGTCTCTTGTGATTCTTCAGCCCCGCATCATAGTGCTAGACAGTACGGAGTTAGTTACTCATAGAGACCCCAGCTCATGTGCACATCAACTGGCTTATAAATACGGTCTTACTAAGACTACCATCATCATGAGCAGAACCATCCAATATACGTAACTGTAACAGCATCCCAGGTGTATCTAGAACGGCCGAAATGACGGCCAGTTTCTTATACTAGTTTCTCTCCCCTTCAATCACCACCTATGAGACCCGACCGTACTAAACCATCACCTTGGGGCTGCATTTGGACAACAGTGCTTGCGAGTCGGCACCCAAGTCAGAGAAAATCTTTCACAATGCAGGCAATTCGTGTAGGTTCAGCTCCTTCATCTACCGCTCCATATTCATCCTCGAATCCGGCACCGTCATCAGCCTTGTACCTCGATCAAAACGTGCCTATTCCTAAGCTGTCAAAAAAAGGCGAACTCCTTGTCCGTGTCAAGGCTACAACGGTGGTTCGCGACATGTTGACGTGGCCCGAAACCTATCGCCAAGAGCATTCCATTCTCGGAAACGACCTGTCGGGTATTGTTGCGGAGGTCTGTTCGGAGGATGGCAAGTTCAGACCGGGAGACGAGATTTTCGGAATGTCGAACGTGCATCGTGCATCTGCATGGGCCGAGTACTGCATCGTGGAGGAGAATGAAGTTGCCTTGAAACCAAAAAGTCTATCCTGGGAGCAAGCTGCGGCTATTCCACTTAGTGCACAGACAGCATACGAGGCCTTATTTGACCGTGTGGGTGTTCCTGTACCCTCCGTTGAGGATGCAGCACGAAACAGATCTCAGACCTCTGGCGAACGGCAGCCCCGGCTGTTGATCACCGGTGCCGCTGGGGCTGTTGGAGTCTACCTTGTCCAGCTGGCTTCCCTTGCTGGACCCCACGTTGTGGCTGCCACCAGTTCGAATACTCGCAATGCAGAGTTCCTTGGAGACCTCGGTGCTCACGAGACGGTTGAGTACAGCATGCTGGAGAGCCACAACAGCACTTATGATATCATTATTGATACAGTCGGAGGTGGCGTGTTGGCCAAGTGCTGGAATTATGTGAAAGAAAACGGCACTCTTTTATCCGTGGATTCGGCGAGCTACAACTTTGCTGAGGAGCATGAAGAGCGTGGTATACGTAGGGGGGGCGTCCGCGCTTTATTCTTTATTGTCGAAGGAAGCAGCAAGGCTTTGCACTATTTGGCTGAACTTGCGGACTCGGGTTTCGTCCGTCCTTTTGTTGCTGGGACGTATCCCCTTGCGAAAGTACAAGAGGCGTACGACATTGCCAACGGAAGGTATCCTGGGCGTGGAAAGATCGTTCTCACCGTCTGAACAGGCCAATGCCATACTAAATTTGTCCACTGAAGGCCAAACTCGAGTCTCGTAACGTTATTCGTGAGGTATTAGAGATTCTGCGCAAACATGATGGGAATGACTACTAAAACGCTCACAAGTGCAACAGCTATCCATCCCTGCTTCCTACAGGGAATTCTCCCTTTGACCATGCATGCATTGGGCAAAGTTCAAACCAGGGATGAGTATGGCTCCTCAAGATCGAAAAGCTTGGGAATACCTTCAAGCTAGTGCTGAAAAGGTTAGCGGTTATGGCCATACATAGGAAACTGCAGTGGATCATCTCATATGACTGTACTTGTAATGTCCAGGTTCCTGCCCAATCAGTTGAAGGGACCTAGCTTCTCCTCATTCCTCTATATTGAGACGGTAATCTGCATGACCCTGAGAGCGCGCTCATAAGCTTCTGAGGTTGAGTCATGTATACCCAACATTAGTCTTCTCCTGTTTGTAGCCTTATTAAAGCATGATGTTTAGTAGCATACTTATCACCACTATCTCTATCTTTATATTAACTCTCTAGTAATAAACTATTAGCCACTTACTTCCTATTAATGTGGACCGTTTCCCTATTTTTCATTAATAAATAGTAATTAATGACCAACTAGATGGCTCATGCCCTATAAACCCTCCTCTATCAACAACTAAACAGACCGTCTTCAGCATTTAGGGATGCGTTATCTATGGCTATCCCTTAACTAGCAGGGTTTCTTAGAAAAGATGCTGACCTTATTAATATGCTACATGCAGTGCAGTGGGAGGCTCAAGCGACCTGGAGACGGAGCCGCCACAGTCCATAGTACCATGAGAACCGCAGCCATTTTGACGCTTCAGAAATTGAAATAACTATCAATCCGAAAGTCCTGTCAGGTAATGCCCATATGGAGGAGGACAGGGCTCTCAAATATCAATTGAAACTAAGGAAGCTCCGCTAGTGCATGCTAGCAATCAACCCTGGGAATATGGTAGACTACCAGCTGTACATGACAACGATCAACGTGCCCAATAGTCCTTGTATGGTTGTCAAGGATCTCCTTCACTTCCCTCCTCTGCCTTCACCTTGCCCATGATCTCCATAAACTCTTGCAGATCCTCTCCATCCCACTCATACTTGCCTTGGAAAAGAAACCTCGGAACCCCCCTAATCCCTTCAATCTCTCTATACTTCCTTGCCTCCTCGTCAACCACATTACCAACATCCTCCGCCAGCCACCTCTCCACCACCGCAGCCTCAATCCCCGCCGCAGCCGCCGCCTCCTTGAACACCTCCGGCCGAGTGATATCCATCCCGCGTTCATGGAACGCCTCAAGCAGCTTCTCCACAAGTTCCCCATGAACCTCCGAACTAATCGTAGGATCCTCCTGACTTAAATAAACCAGGCTATGAGCATCGCGCGTGTCCGGCCCAATCATCCCCCCGTAGTTAATGCAGACCCCTACCGACTGGGCGATCTTTTCCACACGCTTGACCATCGCGGCACGCTGCTCGGGCGTCTTGTCCTTTAGCCGTTCATCTAAAAGAACAGACTTGGGCACACTGCGCCCGTGCCGGTTGGGATTGAGATAGAAGGGGCGCCATTTGATGGTGATGGTGTCGTTGCGGCCGCCTGGGTAGGTTTTGCGGTACAGAGCGATGGCGCGGTCGAGGCTGCGTTTGCCGATGTGGCACCACTGGGTTTGGATTAGTGAGGACGGATGCGGGCTCCGCGGGGTTGGTACTTACGGGGCAGATGAAGTCGAAGACTAGGTCGATTTCAATGACGGTCATTGTGTGGTGGGTGCCGGGAGAGGCGAGGTTGTTGCTGGGGACGAAGAATGATGGTGATGGCGGGGTTTATAGGTATATATATGGTGAGCCTGAAACATCCCTATCGTCCTCCCAGCAACTTGATGCAGGCAGCCTGATGACGTCCGATAGAGATATTTCGAGGCTTCGGGGATCGGGATGCTAGAGGACTGTATTGTCTCACCATCTCGGCCTATGCGGTGCGTTGGATGGAAATAGAATGACGATAATAATAAGAAAGGAACATCCTTGTCAGCCACAGCATCCACTCTCCTTGACTCGATGTTTTAGCCACCATCAAACAGCCTCATCTACTATATAAACTATAGGCTACCTGCATCGGCTGCCGGCTAAACAGGGCCCCGTCCTCTGTAAGACAGCTGCCTGAAATGGCGGCGTAATCACTACAACTTAAAAGAGAGTCTTTGAATCAGGATCAAGCCAGCCCCTGTTAATCCTCCCCGTTGATCTATTTAATTCCTTGGGCCAGATGTATACCCGCGCATACCACTCGTACACCCGCATGCAGAAACGTCTCTCATCCTTTCACATTACTAGAAGTACTACCGCTGGCAAACATAACATGTCCCAGAACACACGTAATCAGACTAATATCAATACACTCCTTGGCCCCAGACCGCCGGCCGGGTAAGGAATGATGCTGCTTGCAAGGTCTTAATGCTATAATATTCTCATATCGTTTCAAGGCGTCTGGGGGCAACACTGTAACTCAACTCCATGAAGGGTCCTGAGAGCCAACAGGCCTCCAACATCAGGGTGAAAAACCCCCGGATTCTCCACCTAGTGCTTGGATTGGTTGCAGCAATTGACTCATCCAACAGTCTACTGCCGGTGAGAAAGCAGATTTCCAATTCCTGGGAGCTTGATGTAGCCTGATCCATTCGCGATTCATCTTTTTGTACCCGCCGTTTCCAAACACTCTAAGCCGAGCACGGCGGAGGGTTCCATGATTCGGTCGGGACCAGGACGACTTCTCTCTAGCAACCCGTACCGCTGACAGAGCGTGGAATAGACCCACAGCACAAGTACGGCTCTGAGTAAAGAGGGGGGGGGGTTAAGAAATGCACGCAGCGATTTAAGCGGATTGTTTCAAAGACATGAGCACCGTATAACACCGCCAGATGCCCTTGAAATGGTGACTTGGCCCATTGACTCGATAGAAGATCCCACGACGTACAAAAAAGGCTCTTGAACCATGACAACTAACGAGGCCGTGTCTGCTGACTTGATTACGGCTACAGCAGGATCACCGGTTATAAAGATCGACCTATTTGACTAGATTAGACTTCCCCAAGGGTTGTCACGGTATATCTACTAACCATAATTTCTCCAGAGGCAGATAACCAAGATTAGTCGTCAGGGTATCCCTACCGATGTACTGCTATGTCGACAACCTAATACATTGGCAATCTCTGGATTGGTGTCTAGTACAGGAGAGATCAACTCGTCCGTATGAGGGCACAAAGCCATGCAAGTGACTTGTACTTCCTGGCTACTTACAGGACTTCAATCATTAGCTGAATTTGTACTGTCTGCCAGCCTAGAGGACAATGATGCGCCAGGGGTTTCTCACTCAATGCTTCGAAAATGGCTATGTAAACTGTCAGCCAGTCACTTGCAATCATAAGGAATAACTTATAGTAGGTTACCAAACATATCCATGCAACTCATCCCTTGAGATGGAATAAAATTGCACTTTGAAGAGAGTGTTGACCTGAAGGAACGAAAAGACAAGTCTAGATCTGGCAGGGCTGATATCAAGATGCATACCCCAGGTTTCCATAGGCCTTGAAGTATATCCTGCAAGTAGCTTACATGTCATCTGTCTAGGAAAACAAGACTTCTTAGCATTATGGGCTATGTGTATCTGTTCTGGTACTATCTAGCCATACACACAGGTACTCAGTGACCCTATTATTAAGCTGAAATTATCTCCCTTGCCTGATCATGGACACATCCTTCTACAGAGATGGCCTTAATATGGTTTAGAGTAATTGTGTTATAGCAAATATTACCATACTCCAAAGAATTCTAGAGAAGCAAGCACATAAAAGGTCCAGAGAGGACATATCTCTCAATCCCATTCCCATAAACCAGTCTTCCACTGCGTACTCCACTCTCCTTACATCAGACAATGTCTCCCTCGTCTGGCTTGTCACAGGATGCTCCTCCGGATTTTGGCGGGGTCTTTCGTGGAGCAGATTCTCTTTCGTGGAGACCGGGTCATTGCAACCGCGCGCCGAGCAGGAGGCATATAAGATCTGATTTGAAAGTCACCAAGGCTGTTCTGCCTCATTTCCGATAGAGAAGGTTTGGCGACCCTGGGTAAGCACTTGACAGAACAAGGCTCCGTAAATTAAGTGTTGAATGGCTTTCGCTGACCTGGGTCCGGACTTGACAAGCAGTATATCTTTAGGCCAGAATGATAGTGGCCTGTCAAACTTCACCAGTCCTAGTTACTACAAAAGCTCAGATAGTGCCATGATATCTCATATCTCCGCCTCCAATTCAGAAGACCCAACCACATGCTCGGTCACCAGAATGTCCACAGCGTGTTCAGATATTATGGGCTGAAGAGACCTCATTCAATCTAGTTAACCACCACCACCGCCGCCGCCGCCGCCTCCCCCTCCGCTTCCCCCTCCACCACCTCCACCACCACCTCCAGGAGGAGGAGGAGGGGGACCACCACCGCCGCCGCCTGCACCAGACATCTGAAGTAGAGAATAGTCAGATAGGGGTCCCTTTAGAAGAGGATTGGTGAACGTACAATGTAGTTTGGGTGGATTGAATGGATTGGAATGAGATAGGATAGATAGATAGGAGAGGCTTTGTCTTGCGGGTACTCGAAAGAGCGTTGTTAGGCGAGTGCAGCTTCCGTGGAACTGCTAATCAGGCGGGATGGACTGAGGGGTAATATATATGCCTGCCGGGCGATGGGAGCCACTTGGACCATGCACGCATTCTCCCGGCATTTGAGTGACTGGCGGGCTGTCTGCACTTGGTGGTTCGGGCACTGGGTCATCAGAAGCGGGGAACCCTGCCCTGGTGTAGAGTAGACGTGTATGATGGGATGAGATGGAGCGAGGCTGTGGCAGAGCTGAGCTGAGACATCGATTGAGGTCGTATGGAAGTTTGCAGCATGCATTGAGGGGTGAAGATGGCTCCTGGATACCTCATTGGCGATGTGTCTTAGGATACTGGCGAATGACATGATTACGATCCACTTGACAATCCAACGTAATTCCTTTATCCAGGAGACGAACTGCATTCTATCATCACGGCGCAGAATGAGTTGGAATGAGCGTGGGCTCAGTGTTGTTCTGAGTCATTGCAGTGGCACCGCTGCGAAGACAGTATAGTTCGTTTTTTTTGGCAAACGCAAAATCAAGCATAGGTTATATCATGATTTCAGACACGAAGCCTAATTCCGAAAACAGCCAAACCCCTTCGTTTTAGGCCGATAGATCCTCCGCAATTCCTCGAGCATCTTACGCCCATCGACACTCCCGAGCCCACTCACAGCATCATACCCCTCTCCCGCAGCAAAGAACGAGCAAGCAGGCATATCACCGGAATCATTATGGCCAAAGGTGACATCCCGATAGACACCCCTGTCAATCTGATACAAGACGGTATTGAGAGGTCCAAATAGCACCCCTCCTTTTCCTCCCCCTCCCAAGGCGCTGGCCAGCGCAGCAAAAAGCCCCGCGTAAAGAGGCGTACTGCAGCTCGTACCTATGAAATAATTCCGTTTGCCATCGACAATGAAGCCCCTAAACCCCACCATGCCTGTGATATCCGGAATGAAGCGGCCTCCCGTCCACCGCTCCCCATTGCAGTCCGTCACCGCGCTAATCCCGCTACTCAGTTGGTAGGGAGGTGTAGCGAAGACCCGGCTCATCCCTCCCCCCGTGACGCCCAGATGGCCATCGATCGTAAACTGGCTGTCCGGATTGTCTCGGTCGCTCCATGCATGTTCGGTGAAGACGCCTGAGGAGCGCACGTTGCCGACTACTGTGCCGCCTACGCAGGTCACCCAGGGGTCACTACCCGGCCAGCCTACGTGTGGCTGTCCGTCAATGATGTTGTTGTTGGCACCCCAGTCGCCGGAGATAGCGAAGACGGTGGTGCCGACTACTGCGAGGCGCTGGAAAAGGAACGATAGCCTGTCACGGTATGTCTGCTCATCGTACATTGTCCAGCTGATGGAGACGATGGTGGGACGCTTTTCCTCTCCCTGCGGGAATAACACGCGAGTCAGAAAAGCCAGCCAGCCCTGCTCGGTGAGATCGCTGAAGTAGACGTTGACAGTGCACCCCTGTGCAATGGTTGCCGCGGTCATGATGTCCTGCGAGAGCTCCTGGGTTGGATTATCCGGATCGTTGCCGTATGTTTGGCCGCCCACGGCCAGCGAGACAGGGACCACAGTGGGTGCGCGGTTGTAGCCAATCGTCTGGTTGTTGAAATAAGTTGCGACATCGGCGGGACTGTAGTTGCTCAGGGATTTGCCCTTCTCGTCATTGCCTTCACCGCTGAAAATGCCGATTGTTTGCTGGCTGACATCCACCCCAGCCGGGAAACCATACAGGGCCGCTAGCTCCGCCACCATCAGTCGTTGCGCGCTGGGTGGATCCCCCGAGCATCCACCAGATGCGCCAAATGTGCGAGTATCAAGACCAAAAATGTGGATGACTGTGTCATGCAGCGCAGACGGCAGGGAAACGGAACCTTCAAACCCAATGTATGTCTCCTCGGGGGGTTGTTTATCGTCGCGCCGCTTTCGAGCCGCGGGCCGTAACTGGCCTCGATAGTAGTACAACTGCACAGCAAAAACGGAGTGGATTTGGGATGTCTTTGCTTGGACTTCCACGGTCCCTGCACCAGCGTGTCTGCTCCGGATGGTCATGCCCCGCTCCTCAAAGAACGAGGCCACGCTCAATACATCATCTTCGGAGGAGCCATAAGTTCTTTCAAACTCTGCAGACGACAGGAACTGGCGCTCGGCAATGGGAATAGCCTGCCATTGGGCCAGGTCAGGCAGACGAGGGGCACCGGTTTGGGGACGGACAAGCACCGTAAAGCCAATTTGCTTGTCAGGCTCGACAGAATTGAGGCGTGTAGTGCCGGGAGGATGCGGCCGAGCTGAGCCATCGAGAGAGTACATTGTGTGGTTAATTTAGCAAAGCATACTGGAATTTAGGACGAGGGAATAGAATCGGAATTATAAGGCACGTCGGGCAGCAGTTCTTGTCAATTCAGGGTCATTCATCTGTGGTTCTCCTTTGCACCCGCATACGCATGCGCGCTGTGTCTGCGGACTTGATTTTCCTTGCTACGCTGTGCATACGTAACTGGCTGACTCCAGTACATCCAGTACCTATCAGATCGTCTAAGCAGAGCATAAACGACTTATTCGAGACCTCCTCCCCCGCCGCCGCCTCCTCCGCCCCCTCCTCCTCCTCCTCCTCCACCGCCGCCACCACCACCACCCTTGCCCTTCCTAGTAGAGGTATTGTTGCACATCTAAGGGAGTTAGTAGATGGTCATCAGTGTCGTTTGCCGCAGGACATATACAACTTACTTTGAAGAACCCGGTTTGGACGATGGAAATGAATAAGCAAAGAACGCGTAGGTGTGTCCTATTCACACGACCCCTAGTATTAGCTGCGGCATGCAAGCATCTGGAAGGAGCAGCTCACTGGGACTCTTTTTCGGTTACAGAGGGAGCAGGATAACTTCAGAGAAAGTTGATTCCGATCTCTGCCTCTTGCTCGAGGCGAGCAACGGTCCTCTATTTATCTCTCCATCGTCGAGTATGTCTCGTTCAGTTCTGCACTCGCAATGCTCTGGCTGTCAATAGTTCTCATTCTCGGAAAGAAAGCGACGGTCATGACCGATGGAGGGATGGTGAGGGGTAAATGCTGAGTATCACATCACAGGAGACTGTCACACGGGGTATCTGTTCGTGTTGCCTTGCCGTGCTTACAGGCGAAGTGCAAAGCCTCTGACTTTCATGAGCTATGATAGGTTGCAGACTTGAGGGACAAGTAGATTGTGTTGTGGCTGGCTGGCTGGCGGAGATGTTTGCTTTGCAGGCTCGCGCCAACTAAGCAGTGATATGACAGATGACAGCCCACAAGGTCGCTTGGTGCAAGGGGAGTTATCACACAGAGCCCAATAGAATCAATCATCCGAAAAAGGAGGGAACGGCTATGGAGAGTGAGGTCGAGCGTTGTTGTATCAGTTGGGGTGGCATCCTGCACGTTTGCCTAAATATAATATCATAATAGGACTGCTGAGACAAACAGCTTGGCGACTACCGCTAGCCTGATAGGTTGAGGCTTGCATAATGCTGGACAAGATTCCGAGACGTCCGGCGAGGCTGAAATTTTGCCCTTTCTGCATCTGTTTTGGGGATTGTGGAGCGGACACTAACATCAGGACGGGCCGCTTTTCGTAGCATCTGGCGGAGCGTACTCCCAGCCTTACCCACCACAATCTTTTGTTGCCCTAAGAAACTCGGTTTGAGTTCCCCTCACCGGTGGTTAGGATATCGGGCAATGACGAGGGGCTTACATGGCTAGAGCCTTTGTTTGTTCGCACTTGGGCCAACCGTCGTACAGCTGGAAGGTCTAAGAGGAACGAAGAGCCGTCAACCAACCTACTAACGTCGAGCACGAAGGCTATCTGACATTCCCAAATAGAAGCATTCGCATTGACTGAGCCTTATGCTCCTAGTAGTAGCATTATCAGTAGCGGTCCACTTAGTACCACAGGCCCCTTCTGCTGGACCAACCACCCCCTCCGCCTCCGCCTCCATAACCACCTGCGCCTCCTCCACCAAACAAGCCACCGTTGATGAAAAAGGTCGGGCAGTATATGTTAATGATAATTGCGCACTCCTGCGAGTCGATTGGGTAGAAGGTGCCGTCCTCGTCGATTGTCCCCACTAGTTTCTCCCCTGTCGTATCCACCTTGCACAGCTGACTTCCCAACAACACGTACGAAATGAAGGCACCAGGTTCACTTTCATCGGGTACCACAAGTAGTCCGTCGGGGACTTGCTCGAAATGAGCACCTGGGAGGATCGTGGCGCCTGTGTCGTAGTCAAGTACGCCCGGGTTGGATTAGTCAATCAATCAATTAATCCAAAGAGAGGGGGGGGGGGGGGGGGAAAGGCCGGAAAGGAGACAAACTTACTCTCCCATTCAGAGGCATCCTTCTCAGTGGATCGAGTAACATAGTAGATGCAGTTATCGCCCCCAACAAAGAAGAGGTAAACGCTTGACGGCCCCTGGATAGCACAGAGCGGGCTCCCAATTTGAGCTGTAACCTGCATTCGCATTATCTGCGGCGTCCAGCGGTTCGCGTCGTGCTGATACTGCAGATCCACAAGAGCGCCACTGGGCGTCTGGAGGAAGACGTGGGCCCCGGATACGAGTGAGACACTGGCCATCTTACTCTGCTTATGCAGGATGATAGGCTCGGTCGTGCCGAGCGGGTGCTCAATCCAGGGCTCTTCCTCGCTGTGGGGTTGAAAACGATGGCAGTTGAGAATATCGTCGGCCTTGACGCTAAGCAGAACGATCTGTTCAGTTAGGAGTTAGCGGTCTGAGCCTTTTTTTTTTTTTCTTTTCTTTTTTTTTCTTGTGAGGGTTAGGTTGCGTTGGCAATGACTGGAGGAAACGAACGGGGAAGGGGTACCATGTCCGGTGTCGCAACATATGTGGCTACCGTACCCGGCTTGACATCGGAGGTCACAAACACCGGGTCGTCGACATTGACATCTTGAGCGAAGACCTTCTCAATAAGCATGCAGTAGTCGTCTTCGACTTCAGCAGTCAACAGGCGCAGAAGGCCGTCACCCGAGAAGACGAAGCCACATGCTTGGAGAGCAAGGGCAATGGAACCAGGTGAGGTGGGCATTTTGAGACCGATCAAAGAGCAACAGGTAGCCGAATGAAGTCAACTCAATTGCAAAAGAGAGAAGACGGTCGAAAGTCGCTTTGACTCGGGCCTTGTGGTCCAGTATTTGGGAAGCAAAAACGGAGTGCAGATCTCGTCCGTCTGTAGTCAGCATATTTAGAGACGGCTTGACGTGATTATGCACCTGGCCAGATAGATCTATCATCGGGCATGAAGTTGCGGGTTGGACTGGGAAATAAATCTGCGTGTGTGACCTGGGTATGCATGCATGAACGCGTTGTATGGGTAAAGTTTGCCCGACGATTTGCATTAGAGGTCAGCTGAACAGAAGCACTCTGGTGCATGGTTCCTACAGTGAGAGCTGACAGCAAGTCACCTTCGCAGGCGCTCTGGTATAAAAAACAGGCGCCAATCTGCGCTCTCCAGAGACGAGCCACCCGTCATCCAATGGATATTCACGAAGACATCAGAACAGGTAGACTGACTGCCGCGGGTCTCCAGAAGTACCTTGAGATCCATGGCATCAACGACACCAACAGCAATGGCTGGACATTACTTGCGACAGCCGTTAGAGCGGGACAGTTGAAGATGGTTGAACTCCTGTTGAAGCAGCACGCCAACCCCAACACCAAGAGTCAGGGATTTGCCCCCATCCATCTTGCAGTTACTGCAAAAGCAGAGCGTCTCCAGATAATCAGTCTGCTGCATGGCGCAAAGGCAGATCTGAACGTCCAAGACCCTGACGGCAATACAGCCATCATCAGCGCCATCGAGCAGACGCAGGATGATAAAGTCATCAGGTTACTTCGTAGACTAGGTGCCAATCTGAACGCCAAAGGACGCTCCGCTAAGACGGCCAAACAGCTGGCGGAGAGCTCTGACAATGTCCTGGTTCGGCAAGCGGTCCAGCCGGATCGGCCTATACTTGACAGGCTGAGAACGGTGACCTGGATTGTTAATGTTGTTGTTGGAGCTTTCCGCTATGTCGTCAAGACGTTTATCCAGAAACCAGTTCACAGAATCTTTGATATCTTCAAAGGCAGGCGTCGAGCTCCCCCGCAGCCAGCTCAAGCCGGGCACGTCGGAACGGACGCAGAATTTGCAGATGCAAGCAACCCCCAATCCCCCCCCCCCTTTCTCTCTGTGAATCACTTGAGATTCGATTCTAACGGAGATTCCAGGCGATCAAGCATCCCAGAACCGAAGCAGATTTCAAGAAGAGCCTCGATAGCTACATAGAGGATAGCTGTCTTGACAAGTTCTTTTCCCCCGGCAACAAATTCCTCCAAGAGGTGTCTAAGAAGGCGGCCAAACTGAAGGATGACCCTCGAAATAAGTACAAGCCAGACCAAATAAAGGACCTCACGCGCGTTGCCCTCTACCAACCCGTTCTCTACTGTGGTAGGTACTACCCTCCAAGGACCACAACACACGACAGAGCTCAGAAAAACTCAATTAACAAGCAACAGACGATAGCACGTCGATGCAACCCAGAGCGCGATGGGAAGCTCAGCGCGAGCTTGTCAAGCGCATCACAAATATAGCCACCCAACTGGTCCCTGAAGACAAGGGCGTTCACCTGCGCTTCATTAACCGCTCAGAACCCGGCTGGGATGATCTTCGTTCTGAGGCCATTGAGGAAAAAATGTCATTCAATCCCGCTGGCAACACGCAAATCGGCACTAAGCTGAAAAAAAGAATCCTGCAGCCTTTCATCTATGATGTTCTGAGCCGCGGTATACCCCTGGAGCGGCCGTATTTGATTATGATCATTACGGATGGATGCCCGACAGCCGAGGCCGAGAATACGTTCAAGGATGTGGTTATGGAGTGCGGGGGAAAGTTGAGAGAAAAGGGATATGAGCGCCAAGGCAAGTATAAAGGGAATATACGAGTCGCTGCATCCCTCATTCATGCTAACATCTCCGTAGCGGTCATGTTCCAGATCAGTCAGATTGGCACCGACCAGGATGCAGACAACTTTCTGAAAATGCTGATGGCCGATGAATCAGCACTGAATGAGGTATTGCGAGTGACGGCAGGTGAGTGCAGTGGCAGTCAATTACCCTCCAATCTGTCTGGATATCTAACGGCGAGTAGAGAAATTAGATGAAAAATATGAGGGTCTCCGAAGGAATGAGCGCGAGCTCGAGGAGTGGGTACGTTGATAATTCCCGTTCAAGTATTATTACTGCTAAACTAATACTCGGCATTTCCAGCTGCTCAAGCTCCTGGTGTCGCCGATTACACTTGGAAACGATTAGATTGAATTGGATAGAGTGAAGGCCAGAAGGTAGCATGAATTCGGCGAAGAAGGGCTTTGGTTATGTGCCGTGATCCGTTTGTAATGAGTGTGCTCTACAACTGAGTTTTCCTTACTTATCTTGAAAAGATGAGCATAAAGAAAGGAATAGAAAGGGGTAAATTCCAACGAGGCTGTGTGAAGTCACAAGGCTATAAGAACAGTCTCCCTCCCCCCGACTGCGGCCTGTAGGCACAAGACATCAACCTTCAAACCTCGCAATATGCCAGGTCCACAAACGCCTCAGCTCGCATTAGAATTCTACCATGAAGACTGGAACCCCTCAAAGGTTCCTAGCAAAGAGCAACCAAATTTCAATTGGAAATCTGATGTTCAACCATCCGTCGACTCCGCGATAGTCCTGCTCGAGTTCACCAAGCCTTCAGGTTTGTCTTTACACGCTAAACACACAAAATTGATCCTCATTGGAATCTAAATCTACCTAGAAGATGGCTCATTCCATGGTAACGGATTTTTCATTCACATGCCAGGTGCTAAGAAGCACGTCATTCTCACTGCCGCACACAACATCATCGATAAGAATCGAGATCATTCCGAGAACATTGTCATGAGAATAAAGGGCACAGATAAAAAGTTCCCTATTCATAGAAGCACCATCCACATCTGTCCTGCGTATGAGAAAAACCCCACGACTGCCGCCGAAGAAGCGGACTGGGCTCTCATCTTCGCACCGGACGAGCTCGAACAAGAGCCAGCACGCGCAGGCATCGAACCACTAGGCTTTGCGCTGAAGCTGGCATACGAAGAGCGCCTGGACTGTGAGATGCGCGTAACCGGTGTCCCAATTTCGAACAACAAAAACAACCCAAACGGAGCCGCTATTGTGCCTGTGACTACGACAGGAAAGTGTCTAAACCCGATCGTATTTCCCGCTCAGCTGGAGTATACCGCGACGACAGAAAAGGGACTCAGCGGGTCGCCTGTGTGGACAATGTATAACGGAGTTCCAACCGTCCTCGCTATCCAGTAAGTAGGGATCTGGAATTTGCGCTACTAGGTCCTAAATATTGAAGTAACGCTAACATCGAAAAAGCAACAACGGTACCCAACGGAAGAAATATAGCAGGGGCACCCGACTAACCTTCGAAGTCCTGCACCAAATTTGCGTCTGGGCTGACTGCGAGAAGCGAGACCAACTCCTCAGGGTAAATAGTCAAACTCCACTACCTCTATACCTGACCTACGCACCTGCGTTTGGAGTCCTGCATGTGGTGGTGAAAGCAGCTGACGATCCACAACTGATGCGCTTCAATATCATCCCTGTTCTCGCGGCTGAGGCCGTCCCAGATGATATACAAAAGAGCCGACTAATTCAGTTTGGACTTTACCAGACTCACAATGGCCAGCCACACTGGGTTTCATGGAATATTGACCAGTTCACAGCTGGAACGGGTACAGCTACGCTGGTGAGCGATCTACGCCGTGCTCGCGTAGCAAGAGGTTGGCAAGATGGAGCGGGCAAACCGTTCCGAATCCGTGTGGACTCTCCTGCCGATCCGTATAAGCTGGTCGTCTTGTTGAATAGAGCGTCCCCTTCTCGTCTGACCTGGGAAGGCGAGGAATTTTCAATACTGTCATTCAGGAAGTTTCGCCAGGCGCAGCCGTCAAAGAATCCGGTCAGTAAAGTTGCATCCACATTAAGGCGTTGATCTTTTTTTTGCTAATAGTGGACTAGAGTATCCCCGATACTTTTATTCAGGAAGAGCATGCTTAGGCAGCTTAGCCCTTGTTACGGCCCCTTTTCCTGGATCATCTGGCATCTCCTTTCTTCCTCCGCCTGTGCTATTTGACTGTACTCCATAATTAGGTAATCTATCATAAGCGAATGAACATGGTCTGCCAGGGTAATAGTCCATGTAGTAAGATAAGACTGAGACACGTAGCACTCACCCGGAATAAACCAACCACATTCTTCCACCCCGAACACCCCCCCCCCCCGATCGGATCTACAGTACATACAATCATGTCGAGAACCCTTTTTGACATTGTCTCCGAGTTAGATAAGCACGTATCCCTACTTCCTGCACTATTCAATCCATGGATACTAACACATTATAGCTTCCCATACTACGAGGAGGAACCAGCCCGCTTCACCGAAACGCTCAAATCCTACCACGCATTCAAAGTACAAGGCATCGATGCAACTCTCGGCTACATCCCAAACACCCTTGTACGGAGCATCCCCTGGCCAAAAGAGCATTGGATGATCGACTCCGGGGCAATTGTCCTAATCAACCCCCCAGACAATGCAGCGTTCACACGCACTCAAATCATTCAAAACGCGATCACCAGGATGATTGAAGCCGGGTATACCGACATTCTAAAAGGCTGGCGCAACGAAAGATTCCCCGTCTACGGGCCCGGCGGCGATGTGATCCTGGAGATCGAACGGTCTGTGAGCGCACTGTTCGGCATTGTAACGAGCGGTGTGCAGATGCTTTGTTACGTTAAGGATGCGAAAAATGGCATTCGCCTTTGGATCGCGAGACGCTCGATGCGGAAGCAGACCTATCCTGGTATGTTGGACTGCACTGCCGCCGGGGCCCTGAGCGCGGGAGAGTCGCCGCGAAGCGCCATGATCCTCGAGGCTATGGACGAGGCGTCTATCGCGCGTGAGATTATCGAGAGTGACATGAAATACGTCGAGACTATCTCCTATTTCCACATGAAAGACTCGTCTATCGCTTTGAGCGAGGGGTCGTCGACGGCTGTTCTGTTACCCGAGGTCGAATACCTGTATGAGCTTGAGCTGGACGAAGGTACTGTTCCCCGGCCGAGAGATTCAGAGGTCGAAGATTTTCGGCTTTGGAATGTGGACCAGGTGGTCGACGCCTTGGGCAGGGGATTGTTTAAACCGAATAGTGCGGTTGTGGTCATTGACTTTTTCATTCGCCATGGTGTTATAACACCAGAGACGCAGCCAATGTATGAAGAGATTATAAGGAGACTGCATCGAGAGCTGCCGTTTCCTACAGCGCACTGGTCTACATAATCATGCACAAAGTTTGAGTACCTCGTTACTGGAGCTTGTGCAAAGACAGGGGAAAGGCCAGATTCATGCATGCTACACTTAGGCTATTATTTGCACCTCCTGCCTAGCAGGATTATTACGCACTCTGAGGTAATGACACAAGTATCATCCACTTTAAGGAATAATATTAAAGAGATATGCACCTAAAACAGCCCGATGTCCGGGCAAAAGGGACTATGCTTGCACCGCCATACCAGCCACCACCGCGCCAACCAGCATCATCGGCGCCATTGTCCGGCCTGCGACGTTTCCAGAAGCCGTCGTGCTCGTGGTAGTAGTGCCTTCTACTGTCCTACCTGTAGTAGAACCTGTCGTTATGTTCGTTGTAGCTGCAGTAGCAGTCTCAGCGGTGCCAGTAGGAAAAGGTCCCGTCCCTGCCACAGTCAAGGTAGCCGAGACGATTTCCCGCACCTCAGTTCCAGGAAGAACATAAGTCTCGTCACGAGTCACAGTGGAAGAGCGAATATGCCATGACTGGCTGTACGAGCAAGTGGCGGTGGTGGGCGTGGGAGAGCCAGTAAAGGTGCACCCGGTGCTTGTATAGCTAGAGTCATCAGCACGTAGCAGGGTTATTTCCGCGGTAGAACACACAACCCATAGTTGTTCATGATGAAGTCGTAGGCTGCGTGATCCGGTCAGTCATATCCATTGGTTGGGCATATCGGAGGCCTACAGCTGGGAGCAGCGATCAATGTCGCATCTGGATCAAGCCTGACACAGGGAGTTTTGTCACTTGCCGGAGGGCAGTTGATTGCGTACGTCGTCGTGTCCCCGTTCTTGAGTGATGATCAGAATTATAACTGTCCATGGTGTCTTAAGACATACTTCGCCTATCACGCGTCCCTCATAATCCCGCCAGTAGTTCCCAGAGCTTACAAAGCCCACCCATGGCATGGTCTGTTTGGTATGAACATCATCATCTACGGTTTAAAAAGGTTTTATATAATGGACTTACTAGGACAGATTCCGCCAGACTGAGCTTGAAACAGCCCAGCGGGACCAACAATGACAGAGCGTACATGGACCGCATTCTGCAGGCTGAATGAACATGTTGGAAAGGGGCAGGATTTATGCTGACCTCTGCTGAGGGTGCCTCGCCTCTCTGCGCTAATGGCTAACCCACTAGTTTCTTCTTAGATTGCATTCAACAGCGGTAAAGCCAATCATACTGGTTTCTAGCCAGTAGCCTACTCCGTAGAACAAACCAAATCAAATCGAGAATAGTACGCCTCGCCAAGCAAAGTCTTACCATGAGTCTTGAGTCATACTCGTTGAGGGTCGATGAGGTCTATGAGGTTGATGACAAGCATTACTGAACCATCACTCAATGTATGCTTCTCAGGCGCAGCGGTATCAGCTAAATGACATACTGAGCAGTCGTACATGCTTCTTTCAATCATATACCCCTATCTGCCTATGACTAGGGAGCTCTCCGCCATCAAAACCACTAAGCTAAAAAGGCGTCTAGACCTCCGTTTCTAGTATAGTAGAAATGATGATGCATATTCTGGTTGACAGGAGCGAATATTCGGAGCAATCCAATATACCAAGAGAAACAGCATGCAACGTGTATCTTACGGAAGGTAGGGTGGTTTCCTTCTTACCCTCTCAGCGTGTAGTGTACGACTACTGCGGAAAGAAAGCAGTGCACAGCAGCTATGGTCCACCATCAAGCTATTGTCCCGCAAGTCGCCAGCTAGAGTCTAGTTCACACTGGCGGTCCACTGCGACACTCTCAAGGTGGCAGGGCCGCCAGTAAACGGCTCAGTGCCGAATTGCATATCTACACTAGTCAGTAGCGCTCGAGCAAAGTTGGGTGACAGACTTACTGATCAGGTACTGGCTCGAAGCAGGGTATCCATGCCTGCTGGTCAGATAGTCCCAAAAGTCCATGACATCGCCACTGAAGGAGGTGATCGGTGTGGCAGAGACAAAGCTGTATGTCTTCTGGGTACTGCCGCCGTACCACAGCTCCCAGGTATGGCCTCCAATGCTGACACTGTCGATCTGCGAGCCGATGGGTTGGACGCTACCGTAGCGGGCGAGCCTATACCAATCAGCTAAAGCCAATCAGTCCGACATGAACACAATCTCATACCAGATCATCAGTTCATAATCCCCGCTGTAGGTGACATGGTTGATATCCGCAGCTGTGAACAGATCGTACGCTACGTCTGCGCGAGTGTTGGTATTGTCGTAGCTCCACTGCACGGTGGTTGGGATACTGCTGATCTGGCTGACAAGCTTCTTAGTCAGGGAGACCTGAGAGTTGGCGTAGCTTTTGACCTGGTTGTCGCCGCCGGACCACGTCCAGGTCGTATGCCAGGCTACGCCCGAGTTGGAGATGCTGTCGACGTAGGTGCATTGGGAGCCGGAGCCGGAGCTCTTGCCCCAGAGGTTGTTGTTGACGGTATAGCGGCCGTTGCTGTACGTGGCATACTGGTCACAGAGAGTTTGAGCGAGGGCAGAGGAGAAGAAAGCTCCAAGGATTGCGAAGGTCTTCATGGTGTCTTTGCAGCGAATTCTCTCTTAAGGCTTGATAGGAAGAGAATCGACTCGGAGCAAGTCTGGACGGTCTTCTTTATAGATGGCCCCAATCTGTAAGTGAAGACCGCTCCCTCTGGAGTAGCCATGTTTTGTCAGGGCTGCTGGTGTTTCATGTTGACAACAGCCTATTCATGGCCATCGTCTATTGAAGCATTCTGCAACCGGATATAGAGAATATAGGCTTGAGACCTTCCGTATAGAGTAAAATCCCATGACAGTGTGCCATTCGAACAGGCTGCCGGCAAATGTCGTATCTGGACCGGTAATTGCATCCTGGGGACAGGCATTTAGGCCCGACAAGCCGATGGGTATGACACTGAAGAATTTCAAATCGTCCCATGGGCTAATTCGCTAGTAGGAATATCCCCGTTGAATACCTTCGTAGATAGCGTGAAGCAAATAGAGTGCCCTCACGGAAATGGTAAACCTGAATAGCGCCGGAGTTTAAGCCAACCAAGATTTGTCTTCAGCGCCACACGGACATGCCCTACTTCTTACAGTGAGTATCGGCATCTGGCCGATATCCTCCAGGGACTAACGATGTAACGAGGCGGGGTTGAAGGCCAAGTCCGCACGAAAAAGGAAGTGCTGAGGCTGATCGTCATTTGGGCTTGCCAGCTGCCCGAATGGGTAAATGGGGTCTTCCCCCGACCCTGAGGGAGATGAATGATCTTATAAGCAGTCATAAATGCCGAGGAGACAGAACCCTCAACGAGCAGGAATATCGAAGGAATCCGCACCCACAAATCTGCGAGGTATGTCCTTGATGCGATGGCCTGATCCTTTGTTTGCACGCCATAGAACACTGTCTCTGGAAAGGAGGAGCCCAATCCTTCAATCATACGCACGGCCGAGATTCAGCAAACACGTAGATTCGGCTTTGATTTGTCCTCGGCTTTGCCCAGCTTTCACAACACGGTCATAACGCGCCCATTCTTTGCGGGGAACTAAAGACAAGAAGACTAGCCGTCTCTGTCTCTAGCGAGGCCATGTCTTCGACCCGTCCAATAAACATGGCCCTAAAGTTTGCGGAGAACCCGCGATGTAACAGTGCCACGAGAGCGATGCGGTGTCGGGATGCATCTTTTCAGAGCCATGCGATGACTCTACAAACAGTAAAGCCACCACAATGAATTCTAGCTAGTCAATCTAGACCACCGATGGGGTCCATTCCATCTTTCATTCCGATCCGTCCACTGTGACCGCGCGCTATTGATCCAACAACAGAAGCATGGCCCATGCGGGGAAGCAAGGGGCCTCTTCCGCTCTCACTATTAGCTCAACGCAGGATAAATAGAGACGAATGTCTCCCTTTTCCGATCTGTTTCCCAGTGATCAGCATCGACGCCCGCCGACATGCAGAACCTGTTCCTTTCTCTCCTGGCGGCCGCCGTGACCGTCCATGCCTACGGTTCTGGTGGCAGCAACTGGGATCAGGCCTACTCCCGCGCCAAAGATGCCCTGCAGAAGCTCAACCAGACCGAAAAGGTGGGGTTGGTGACCGGAGTCAAATGGATGGGCGGCCCTTGTGTGGGCAACACATACAAGCCCGAGTCGATCGACTACCCTTCGCTGTGTTTGCAGGACTCGCCGCTGGGTATCCGCTTCGCAAACCCCGTCACGGCCTTCCCGGCGGGTATCAATGCCGGTGCGACCTGGGATACGCAGCTGCTGTACGCGCGGGGAGCAGCAATGGGCGCTGAGGCGAAGGGACTAGGTGTTCATGTGCAGCTTGGTCCCGTGGCTGGACCTTTGGGGAAGAACCCGAACGGAGGAAGAAACTGGGAGGGATTCTCAGTTGATCCGTATCTGAGTGGTGTTGCTATGGAGAAGACCATCAGAGGAATGCAGGACTCGGGTGTGCAGGCTTGTGCCAAGGTATGCTAGCTCTCCTCGCCAACATAAAGAGCCTCGTGCTGACGATGAAGTAGCACTGGCTGGGAAATGAGCAGGAGCACTACCGCGACACAATCAGCTCGAACATCGGCGACCGCGCGGCACACGAGCTGTACGTGTGGCCGTTCATGAACGCGGTCAAGGCCGACGTCGCGTCGGTGATGTGCTCGTACAACAAGGTCAACGGCACCTGGGCGTGCGAGAGTGATGCGATCAACAACAAGCTCATGAAGGAGGAGCTCGGCTTCCCTGGGTACATCATGAGCGACTGGAATGCGCAGCACAGCACCGTCAACAGCGCGGTGTCCGGATTGGACATGACCATGCCGGGGAGTGACTTCAGCAATCCACCCGGCAGTATCTTCTGGGGATCGAATCTGGAGGCAGCCGTCGCCGACGGTTCGGTCCCGCAATCTCGCCTCGACGACATGGTCACTCGGATTCTGGCAGCGTGGTACCTCGTCGGCCAGGACAAGGGGTATCCTCCCGTGGCCTTCAGTTCATGGAACGGCGGCAAGGCCAACGTCGACGTGACAGCCGACCACGGCACCGTCGCCCGTGCCGTTGCCCGCGACTCCATCGTTCTGCTCAAGAACGACCAGCGCACCCTACCCCTGCGCAAGCCCAAGAGCCTGGCGATCGTCGGCCTCGACGCCATCGTCAACCCTGCTGGACCCAACGCCTGCTCTGACCGCGGCTGCAACAACGGCACGCTCGCAATGGGCTGGGGAAGTGGAACCGCCGAGTTTCCCGTAAGTTGCCCCCTGCCCTCTCACGCACAACACGCTAACTGGACAAGTACCTCGTCGGACCCCTCGACGCCATTCAGAAGCGGGCTGCAGCCGACGGCACCAAGATCGTCCCCAGCACCACCGACGACCCCACCGCCGGAGCGTCCGCAGCCGCCGCCGCCGAAACAGCCATCGTCTTCATCAACTCCGACTCTGGCGAAGGCTACATCACCGTCGAGGGCGACCAGGGCGACCGCAACAACCTGGACCCCTGGCACAACGGGAACGAGCTAGTCAAGGCCGTCGCAGCCGCCAGCAAGAACGTCATCGTCGTCGTCCACAGCGTCGGCCCCATCATCCTCGAGACCATCCTGGCGCAACCCAACGTCAAGGCGATCGTCTGGGCCGGCCTTCCCGGTCAAGAAAGCGGTAATGCCCTCGTGGACGTGATCTACGGCGACACGGCCCCCAGCGGAAAGCTGCCCTACACGATTGCCAAGCAGGCAGCCGACTACGGGACTAGCTGGATCAACGCCGAGACGGACGACTTCACCGAGGGCCTGTACATCGACTACCGCCATTTCGATGCAAAGGGTATCGCCCCGCGGTACGAGTTCGGCTATGGTCTGTCCTACACCACGTTCAAGTACAGCGGCCTCTGGGTCAACGTGTACACGAGCGCCGGTGCGGCCAAGGGGAAAGTTGTCCCCGGCGGTCCTGCTGACCTATTCGAGGTGGTCGGTCAGGTTTCCGTGTTTGTGAGAAATAATGGACGCGTGGCTGGTGCCGAGGTGGCGCAGCTGTACCTTGGTCTTCCTGACTCGGCGCCTGCAACGCCGCCTAAGCAGCTGCGTGGATTCCAGAAGTTGATGCTCCAGCCTGGCCAGATGGGACGGGCGACGTTCGAGCTGACACGCCGGGACCTGAGCTACTGGGATGTGCAGCAGCAGAAGTGGGTGGTGCCCAGTGGAACGTTCAAGGTGTATGTTGGTAGTTCGAGCAGGGATATCCGGGAGGAGGGCTCTTTCAGGGTCCGTCGCGGATGGTGATGTAGCATCAGCATGTTATTGGAAGATCTATAGTTGAGCGCCATAATATCAACCTTGAGTCTAGCTAATCATAAGACTTGTCTTCACCTGTGCATTTCCAGTTCCTTTAGCTCATGTTTGTAGACATGACTAGCTCCCTCGCTAACGAGTGCCGAAATGCATGAACGTCAAGCGTAGTGTATGGCTGCATATGTTGCACCTAATAACCGCATTCTCCGTAGTCTCTTTGAAGCTGACATACCTCTCACAGCAGAAAGACAGATATCACGCATGAAGCTGGGAACACGGTCCAGAGATCACCGTCCAGTATAGGATTCACCTCCCTTCTCAGAAGTGGCAGGTTATCGAATGACGGACAAGCGATGACTCTTGTCCCATGACTCTAGTGTGTTGAACAGATCGATGACTTGTGATTGAAAGGCGGTATCATTTGCCTGTCGAACAGGGTGATTGGTGGTATAACCCTCCTCTTGACGAGTCGTCCAGTCTGGGAGTTCAAAAGGAAGAACGACATCGTACCGCACCTGACGAATCCATGCTCGTCTTGCAGTTCGTGGCCCAGAAGTAAATTCTCAGAATTGGTTGAGGCAAACACTACGTCCACTGTAACCATCCTCACTGTACAGGTTCGATTTGGGAGTAAATGAATGGCTCAAATGCTGCCTAAACGACAGACAGTTGTATATGCAGTCAGGGAGGCGCCTGCCAGTCGGAGATGGCCTGCAATCTCACATAGAAGGTCGAATGGCAGTCTGGCTGCCATACCTGTTGGATGAAAGTTGTTTATATCTAGATAGTCGCCGGACGTGTTTCCCGCAGGCAACAGTCGAGACTGCAGTAGCCTTGGGCGCTTGCACAAAAACGTGAGACTTGAGTATAAGACTTTAGTATATATAGCAGACAAAATCCTCTTTTTGACACAGCCATCAGTCCCTCAGTCATCGACATACTGTGATACGACCCAATGAAGAAGCAACAAGAAAGTATTGAGCGATAGGGCAAGTCTCCTCCATTAGGCCACCCGAGGAGGAAGAGTGAGGGATCGACGTAAAGGTATGTTTATCATCCAATTATTATTCTGAGAATAAATAGATTGCGTCAGTAGGTGAAGAGAAAACAGATTGCACGAAATGTAGCTACAAACATCCTCTAGGGCCATGCTAGGTACTTCACCGATAGTTTCGAGGGCCCATAGGAATATGGAGACATGCATTGAATGTAATAGGAAGTCTAGTAGTTCATACTTTTTGTCCAGAATCAGCACTTTCTAATATCCCTCACCACAAACATACAGCTATATATGTCCTTGAATGACCCCCTAAAGAGCTGAATATTTCCTATAACACTCTCGCTCCACTTACACCACCCTTACCAGGCCCATCAGAGTCTATGGCCATGGTGGAGCTGCTGCGTGGCTGTCTATGCAGTTAGCGCTAGCCACAAGATGAATGAATCCATTGGCTTGCAGAGACAGAGCATACACTAGCTTTGACTACCATATTTTTTCCAAAAATCAAAGGGTTTGGTGCTAAGTAGGATGGTGCTGGTTGCTGTGGCATGCATCATACTTTTGATAGGCTTGCTATAGGGTCAGAGACCTGTTCCCAATTTTAGCATAGTGTTATTAATCTATGTATCGTTATTTATGCAGAGAATAAAGTATTTGATTTCTTGATGATATTTTCTGTCTATTAAGAGGCTAACCTGCTCGTCGATGTGTCTATTGAGTGCTGTGCAGGATTTAAGCTTAGTATATACTTCTATATACGCATCACCATATAAGTAGAAATATCTATACCATGTTTGATAAAAAGGAATACTCGCCATGGCCCTTGGTACAAACAGACCCCAGATCAAATAGATAAAGCATTAAACCTGGTTATATGGATATGCCTAGTACTGTCTACCTAGTACCAGTAAACGTCTGGATAAAGCAGCGTCAACGCCGATTAGCATACTGCTCCATCTCAATCTCACTATCCATCTCATCATACCGCACCACAACCCGGGTCGTCTTCCTGATAACGCACGCCTCAGGGTTCATCCTCTCTTGCCCCTCCGCCGAGACAGTCACGTCCGCTCCGCCCTCATCCAGCACGCTCCAGCCCTCGACTTTTTTGGGGGTCGCGTCCACCGGCTGCGAGCGATTCCCATGCGAGGCAGGTTCCGCAGAGCTCTTGTGCAGTCTGCTGAAGAGCCGAGGAAAGAAAAAGGAGAGCGGACGGCGCAGGGCGGGGAGACAGGCGCAGAGGATGCCGAGGTTGGATTCGATGACGGTCCACATGGACGAGCCGATGCTGTTCCAGGTTGTGTCGAGGTGGTTGGTGGCGACGTTGAGGGTTGTGATGCGCAGGACGGAGGTGATGCAGGTGCTGTCAATCAGTATATCAGTATACAGTATAAGTTTTAGATGCATGTACATAAGGAGGCAACCCACAAAAGACCCACGGCGAATATGCCGCAGAGGGCGATCTTGGACTTGAGCGGGAGTTGCAGCTTCAGCACGACGGGAATGGGCAGCGCGATCAGGACCAGGTCGGTGAGGATGTTGAATGCTGCGTTGGCGTACCAGAAGGCCGTCATGTTGATGCAGGTGCCGCGGCCGGGGAGGGACTTGTTGAAGGCCCATTGCACCGGGGTGCACTGGAAGATGCTGGAGAAGACGGTGCCGACGGTGAAGGAGACGATGATGGCGATCCACACCCAGCAGGTCCTGAGGAACCAGCGATGGACAAACAGTCGGATGTACAGGAGGAGAATGCTGATCTTGGTCAAGCCGAGGTTGACCTTGTAGAGGATCTGGGCCACGAAGTAGAGCTGTCGATGTGAGCTGAAGCCAGGTATCTGCGTTGACGGACTCACCCTCAATGTTCTGAGGACCAGTTCGTTGGGCATCTCATGCTGATGCTTCCCGAATGCCCACCCGCAGACTAGGTCGTCAGCTGTGTTACATCAGTGGCCGAGTCCGTGACTCACCTATGATCATCTGGATTGAAACCGCTTCTGCAAATGCCTACCACGAGTCAAGACGCGCAGACAAACACCTGCAATTGCTGACACTCACACAAGAGACCAGAATCGTCCAGTCATCTACGCCAACGCGACCGGAAAGGAACCGGCGACCGAGCAGTCTTGCAATCACCACGAGAGGAGTGACAATGGCAAAGACCAGCGATGGATAGGACAGCCGCGCAGAGCTGTCTGGGTGATCCCCATAGTCGCTAAACAGAGGCATGGCCTGTGGACTGGCACATATCGCGCATTTTGCGTCAGGGGCAGAGGGCAGGGAGACCTGCACATAAATACAGAGAGTCCAACAGAGAGACAGGGATCAATCGGACCATGTCACTGACAGTACTTTCGTGTCGGGGGAATTGAATTGAGCCCATATTTAGCCCAGAAGACGACATAGGGGCAATTTCCATCATGGCAGAAGCAAAAAGTCCCATGTCGTAGCAGCGTTTCATGCATGATTAGTTGCAGTTCCTTGAATAACAGGATGGTATGACCGGATGATTTCGAGTCAACCCATGTCGGGTTTAATAAACTAACCTGCACTGTTCATCCGATAGTCCAATCCCCCTCTTGGGCGGTCTTGTCCACTGTTTAATTTGGTGATAGGTGCCACCCGTGCAACCGAGAGGAACACTAACCACTAACCGCTATCCCCCGCCGGCCTAGACATTTCACTAGTTATCTCACTAGTCATGCATCATCCATGCGATTGCGAGACTCGAGCAGGGAGTCTAGTCCTGGCTCGACTGATGTTGAGCTCGTGGTGCGCCCATGTGCAGGGATCTGTGCCGTGAGGGGATAAATGTCCGTGTCGACAAGACTCTTCATCTTGGTTTTGTGGCCATGTTACATCAATATGTATTTATCTCAAGTCCTCTAGCAGGGGTCATCTCCTTTCTGCCACATTCCTGTTAGTACCAGGTTCCGTGGCTGGCCTCGCTATGTTGTGACGTTTAAAAAGGCTTTTTTTCTCCTCCCCATCCACCTCAACGCATCCGTATCAATTCCTCAATCCTAGGAACAGATTGCTTGGTCGCGATGGAAAAACAGCCCAATCATGAGATTAGCCAAACAGGCAGTAGCCTGGAGACCGCGGCACCCGAGATCGAGGTCAACGAGAAGCGCGAGAAGGCGCTTCTGCGCAAGATCGACCTGCACCTGATGGTGCCGCTCTGGGTCATCTTCGTGTTCGGCTTCCTTGATCGAATCAACCTGGGCAATGTGGCGGTGCTGGGGATTCTCAAGGAGTTGAAGATGGACAGCAAGGATATGGCGCTTGCCATGCAGATCTTCTTCGTCCCGTATATCATCGCGGATATCCCGAGCAATATTGTGCTCAAGCGGTTTGCGCCGTCGACCTGGATCAGTGCTTTGACTTTTTGCTGGGGTAAGCACCTCTCTTCCCTTACTTGATACTGATGTCTAACAACTCAGGTATTACATGCATGTGCCAGGGCCTGGTGAAGAACAAAGCCGGTCTAGTCGCCTGCCGCTTCTTCCTCGGCCTCTGCGAGGGAGGCTTCGTCCCCGGCTGCGCATACCTGATGTCCATGTACTACGGCCGCCACGACTTCCAGAAGCGGTTCTCGCTACTGTGGGTAGCCGGTCTCGTCGCCGGCGCCTTTGGCGGCCTATTAGCCTACGCTCTCTACCATATGCACGGGCTCGCAGGCTACTCGGGGTGGCGATGGATCTTCATCGTCGAGGGCCTGCTATCGATTGTCTCAGCGCTGCCTGCCAAATTCCTCATCGCCGACTGGCCCGAACAAGCGCGCTTCCTCAACGCCGAGGAGAAGGCGCTGCTCAAGGAACGCAATTCCCGGGATCTAGGCGGCCAGGACGGGGCACGCATGGACCGCCTGGACGGCGCCGCATGGCAGCGCATCATGTCCGACTGGAAGATCTACGTTGGCAGCCTGATCTACATCGGCATCACGGTATCAGGGTATGCAACCGCGCTGTTCATCCCGTCGATCGTCAACTCGCTCGGCTACGACGGCGTCGACAGCCAGGTCCACAGTATCCCCGTCTGGGCCGTCGCGGCCGTCGTCACCTTGATCGTCTCGTACTTGACAGACCGCATGCGGCACCGCTACGGGTTCATCATGTTCGGAGTCCTCTTCGCCAGCATCGGGTATATCATCCTCCTCTGTCAGGGTCCTTCTGCGGAGCTGGGCGGCTTGAACGTGCATGTGCGCTACATGGCTGTCTTTTTCGTCACCACGGGCTGCTATATCGTCCAGCCGGTGGCGATCGTCTGGATGGCGAATAACCTCGGCGGGCACTATAAGCGGGCTATTGGGCTGGCCATTCAGATTGGGTTTGGAAATATTGGAGGTATCATTGCGAGTAACGTCTTCAATCGGGATTCGGCGCCAAGGTATATTGTCGGATATAGTGTGTCGCTGGCGATGATGGTGCTCTGTGGGATAATGAGCACGGTGTTTGCTGTGGGGGTCGTGATGGAGAATAAGAAACGGGATGAAGGCCAGAGGGACTATCGGTTGAACTTGGATCCAAGTGTGTTGGATAATATGGGGGATGATGATCCGCGATTCCGTTTCTGTCTCTGATTATTGGTTCCAGAATTAGCGAGAGTAGTAGGCTTTCATGTTTTGCGCTTAAGTCCAGCCTTGCTATCACGCACTGAAATTGGATGACTGTGAAATGCCCATACAACGTAGCAGAGCCAAAGATCTAATGATCTAATGTACAGAATCACCGAAACTCAGCGTAACGGAAATCAGCGGGAGCGAGACACTTTTGCAACTCGCCATAACTGTACAATCCCAGCATCATGCCTGTGAACGGCGCTCCGACAGGAGGCGCTTTAGTCATGACGCTATTCGCAACCGCCCCAATCCACTGCGCCGGAGTTTCGACTCCCGCGCTGACCTCTTTGAAGCCGAACCTGTACCTGTCTCCGCATTCGATCAGGAAGATGATATCGGAGTTGGGGCCTACCTCCCGGTCAACGACCTCGCCTTCTGCCGGCCGGAAGCGTACGATGCGCTTTCCTTCGGTGGATAGTCGGACGCCGATCGAGCTGTTAGTGAAGTAGTTCCTGTAGACTACCGTGCCAGCTTCTACGTGGACGGACGAGGGTTGGAAAGATAGTCGTGTCTCCCAGGTGCAGTGACGAGATGACTGCTTCCTTAGGAAGAGAGTTGGGCATGCCGGTGAGGAGAGATTGTATGGGCCGCCGTGTAGACGCAGATGGTCAGGCCGCTCGGTAAGGGAATAGTCGATTTTCACCGGGGTGTCTGTCTCGTCAGCAGAGGTCACCATGATAGGAATGCAGCAGCGCGTACTCTTTCTATACCATCCCAGTTGTAGCTTTGGACTGGAAAAGTCATCCCTCCACGCCCCCGGCGGCTCATACTCGTAAAGCCCTGGCCCAGACTTGAGAGTAACCTTCTGCCCGCCATTAATGATCGGCCAATCATCCTTCCACTCCATAGGAACGAGGAATGTCTCCCGACCTACCCATCAGATATCATCAGCTACCCTCGTCGGTAATGCCAGCACGGTCAAATGCACCTACCGAAAACTGACTCCTCCCACTCTCCATCCTTCCACACCGGCCTCACCCCCAGAAACACTGCCCACCAGTTGCCCTCCGCGTCCTCGACCAGATCCGCATGCCCGGTATTCTGCACCTCGTCGTCCACCCCATTCCTCCAGAGGGGATTACATGGTCCAACCTCCCACGGCCCAAACGGGCTGGCCTCGCTCCGACAAACCCACTCGCAATGCCCGCTCTCGGTGCCCCCCTCCGCCGTGAAGAGATAGTAGTACTTTCCCCGCTTGAAGATATGCGAGCCCTCCGCCACACCGGAGGCCGATTCGCGGATCAGCCTCGGCTCGGAGGTGGAGTTGCCCGTCTCGAGGTCAACGGTTGCTATGTGGATTGCGAAATCTTTGAGGGTGGCGCCGGGGGTGCGGACGAGCTTGCGGTATGTTGATGATAGGTACACCGTTCCATCGTCGTCCCAGAAGAGCTATTTCCGTTAGTTTACTCTTGATTTGGATCCGGGCTGAGTTTCCGGGCTGGGCTTACATCCTGGTCGAACCCGACCTGATCAAAATACACGGGATCGGACCATGAGTCCGAGTCCCAGATGTTCTCTGTCTTGACGTAGAATCCCCGCGGCCAGACACGGTCGTCCTCCTGCGGACGGTACCGCTCGAAACTGGCGGCGATGATGTAAAAGGTCCCCTTGTGGTAGCGCAGGGTTGTTGCCCAGATGCCGCCTCCTGGCTCGGGAGTGTGGATCTGCAGCTGGCTGGGTTTTGTCAAGGCATGCCCGATCAATGACCAGCGGATTAGATCTGTGCTGTGGTAGATTGGGGCGCCGGGGAAGTACTCGAAGGATGAGGTGACGAGGAAATAGTCATGATTGACGCGGATGACGGATGGGTCCGGGTTGAACCCGGCGATGATGGGATTGTTGTACATTCTACACTACTAATGTTTCCTCTGATTGATCGTTCATCGAGCTGATGGTGATGGTCGATATCTCAGGTATGGTATTGCGGGGGATTGTTATATAGCGGAGGTTGATAACTTGATGCTTTCTGGTGATTGGTGGAGAAATCGAGAGCAGAGTCAGCCCGTGAGGATCATCTGTCGGATCGGGGCTAAATGCATTTACCCATATCCAAGTCGATTTAACCGCAGATGTAGATTGCAGAAAGGTGGTATATTATGCCGGTACTCCCTGGTGATCTGATAGGCAAAGACTTGAGGCTTCACTTCAACTCGTGATCAGGCTGGTGTGTGCATGACCCTGGTAGCGCATTGAGCTACAATCTATGGACCCGAGAGCAAGCTTTCTGGGGAATTGGAAGAGTCCACAATATGATAGGCCCAGCATAATTTTCTGAACATAATGGGCCGTGGTTGACTGGGCCTAGCTGAGCCAAGGAGCATCCTCGATACATGAGCAGAGAACGAGGTGCTGTCAATAGTCGCAAGATAGGAGTGTCTCCCTCTATCTTATGGTATTAGCTGCATATGTCGAGAGATTCAAGACGAGTGAAAAGGGGAAGTCGTCGACTCTAGTGATGTTTTCGTGGCATGTGATTGTGGATTCGATTGCACGAAAACGATCAGGTTCTCTGGACCAAATGGACAGCAGTTGACGGGAGACCATGTGAATCTGACTACTTACACGTGCTCCTAGAATATCTTGGACAGTTCAAATGAGTGTGAGATAATCCGAATACCAGGAGAATGGATCATGGATTAGGAACTAGAGGAAGATACAAGCAGCACAATGCCAAGCCTCTTGTTGCCTGAAAGACCAGGCACAAGTTTCCTCGGAAGACACACGAACTGGCAACACAACACAACACAGGAGGATGATGATGATGATGATGATGATGAATCAGGAAATGAAGCATCTTCAGCTCGTCTAATCTCGTCTCGTCATCTCATTGGGGATGTTCATCTGATAACTGATCACGATAATTGATGAAATTCAGAGGCTCCTCGGTATTGCCGATGAGACTAGGAATCCCTGCATACCGGCGCAGGGCTGATCTTGCCCATCCTGGTCATTCGATCTTTCAGCTCCGATGACTTTTCTTCTTGACCGAAACAAACTTATTATTTCCCCTTCAAAGGTCACGGTATTCGGTCGGATCACCCCGTACATTCTGGACCGACTGAATTCAGGCATTCAGGCCACCACGCTGCCTGAGCCGAGGTAGATTCCCATTCGGGAAACGCCGCCCACAGGCCGAGGTGATTCCCTCATCCACTTCCCCGTGGAGAAAAGAAAGGCAGTTATAAGGGTCATTGTCCATTCTTTCATCCGCTGCCTCATTTGCTTAATCTACTACTTACCTCCCCCAGATTGTTCTGTACCGACCATATTCGCAATGCCTTCTCCTCCTCCCGAATGGGTCAAGGCGCTGACGCCTTCGAGCCCGCAGGGCACCGACCTGCTCAAGCAGGAGCGTGCCCAGTCCAATGTTGAAGTCGACAAGCTTGCAGAGTTCCTACATACTAAAGCCTTCCTGGAGAAGCAGCAGCGCTTTCTTGAGCTTCTCTCGTCCGAGAAGGTCTTCGACAAGTCCCAGATGCACTCCCAGGGTCGTCCTGAGCGGATCCAGCGGGCATTGGCCAAGGGTAAGCGACTGCAGCAGTTGAAGGAGAAATACAACTGGTCGACCGAGGATTACCACTTTGCCAGTGAGATGATTGGAGAGCCTACTCCTTATGGTCTCCATGCGAGCATGTTCTTGGTACGTTACCCTCTGCGCGATACGGCAGGCCTGAACTAATGGTGTTGTGTTGCAGGTGACTCTCCGCGAACAATGTACCCCGGAACAGAAGAAGCTCTTCCTCGAACCCGCCGAAAAGTATCAGATCATCGGTTGCTACGCACAAACAGAGTTGGGCCACGGATCGAACGTGCGTGGTCTGGAGACCACCGCTACATGGAACCCCGAGGACAAGACCTTCACCATCCACTCGCCTTCCCTTACTGCATCCAAGTGGTGGATCGGATCCCTCGGACGCACCGCCAACCATGCGGTGGTGATGGCGCAGTTGTTCATTGCTGGCAAGAACTACGGTCCTCACCCTTTTATCGTCCAGATTCGCGACCTCGAGACGCATCAGCCATTGGAGAATATCTACGTGGGTGACATTGGACCCAAGTTTGGTTACAAGTGAGCACTCCCCCTCAGTAATTTGGTCTCTACTGACCTGTACAGCACCATGGACAATGGTTTCCTCCTCTTCAACAACGTCAAAATCCCTCACATCAACATGCTTGCCCGCTTCTCCCGCGTAGACAAGGAGACGAACAAGTACATGCGCCCCGCATCGCCATCCCTAGTATTTGGAACCATGACCTGGGTGCGCTCCAACATCGTCCTGCAGGCCGGTTCCGTGCTGGCCCGCGGTGTCACCATCGCCACTCGCTACTGTGCGGTCCGCCGACAGTTCCAGGACCGCGACGCCAAAGCGGACGCGGGTGAGACCCAGGTGCTCAACTACAAGATGGTGCAGATTCGTCTGCTGCCTCTGTTGGCGGCCATGTATGCCCTGCACTTTACCGGCCGGGGTATGATGCGTCTGTACCAGGAGAACCAGAACAAGCGCGCCGCCGCCGAGGCCGAACAGGACAAGCGCGGGGCGGCTCCAGAGGCCCTCCGTGCCGGGTCGGATCTGCTGGCCGATCTGCACGCCACATCTTGTGGTCTAAAGGCGCTGGCCAGTACCACCGCCGGAGAGGGGCTGGAGATCTGCCGTCGCGCCTGTGGTGGTCACGGATACAGCAGCTACAGCGGTATCGGACCATACTATTCCGACTATCTTCCGACTCTGACCTGGGAGGGTGACAACTACATGCTCACCCAGCAGGTTGCCCGCTATGTAAGTTTTTGTCCTGCGTGTCTCTCATCAATGCTAATGCGGGGTAGCTCCTCAAATCCGCTCGTGCAGTGCTTGCCGGCAAGGGAACCGGCAACGACACCAGCCAGATCCTCCAGGCATACCTTGCGCGTCGCGACAAGGGTGCCTCGTTCGACATTCTCGAGGTGGACAGCGACATTGTGGCCGCGTTCGCCTGGCGCACAGCCCACCTCACCTTTGAGGCTCTCAAACACCGGGATCTCGAAAAGCGGTCATGGAACAGCCTGTTGGTCGACTTTTGGCGTCTGTCCACGGCTCACTCGCAGTACCTGGTGGTCAAGAACTTTTACGAGGCGGTGTCGTCGCCGGATCTGGCCGCCAAGCTCGGCCCGGAGACGACCAAGATCATGCACAACCTGTTCCGGCTGTACGCTCTACACACGCTGGAGCGCGAGGCGGCTGAGTTCTTCTCGTCTGGCGCCGTGACCGTCCGGCAGATTACTCTCACCCGGACCAACGCGGTGATGAAGCTGCTGGACGAGATCCGACCTCACGCGGTCCGCCTGGTGGATGCCTGGAAGATCCCTGACTGGCAGCTGGACAGCAGTCTGGGCCGTTACGACGGTGATGTATACCCCGATCTGTTCAACCGGGCCAGCCAGAATCCTGTTAATGATCTGGTGTTTGATCCGTATCCGTGGAACGAGGCGGTGCTGAAGAACGCACCCAAGAGCAAGCTTTAATTTTTTTCTCTACTGTATATATTATCTGGATATGATAGACAGGGGCCACATAGAATAGATGAATGACTCAGTCCTCAAGTCATGAAGTAGGAAGTACAATGTACATGACCCGTCCGATGTCGGAGCCCCTTTGACTACATCCCCGCATATAAGATCAACACAACCCCACACCATATCATATCATTCTTATATCTTCGATAGAAAAAAAAAAAAGGAAAAGGAACCAAAATGGAGAAAAGAGAATCAGCAACCTACACTCACGGCCACCACCCCTCCGTCCTCCGCTCCCACACCTGGCGCACAGCCGCCAACTCCGCCGCCTACCTCCTCCCCCACCTGCGCCCAGACATGCACATCCTCGACGTCGGCTGCGGGCCCGGCACCATAACCGTTGATCTCGCCCGGCTGATTCCACAGGGCCACATAACCGGTCTCGAACTTTCCCCCTCCGTCCTCGAGCAAGCCCGCGCCCTCGCTGCCGACCACGCCCTCAACAACATCACCTTCCTGTCCGCCGACGCCAACGCCCTCCCCTTCGACGAGGGAACCTTCGATCTGGTCCTCTGCCACCAGGTCCTCCAGCACGTGCGCGATCCGGTCCATATCCTGGCCGAAATGCGCCGGGTCACGAAAGAAGGCGGGCTGGTTGCAGCTAGGGAATCGGATTATGCGGGGTTCGTGTGGTACCCAGCCACCCCCGGGCTGGATGTCTGGCGGGAGACGTACCTGAAGGTGTGTAGGGCGAACGGCGGGGAGCCGAATGCGGGGCGGATGGTGCATGCCTGGGCGAAGCAGGCTGGGTTTGCGCGCGAGCAGATAAAGTGTAGTTCGAGTAATTGGTGTTATAGTACGCCTGAGGAAGTGGAGTGGTGGAGTGGGCTCTGGGCGGAGAGGACGGTGGCGTCGGAGTTTGGGAGGACGGCGAGGGAGAATGCGGGTGTTGATGCAGCAGAATTGGAGGGGATTGCGAAGGCGTGGAGGGAGTGGGGGGTGCAGGAGGATGCGTGGTTTTCGGTCTTGTCGGGGGAGGTGCTTTGTGTTAAGGGGGGGAGGTGGTAGATATTCTTCGTTGCTACTGCAAGAACATATATGACTACGCCCTTGTTGCTTTCTGTACCTTTTGCGAGGATTGTTTTCAAAGCTATGTGATCCGTGTACAGCATCACTGGATGAGGGCTGCCTATAACCATCCATCGAATCTCGGCTAAGCACCGGACGGCAGCGAGGCATTCCCGTTCCGGGTTGGTGTATCGGGTTTCCGCGTCGTTAAGCCAAAACGACATGAACATGATGATCCTTTCCTTACTGCGTAGCTTCGAGTCCGCGATGGTACCGGGAGGGGTGTTCGCTAATTGAAATAGGACGCCCTCAAAGAAAGCTGAATCCAGTTACCCTCTGTCTGTGAGATATAGACGTTTACACCAGGCTGAATGCAACAAAGCACTCGTTCTCCAATATACCCTGTAAATGCGCCAGGAAGGCCCGACTAGAGGATGGCCAGGTAGCCGCACAGATCAAACGTGCGGTTATACAGCGGCGTAGCAGACAGGAACAGACGTGCCATCGGCGGGACGTCGTCACCGATCAACGCCCCCTGTTGTCATCGCAGTCTACTGGGTCTCCCATGTCTCAACGTAGCGTAGCTTTGGGCGGGAACACGCAGGGCAAAGGAATGTAGAACAAGGGAGAAAGCCCCTGATACATATTCGTATCTTATGTCTGTCAGAAACCATACTCTTCACTTGAGTAAATACTGAAAGGCCGAAACTCACCTGCGGCCATTCTTCCGTAGAGTTAGATTCTTTTTCTTGATGGTTAGGCGCTCGGTCAGAAAGTTGTACGCAAATTTGGCGGACTTCAGGGGTGTGTCCTTATCAGATGTAAGGAATTCGAATTCGAATTTCTTCGACAGTCGCCCGAAATCCACAACTTCATGCTTCGTGTGTAGAAAGATTAGTATGCTCTGATGGCGAATACAATCAGAGAAGAGGCATAAATATAACAGAAAGCGTATATTGAGGAGAATATCTAAATACAAGAAGAGATGGCGGATGGTTGAGAAGATGGAAGTGGGCGTTGGGTATGTATCCCTGACGGAGACCAGTGAATACCCCATCATCAAAGAATCTTTCGGTATTCATTGAGCAAGGATAATTGTCGTTCGCCTACTATCAAAATTATTCACAGACTCATTGAGTCATTATCTAAGACTCCCTATGGACATTACCTATAATCATTCACTCAGCCGACCCCTCAGTTATCATCGCTCTCCTCCGCCTCCTTCAATGTCTGTTCCTTCGTCAGACGAGGGTTGCGGATACAGAGCGAGAAGGCGATCAGGGGCACTGTCAGACAGATACCCGTGATACACAGCAATCTCTGCGCATGCTTGTAGGCCAAAACGACGGCGTCCCGGTCCGGCGTGCCGACGGGGTTTACTTGGGCGAAGGCGAAGGGATTGCCATAGACTTCTGCGGCCAGTGTCGCGTTGCCAAGCCGATTCTCCAGCTCGCCGGGCAGGACCTGGGTCCAGATGGCGCCGGAGATGGTGTTTCCGAGGGCGCTGCCGACGTTGTACGTGGCGAGGTAGATGCCGGTGATGACGGCAAGGTCTGTGGTGGTTAGCATTGCGAAAGCTCCTGGGGACGCCAGACTTACACTTATGCTTGGAGGCGGCTTGAATGCTGGCTTGAGCTGGGTAAGGGAACAAACCACCGGCTGGACAAGTCAGTGGGCGGTTTCTTACATGAATGAGAGCTCACTTACCAAAACCAAGAAGGATCTGACCCCCGATGATTCCTGCATGATTGGTGCCGTCTGCGCCTCCCCGGAATCGGATGAGGATACCAAAGGCTGCCATGAAGAGCAAGGTACCCGCGACAATGAACGGCTTGAGGCGTCTCACATACACGACGATCGCTCCGAGAATAGTTCCTGTTATCACAGAGACGAAGCTACGCATGTCAGTCAGGCCCAATACTGGCTGAAAGGAGGACAGACCTGTAGAGCGAGGTAATGCGCGTGGCGCTCATTGTACTCTCATCGAAGCTCACAATGAGAACGGTGTAGAGGTAATCGCCTTGCAGGGTCCAGGCTAGTCTATGTTAGCAACGGCTCGCGATGGGTTCCTTGGTATATATACCGGTATTGAGCATGACAGCAATTCCCAACGCACCCCAAACCGCTCGATCTTTCAACAACTGGACCTAGTCAGCGGATTCCGTACACCAGGTAGGAAAGACTCTACCTTGAAAGGAACCATCGGGTGTGGACACCACCGCTCCCACATTATGAAGGCTGGAACGCAGAGCACTCCAATGACAAGAGGAGCAATGACTTTGGCTGTCTTCCACTGCGTCACGGCGCCTCCGGCAATCGTGAACGGAACGAGGATCAGAGCCAGGAGGGCAATCAGGAGCAGAATGCCAACCACATCCAAGTACCAGAACAGGTCGATGAAAAATTGACCAACTCCCTGGTCCAAGAGGGAGAACCTATAGGCCTGGGGGTTGGCTCGGCTAGCCTTGAAGTGGCCCACGAAGAGGACAGCGAGCAATGGAATGGTGCAGACGGGGTAGATGATGGCGAACATTCCGATACCCCATTTCCACGAGGTGACTCCCAGGACGGCGGAGGTGACGTTACCGCTGATCCAGGTATTAATCTGCCATTGTGAGCATTTTCCCACTGAAACGGGGACGGATATCGTACAATGAACGGCAATGCGGGAATATACGAGAAGAGCAGCCGAGACCGCGTGGATGTCACGTCGGCGACCAGAACCTCCACCAACAGGATAATTGAAGTATATCCGATCTTGTATTTCCCGGTCAGCGGCAGTTTCATCACTGGTTATCAAGGCGAAATACCTGGTAAAGCACGGCACCGGCACAGAACTCGTACAAGCGGTTGGACGCTGCCTCGACAATCGTACCTACAGTATAAAAAACAATCGACAACAGGATGAGCTCCAGTCTCCCAAAGACATCTGCAATTTTAGCTGCGGTAGGCTGTTCCAATTAGCGTGGGAAGACAGGAAGCTCAAGGCAGAAGGGCTAGGATACCTGAGCAGCAGCAGCAATCACCGAACGTAGAACATTGACCGTCGCCAGCAGACTGTGTGACTGATATTCGGCAGTCGCCAGAGGCTAGGAACGTTAGATGACATGTATACAGGCTTCAAGACGCATCCGCAAGACAAGATACCTGATAAGTATACCGAATTGTTCCATCCAAACCATAGACATAGGCGATAAGGAAGACACCGAAGAAGAAGACAATGCGATGGACCAGATTGAACTGCGATGAGATCACCTCGATCCGCCTCACACCGGGACTGTCGATGCCTCCAAATCGTTCAACGGGGAGGTCAGCCTGGACACGCGACTCAACGGCACCAGGGGCATTTTTCTCAGGGGAGTCGTGCATCGCCATGTTCATTTGCAGATCGTCACCGGTATAGGGGCACGAGAAATCGAAAAAGAACTGGTCAGGCGGGTCAAGGCCTGCCTTTAAGAACCCTGGTGCCAGGAAGAGGGCCGCCTATTAGAGTTTGGCGAGCTCTGGTGCCAATGTCTTGGCGACTTTTAGTCGGCAGTATTCATCTTATCTGATGAGAAAATTGCGGGAAGGAAGGAAAGTGAAGGCGACAGACGTCAAGAAATGGACAAAGTTGGAGGTTTCAAGAGGAGAGACGTTGATGGTGGATGATGGATGGTCGTTGTGAGGCCGTCCGCATGCGGAAAGACCTGTCCACCATGATCGTTGTGTCGGTCACATCCAGCAACAAAATGTTGAAACGGTTCGATCAGATAACCCGAAAAGACTCGGAAAATCCCTCTATCAGCGGTGGGGGTTCTCAATCAGATAAGCGGATCAGAAACTAAAACTAAAAACTAAAACCGAAATTTTCCTGGTGGATGGCCGAATCGCTGCTCACGCTGGGATGCGCCAAGTACTTAGTCCCGGCCCAAGGGCATCTAGTCCGTCGCAGTGTCACACAGAGGTCAGGTCACCAATTCAGATTCATTTCCCATCCCGAGTGGGTTGCTGGAAAAGGGAAAAAGCAAAACTAATCATTTGACCTTGTTGTACACTTGGGTATCTCGTATACATACATGCCTGGTGCCACAAACTGCCAAAACAAAAAATAAATGCCTCAAAATAAGTCAACCCCGATGTCATGCGGAGACATACTCCTTAGATCACGCTACATTGCCAAGATCGCACATTAACTGACAAAGACTCTGGACCAATGGAGGGACATTATCCTGAGCTCGCTGCTTGCCTGTCTGTAGCCCTCCACATAACCCCGCAGGTGCAGAGAATACCACGGATGCCGGGACGTATGTATTCCTTGGACGAATAGTAGATATCATCGCGGAAGTGATTCTGAGGGTCCGTCGACCGACTAGTCTTCTCGGTTGGCCATCAGCTCCTCATTCGGGAGGTCACCTTCATTGATATGTGAGCTCCAAAGCGTGACAAAAGTTCACAGAACCATAGTTGCTTGAGCGAAGCCGCTTTGAGTTCCAGATATTGGGCCCGCCATTCATCTATCTCCAAATTCCAATAGTGTCCTTTTACGGCTGGGGATAGATGGAACCAAGGTCGAGGCGGTCGAAACAGAAATGCTTTGTGCTCAGCATCAGCCAGGTGAAGCAACGGCCAAGGCTAAAGACTTGACAGCTTCGCAAACGCCCACTAGGCGGCAAGGCTTTTTGACTTACTATTTCAGTGAAGCAGCTCGCGAACATGTGGCGACACTGACTCGTTTTCATTGCCCTATTTGGTGGCCAGCGACGCTGACAGCCAGAACCTCAAAAAAGTCTTCTTGTACACCGCGCTGGTCTCCATGAAGCTCTCCTGGTTGCTGTGCTGGCGCCAGGTTCTGGCAATCCCGCTAAGCTGCAGACCTCTAGCAAAGTCGTTGATATTGATCCCGACCATGCCACCCTAACCCTCGGGGACGGAGAGGTCGTTCAGGGTGACGTGGTCATCGTCGCAGACCACGTAGATTCTGTTGGCGATGCATCGGCGCCAACCATATTGCCCCTACGACTCCTGTAAGAATGCATTATAATTCTTGATGTTGCACCAGGCGGCACTGGAGAATCCCGATTGACAACCCAGCGACGACGTCCGTTATCTTCCCAATATCTGTCACGATTGCAAGGGAGAGGGCGGATGCCGAGTATCCGGTCTTCGACCCGCATGCAGCAGAATCCAAGGTAACCCATCAAGGTGACGCGAGTGCGCAGGACAACCAAAGCTTACCTGACTGATGCAGTGGGCGGGAATCTCTGCGAAGCCTGCGGCATATCATTGCGCGCTAAAGTTGAAGAGGACGAGGGCGTCCCAGATTCATCATCAGCCATGCGTCTGGAGTAGGACTCGTTAATGTAGAAGTTTGACAGGGCTGTTTCTCGTGGCTTTGAGCGCGCCGTCCCGAAAATGGGATATATGTGCCAGTTCGCTCGTTACGGTTCAACAATAGCATGTGGCATCCTGAAGCAATTTTATACTGGCTGGTAAGTCATGTTCATATAAGCGCCAGTACTTCTGCCTGGTAAAGTACACGACCCTGTCCAAAAGTACTATATTGGAAACTGCTCCCCGCATGTTTGGGGACACATTTCCATAGCTCACGACTAATGTAACAGGGAGGGACAGACCTGACTTTCCAATGCATGCCAAGGACGATCAATAATATCGGCTATTACTCCGAAGTCAAAAGCCAGATAACGGACGCCTTTATAATCGTTCTGTCGATATTTGATAGCTGATGACACAGACAAGTCGCATCGGTTCCTGACATTCTGGTGTTTAATCGTCGCGGGACTTCTGTGACTTGGTGGAAATCACCAAGAATTGCGAGATGTGCCTTGTGCGCGGCTGATGATGTCAGAAAACGCTGTCCTCGTGGCATCAGGCCAGGATAAAATCAGGTACGTTGCACCATCTGGAAAGGCACGTGTCAACCGTATGAGGCTTTAGCGTGCGGTCGCATCAGAGGCGCACGGCACAAATATCCGCCACGATCATCTCATTGGGATTGATGAAAAAAAAAAAAAGAGCTTGATATAATCGTTGCATGTAGATGCAGGGTAGTCCATACCTGATTCAAAGCTCAATGGCCATCAATGAGGCCCTAGTCGGCGTCGCAGGGACGGTGCCGGCACCAACCGCCCTTGCATGTAGTACTCCGTACATTGGTTATAATAACAGACGTGATTATATATCAACACCCTTGCTGAAGCGGGATGAATAATCCAATAGAACCCGGGTGATTTGGGTAGAAATAGAAAGAAAATGGAAGAGAGGAGGGAACAGGCGATGATGACACAGGATGGCTGCCTGTCAAGAGGGCCTGATAGATAATACGGCAATACCTAATCGGGCGGGCTGCCGGGAATTGACCTCCGCCATCAGCTGCACATCACCAGAAGCGCAACGCTATTGTTTCTCTCCCACACCCTCATATCCCTCATCAAATCATCCATTGCGTTTCTCTCCTCCTTGCGAGCTACCTTGGTAGTCACCTCCTATAACCGTCCTCCTGCTTTCTTCTTTCTTCCGTCTCTTCACCTGTTCCCCTCTCTTACCCTCCTTCTTTGTGCCGCCCCTCTCATCATCCTCCGTTTGTCCCTGTATGAACACCTGGTTTAGAAACTCTTTTTGATTACTCTCTTCCGCTACACTGCCTGACGTTCTCGCCTTGTACATTGCGCCTCATCATAGAGACGACCTGAAGAACTAAGCCGTATCATTATCTGGCTGGACTCGCGACTAAGCTAAGAAGCTTTCCCCGCACCGCACGCCTTCCATCACAATGTGAGTCGGTCGGGCTGAATCCGAACTCCGGCGTGCCTTGCATCATCTGTTACTGATAACTCCCTTCTACTCTCAGGCGCATCACTGTCAGCGTTATTCGACCGGACCAGGCCGACTCTGACATCATCAACCTCGAAGTCGGCGGGGATATGACGGTCGAGCTTCTCAAGGCTATCGTTGAGAGCGAAACATCCATATCCACAAATAATCAGCGCCTTGTATATAACAACCAACTACTTGGGAATGATGCGCAGACTTTGGAGCAGATTGGTATTGGGGAAGGCGACATGCTAGGCGTTCACGTTACAATGCGGAGCCCTCAGGCACCTGCTCGCAGCATCGGAGGCGGCCCCAGTGCAGCGGCTCAGCAGAACCTTCAGCGGCGGCAACCGATGACCCCCGACCCCGAGACAATCCGGCTACATATCCTGGGTGACCCTCGCGTGCGAGAGGCTGTCCGACGGCAGAACCCCGAGCTGGCAGATGCTGCCAACGACGCGCAGCGCTTCCGTGATGTCCTGATGGCGCAACAACGCCGGGAGGCTCAAATGGAAGCAGAAAAGGAGGCGCGCATTGCCATGCTGAATGCAGATCCTTTCAATCCGGAGAACCAGAGGGAGATTGAGGAGATCATTCGACAGAATGCAGTGACCGAAAATCTTCACACTGCCATGGAGCATCATCCCGAATGTAAGTGGCAACGGATCTGAGGGTTGCTATCAAAGACTAACACGAGCGCAGCATTTGGTCGCGTGACCATGCTGTACATCCCTGTTGAGGTCAACGGCCACAAGGTCAATGCGTTTGTCGATTCCGGAGCGCAAGTCACTATCATGTCTCCCGAGTGTGCGACCGCGTGCAACATAATGCGACTGGTGGACCGACGGTATGGGGGAATTGCAAAGGGTGTGGGAACGGCGACCATTCTGGGACGGGTACACTCCGCGCAGATCAAGATTGGAAGCATGTTTTTGCCCTGCTCCTTCACCGTGATGGAAGGAAAGCACATCGATCTACTCCTTGGGTTGGATATGTTGAAGCGACATCAGGCGTGCATTGACCTGAAGAAGGGTGCCCTGGTCATTCAGGATGAAGCCGTGCCGTTCCTCGGCGAGGCCGATATCCCCAAGGAGCTGCAGGAGGGTTTCGAAGACGAACCCATCGTCAAGGGTGCCGACGGCGCCGAAGTCGGCGCTCGAACCGGTGCGGTCACACACCAGGCCAGCGGATCCGGCACATCAGCGGCTGCTCCGTCATCGTCGACACCTAGGATCAACGCCCGCCCTGCGCCGTCGTCCCGTTGGCCGCAGGACTCGATTGCGAAAATCACCGAGCTCGGATTCACTCGGGAGGAGGCCGTCCGAGCATTGGATGCAGCCAATGGGGACCTCGATGGAGCGATTGGTTTCTTGATTTGACATGTGATATCACGCGCAGGCCACTTTGGACACGACATACTTGCATCTATACCGGGATCATCCGACTAGACCGTTATCTTTAGCAATCGCAAAACGGGGCTTCCTCGTCCAGGCCGGCCTTGGTCGTCTAGACCCCTGCAACTACTTTAAAGAGGTCCATGCCTTGCTTGCCTGTGGCACATACCTTGGGAGTGTTCTAGCCTCCGACAATCGATCGATGAGATGTCCTGTCATGTTGTGTGGCAGCTTGTAAGATAGAGGTCAGGAATGTTGCTGCAGTGAATACACATCTTATCCGCGAACGCGTTCTGTAGCTGTTCGACACATTCTGTCAATTATTATCTCGCAAGACCAGTATTTCCAGCGAGTTCATAAACAACCGCACCAAACATTCCAACTAGCTTCATAGGGTATCAAATGGTAAACAATTCATAAACAATCCGCTATGCAGCACACCATCCACCAAAGTCTACGCCAGCCTACGCCAGCTTCCTCTTCCCCAACAACGTCCCCCTGAGTCTAAAGACCATATCCAGCGCCATAAACGCCCCTAGACACACGTCAGCCGCCCATCCATAATCCCAAAATCACAACCAGAGTAAGATAGGATACCAACCTAACGCAAGATAAGGCCCATAAAGCAACGTAATACTCCTCTTCTGCGCAACCGTACGATCCTCCCAACTCCACACCTGCACCAGACACGCCAAACTCGTCACGAACGCCTGCACGCCGAACGCAAGCAGATGCACCGGAACCATAGCATTATCGCGGATCAAAGCGGGGATGGCCCAGAGACTCAGCGGGGCGTGGTAGAAGAGCTCCATTGCGATGAACGCGGTGAACCAGGGGGGAGGGGGCTCGGCGAAGAACTTGTCGTTGTAGGAGGAGACGTAGAAGGCGCGGATTCGGTGCGCGAGGTTTGTTTGGAGGGCGGTTGGGAGGAGGGGGACGGCGTCGACCACTGATTGCATTAGCTATATTTCTATATGTATCGAGTGTGGCTTCACTTACTGAAGATGGTTGGGATGTGGATGACGAAGAAGATGAGGTAGACCAGGTCGCGTTTCCGGCTCCAGATTGAGGGGGACGGTGTTGGGGATGGCATTGTGATTTTATTTTATCGCTTCACTGGGGAATGGATATGGTGAAGCAGTTGAGCGACAGATTGATAGTTGGAGCTCTACGGTAAGTCGCGTCTACGGAGAGACCGAGGGGCAGAACAGACACGGACTCACGCGCGGTCAGGTGACCAGCTCAGACAAAGCAAAGCTCCTCACCGACCAGCTGTCCATGAGTCCCAAAGGACTGGAATGGAATATTCTAGAGGCAATCTTATTGATAGAGATAATAGCTAAGGAGATAATTGCTTTTTCGACTACACGCTCTCAGAACTCCGAAGTAAACACTAAAGCAGAAGTTAAGCTTAGCTACGCGGATCGGGGGGGGACTATGGTACGGATACAACACTACACTACACAGTCGGGTAGACTAATAGTATGCGGACATGCTCCGTCACCCATGGTTCGCGAAGAGATCGCTGTTTTTGCTTTTTCTGTTTTCGGTCTCTATATCAACGTCTGTCTTTCTTTTCTTCCTTCAACAATTACGGTCGTCAGACTCCAAACAGCGATCTGCTGCGATCAGCACTTGTCTGATGATCCTTTCACCCTGGCCGTTTGACCGAGCAAAGGAGGGCCTTCACCGCAAGTCTGAGACTTAGCATTTGTCATTGACGGAGAAGAGTCAACTTCCAAGTCGTCGTCTCCTTTTGTCGGAGCTGGACTGACGATGAGACCTTGTCCTTCTTCCACTAAATACTGCTAATTCGCTCTCTTCAGCCACTACGCAAATGATACGTACAGTCTCCTTTCCTGTCACTCTCTGTTTGTATGCATTGAAGGATCAAGCATATGATCGAGGAAATTTCCTCGACGTGATTACTTTACTAGCCTCCTAATCCAGCCCATGTTCCATATTTTACGATTAGACCGGCCGATCCTGGTCGAAATATCCATCGCGCATTGGCTATCTACGCAGAACCAAAGTTACAGACATTGCAGGTTAGGTTAGCACGCTGTTAGCGTCAGCCCACGCCCTTCTGCCTTTAATCTATCGCACACACTAGCCGGCTAGTCCGTCGCCAGGGGACCTTGAAGTTGAAACGTGAGACGGTGTTTGTCCCCCGGATGTATGTTTGGGGCGAAAACTTTGGGCGTCGGGATTCGATAATCCACAGCCCAAACACTTTCTTTTGCCTGTAATTAGGTAGAAAGAGCGTGCAAATATACGAAGACACGCGACATGGTAATAATTTACGGAAATAAAACGAATCCTTCTCGTGGAATTTGGGCCACACCGGCCCGGCTGGCGTCACGATTGCCATCCATTGACCATATCCGGATATCGTTTCGTAAGAGCAAATGCCACAGAGACTACGAAGTATCATCCAGGGGTTAGTCTACAGGTTAGAAGGTCGAAGCTGAGGCCATGTCGTCGACTCGTCACGCCATGTGCGATCCTTGGGGCCCGAGACTCGATCTATTCGATCTCATCCATACATCACCGACGTAGAATGAATTCAGGCAATCCAGCAGAAGTACGGAGTATGGAGCACAAATGAGTGAATTACCTTGCCGGTCTTGTTGGCAACTGGGTGCGGATATTCTGATACAGACTGCAGACTGCATGATGCTTCATGCTTCTACTACAGGCTACGTCTACGGATAGGAACATTATCATCATCGCTCGTATCTTGTTGTCTATCTCTTGGGGACCGAAACCCACTTAGACTCGTAAGGCGTTGTATCCAAAGTCCGACACGATGCCATGTGGGGAACCATGATAAACCATGGGCGTTGAACCGCGTTCCCGAAAAGAAACAGAAGGGCGTTAAGTCTTGGCTTGGAACAAGCGTAGGTGGAACTATTTCATAGGTACGGAGTAGATTGGAATAATTGGAATATTCCACGCTGTCATGTTCTGGTGCATCAAGTCCATAGGTTAACCGTTGTTATGTTACCAAGGGCAGAAAGTTCCGTTACGCCGCCCGTTCAAACTGGGAGTGCGGCGCTGGAGAACCCCCTAAAGCGAGTGTTCCATCGAATTCCAAGTTCTGGTTCACCTGGTCTGGATCTCAGAATGGAGATGGTGGTCGGGGAAGATGGGATAGCTTCCCAATCCTGGTCTCCTCCGTTTCTCGTCTGAGAGTGAGACTGACGGAGAGCAACGACAGGGCCCGAGGAACATGCATGCCTTAGGCTTAGGCCACGGCGATGCAGCCCAATACCATGCCACAAAATTAGCCAAATCAGCCAATTCGCATAGTTCAGCCGAATATTTAGCGATCAGCATGAGTTTACCCAGGGGTTCTCTGTCTTCCAAAGAAGATTGATAGACACTCTATAATAATCATGTAAGCTAGTCCGCTGCATCACATCGAGACATCTTGCCTTATCAGCAGTAGCAATAAAAACCCACCACTCACGATCCACAGTCAAATTGCCGTAGAAAAGATCTAGTCTGCGGACTAGATCTCGGTAGTAGACTAGACTACTTGGACGAACAACAGCCGGGGTTACTCTTACTCACCACTAGACTCCGGAGTACTGCTGCGTATCTACTGTGCGATATCCTCGGTCATCCGTAGTCAACCCCTAGCCTAGGTTCTAGCAAGTGATGCAAGGAGTATGCAAGATAGCAGAGCTCTGCCACCAAGCTGCTGCAGCTACTACTACTACCGAAGTCGACAGCTCCGTTCCTTGGTTGGTTCCGTCCTCCGTTCTCCGTATGCTGCGACATGCTCCACTCGGTTTCTATCGACTGCCTTATCACTGATGGAATCTCTGCGTATGAGCAGATTAAGCGGTGAAACGGTAGAAACGAACAGACTGCCCCATAGAGTAGTACTCTGAGTACAGCTATCTACAGAGTACAGACTACAAATTGAGACAGAACAGAGCCAATTCCCCGGAACACGGCGGCTGTAGATGGTTAGGAGGGAATCTACCGTAGAACATACCCGTTAGTATTCCACGATACTTAGACTGACTAGGTTTAGGGCCGAGGAGCTAGTTTCCTTCTATTACAGAGTATTTCATAAGATAATATCAATTAGTATTATAATATCCTTGTCAGAACATGATTCTAACATAATAATACAGAGCCAAAGAACCAATCATCATTGCAACCAGTCACATCTGCTCAGGATGGTGCAAAGCTATGGGAGGAATCTCCAACGGGCCCGGTAATAATGGATGAGAATGTCAGTAAGGATAGCAATTGAAACCAGATAGACCCTTTCCAGAACTCCTGACCGCTTTTTTCTTTTCTTCTTTCTTCTGTCTTCTGGTCTGAACTTTGAATTTACAGCTCGTGAAGTATGAAGTTCTTTGGGCTTACCATGCCGCCGCCCCTCCATAGACCAAGTTTCCCCCTTTATGGCGATTACGCTGCATCTCTCGACTCAAAAAAGACTGAGAGTAACTGCATGAACATGCAACCTCATCAATTATTATTATCTGATTTCTTTGGGAATTCAATTAATCTAAACACAAGTCCCCGGCCCGGAGATGAAAGGGAAATAATGAGTTTCCTAGTCCATCTAGTCTAGTCATGGCCCTTTTTGCGACGCACGCCAATGCAACGAGATCATTGGCGCCATGGGGACGATGTCATCCACTTGGCTAAAACATTGGAATTAGATTATTTCGATTTACCTTTGATGTCCTGCTCGGCTTGCTCTATGTATGCAAGTAGCATGTCAGTATGTGCGTCCGTACTAACTGTGTCTTTATCGCCAGATGACGACTTGGTGGAGGCGAACGATATTTACTGACTCCGTGTCATACTTGATACTTGATTAAGATTACTATTTTACAGCTTGATATTTTATATATATATATATATATATATTTTTTTTTATCTATCATCGGCAGAGTTCTCTATTTATTCCATTGCCGTCCTCGCCTCGACATCTATACTTTTCTTTTCTTTTTCCTCTGCAGCATCAGATCTCGCCTTTGAGGGTATATACTTGAGAAAGCCTCATCAGGTCTTCTTCACCACCGCGAGGAACAAGACTCTTCCTGCGTGTCCTTTTCATCCTGGCTTCTGTTTCATTTCATGAATCAAAGTTCGCTTGACTGGCCCTTTTTTTCAGCAGTATCCTATCTAAACTTTTCTCCCCATCATCTCAAGCATCTCTCCCATTCCGTTAATCATGCCTGCTTCAGCCCCCGTTACACCACCTAGCAAACCACAAGCTGTCAATCCTCACGAGGATGAGATCCCCATCAGTTACGACATCAACATCCCCTATGTCGATGTCACAAAGGAATCCACTTCACACACCAGATACCCAGAGTACCTCCCCACATGGGACAAGGTCTGGTTTGATCCTCTGCCCCCCTTCAAATACGAGGATCCGGCGCTGCGCGTAAAAGATAAGAGCAAGCGCAACCTGCTCACCCCCGGTGTTAAAGTCTCGCACATCCAGCCCCAGATCGGGAGTGTTGTGGAAGGCGTGCAGCTGAGCCAGCTCTCCGACGCCGCCAAGGATGAACTGGCTCTGTTAGTCTCGGAGCGCAAGGTCGTCGCCTTCCCCGCGCAGGATCTCATTGACGCCGGCCCGGAAAAGCTGGAGCAGTTCATGCGCCATTTCGGGAAACCAAACTACCAGCCTGTTTCCGGGACGGTGCGCGATCACCCCGGATTCCATATCATTCACCGCGACGGCAACCGCGAAGAAATCGCGCGCTTCCTCGAGCAGCGCACCACCACCACGCTCTGGCATCAGGACGTGAGCTATGAAATCCAGCCCCCAGGCTACGTCATGCTGGGCCTGCTCGAGGGCCCGGAAGTAGGCGGCGACACCGTCTTTGCAGCTACAGACATGGCCTACAAGTAAACGCCCTCTTCCCCTTCCTCTTTCTACTCAAAAACTGACCGCAGCAGACGCCTCTCCCCAACCTTCACCTCCTTCCTCGACGGCCTCCGCGCCGTCCACTCCTCCGCCAAAATGATCAATCACACCCGGCTGATCGGCGGCCTCGTGCGCAAAGACCCCGTCGACACCGTCCACCCGCTCGTGCGCATCCACCCCGTCACCGGCGAGAAATGCCTCTTCATCAACGGCGAGTTCATCACCCGCATCCAGGGCCTCAAAGAGCCCGAGCAGCGCTACCTCATCGACTTCCTCATGCAGCACATCATGACCGGCCATGACTTCCAGGCCCGCGTGCGCTGGCAGCCAAAGACGATCGTCATTTTTGATAATCGCTGCACGATCCGTAAGCTCCCTTCCATCCCTTTGCCTTTGCGCTAGATTTTGCGTATGGGGTGCTGACAATCACAGACTCCGCGATAGTCGACTACCTCGATGACGACTACGGCGCGAAACTCAGACATATCTTCCGGCTGTGTGCGCTGGGCGAAAAGCCGATCCCTGTTTATGATCAGTTCGAATAAGCGACAGATACCTATTTCTTGCTAATCGCGAACGCAAAAATTGCAGGGGTTTAGTTCCATTTCCTTCTTTCGGGTTCCTGTTTTTTTCCCGGTGATACACAGGTACAGATACAGATACCTCGGTTCGGCTTGTGGATTTGGTTGTTATAGACGGTGTGCGTGTTAGTTCTTGGTTGGGATTCTTAGACTTGTGTTTTTTTTTTGTTTCAGTTTCATTCTCATTCAGGCCTGTGATTTAGATAGACTTGTTTGATTTGCTGGTTTGCTGGTTTGTTTGGCGTTGCTTTAGCGTGTGATGTTTGCGAGTACCTTACTTTATTTACCCTGTCGGTAGATAATCTTAATGAACCATGATATGACTTCGATTGAGCTGTCTAAGGTTTCTAAAAAGATACCGAGTATAACGTCGACTGCTGTTCACTTCATTTAAAAGGAGATGCATTGACAATGGCAAAACTATGACCTGCCTTTTTCATACCAACAGCCTCACATGCCGTCTCGCAGCGGAAATACTGAAAGAAAAATAACGCCATATGCTCACAGTAACTAAAAAGAACATGCAGAAAACAGCTACCTTGTCGCAATTGTACACTAGCATAACTTCCATCGACTCGTTACCGCAGAATTTCTGCAATCCGCGTGCGCAGCTCATGCGCAGCTTGCATCTGCTCGGGTGCAATGCCGCCCTGTTGCAGCAGGAGAAGCGTCTCCGAGACACGCTCCGCGACTGCGTCGCTTCCGAACACGATCCCTCCCAGCCGGACTGTCTCGTGGTACCACACCTCGATCAGGTACAGCAAATCCCTGGCAATGTATTTGCGGTTCGATCCGTGGAATGGCGCCTCGTCAGTGTAATACATCGCTTCGAGCACGGCGTAGATGGTTTCGTGCGCAACCCCCAGATCCAGGAACAGATCAACAATCCACGTCGGCGGGCCCACATCGCGCTGGTGCTCGAGCGCATACCGTTCAAGCATCGGTAGGAGGTCCTTGATCGGGAAGACGGTCTCGGACATGCGCAAACGGCTGCCGAGACTACGCACCTTCTCAATCACAGCTTCGTATGGTTGTGGTTCCCCCTTTGCCAGTGTCTCATCATGCAGGTCTTGGAACAAGTGTTGCCATGTCGACCTGATATCCGCTGAATTGCGATAGTCTGCAAGGTAGAAGATCTGAAGGCAGATGTCGTAATAACTAGCAGGATCGGCGTACTGGTTGAACAGCTGTAACACAAATTAGTATGCCCTTACGAATGCATGATTAGAACTGGAACGTACTGTACTGATGTCCATGATGGGACCGTCCACCTCTTTCAGAACCTCCGTTCGGCGCTCGGGTGCGATGCGCGTGTCATCCTTCAGCCGCTGCAGCAGATCATCCTGGATGTTGGCAATATCGATGAGATTCGAAATGTCCTGCACGAGGCGCTGCCGGGACTGCCGGCCCACATCTGGAGTGAAAATGGAGGCGTTCGCCCGGGCCCGGCCCAGGTATTCGATCCTGCGAGCAAGAGGCAAAGCAAAGGCACTCTGCGCAAGGTGGTACTGAACGTTGGCGGCTTCGTAGAACCGCTGCGACTGGGCAAAATATCTCCAGAGCAGGTCCGCATGGGCGATGTCATCGGCTGACTTGCGCTCGAGGTATGTAACCACAAACGGAGAATTGTTCTGCAACAAACGATCGCTCCACCCCTGCTCGAGATACCAGTCATACAAACTCGTCAAGAACACCTCGTCGGTCGAATCTGAAATCACGCCATAGGCCTCATTCTTGCGTTTGGCAATGATTGTGAGTTGCCCATCAACCACACCCGGATCATGCGCTGCAAGATTGTCAACGGCGATGATGACCTTGAATATCAAATCATAGCATTGCTTTCTGAAGTAAAAGTAATCGCGTCGAGAATCCTGTGGCCGCGGATTAGCATGTTGCCTACCAAACAATGTCACAAGTGGGCTCCTACATCTTCAGGGCGGCCGTCCACAATCCACGACAGTGCCATGTTAGCCTTGTCGGAACGAGCCGCGACGTTGAGAGCCAGCTGGATTGCGCCTGAAAATTGTCAGCTTTTCAACATCCATGGTTGAGGTATTAAGACTTACCTGCAAAGAACTGATTGGAGATGTAGCTCTCGACCGCCGAGACCAGGTAATCCATGGGAAGGCTGTCAGACACTTGCTGGAACAGATGGAGACTCTCATTCAGCAGATTCCGACCGATTTCCGAGTTGGCCCCTGCTTCGGTCGCTCTCTTCAACAACTCTTGAGCCTTGAAAATGACCACGTCCTCGGCACTGCAGAAGCTTCCGCACCGTCGTCTGAGTGCGTCAGCCACGGTCTCGACGTTGGAGCCCTTGGCAATGTTTCTATTCACGATCCCCTTCACCAGTTCTTTTGCGATGTCATGACCCTTGCTGGTGCTGAAAAGCTCCTCAAATGTGAGCTTGAGGAAGCGCTGCTTCGACTCGTCGGGCAGAGTTGCAACAATCTCATCAACGCGCTCGTCGAACAGCACCAGGACGAATGAAATACCTTCAATGGTGTGTGAAACCAATTGAACCAACGAATGCAGCGCTCTGTGTTCGGCTTGCAGCGCCGTTTCTTCCTGCTTCGTCGACACGCGCGCCAAGGCTTCAGGACCACTCAATCCCTCAATGAAACTCTTATTCGCCTTGAAGAAATCTTGCAGGGCAGACAGGTCACGCTGTACACTCTGCAGTTTCGTTGTCGCCACAGATGCTGAGATCGTCTGTGCACCATTGGGCCCGCTGCCGACCGTTGCGATTTCTTTCTTCCAGATCGACCGTAGTAGCCTTGACATGTAGAGAGCGATTCCCGCATGCCTGGGCGATAGGATAACCGTGTCGATGGCTGGTGTGGAGCTGTCTGCGACCGCGTTTTCATTCACCGTCGGCCGGCCTCCATACTCAATGAACACTTTACGCGCGAACTCCAAAACATCAGGATCATTGATCTGAGTCAGTCGTGAATCCGTGGAGACTTCGACTCCTTGTCCGCACGCGACTGCAAGCGCTGTCGCAAGAGTCTCGCTCCGACCATATGTGCGGATGAAGTTCTTGACCTCGCCCTCGAGACCTTCATCACCGCCACTACCACCACCCCGAACCAATGCAGCAAACATGTCAACGAGTCGCCGCCGGCGAATCACATGAATACCAGTGTTGGTCAGAATCGCAATCTCAGCCGCGGCGCTGTCAAACTGAACGGCAAGCTCGTTGCCAAATCCTCCCGGGGTCGAGGCAGCCGCGCTAGGCGCGGAGCAGAGACCAACGTCCTCCGCCCTGCTACCCAAAGAGAGCCAGATGCCAGTTTCGCCTGCCTTTCCAGGGATGACATTCTCTTGAGAGCGAGCCACTCGGCCAGAGTCGGGAGAAGAGATGAAAAGTGTGTCAGTCTTTTGCGTGGGATCCTTGCACGTGAAGCAGAAGAAATATCCTGGCGGGTATCGCACGGTGAATCTGGTCGGATTGAGAGAATGAATGGGAACCCTAGATGCTCCGGAGGTCTGGAACCGGGGCTGACCCAGCTCCACTGGGGTAGAAGGAGGGTTGTCGAAAGGCGGAGTCTTCACATGATGCGCCTGCATGCTTGTCGGCGCATTCGTACCATTTGGAGCTGGCGACCAGCTATAAGACGCAGTCGCACTGAGATAGATACGGTAGCCGGTTGCGGTTGTGGCCATTAGATGGTATCTCGAGGCCTCGGCAGCTGGGATAGGGCTAATGGACACGATTGGAACTTTCGGGTTGAGGGTTTCGTTGGACGCAATGATGTGCCCAATGTTCGCGTAGATGTCCATGGCTGGTTTGGTGATAGCCAAAGCCAAGGTACCATCAGGTTTCATGTGGAAAACTCTGATGGTTGAAGATGACGACAGAGTATAGAGCAGTCTCCTTGTGTCGTCAATCTCCATCTGTTCCACCGTCTCAGTGGTCTTCTGAGTGAAACTCAGACTGGGCGTGAAAGCCGCGATGCGCGAACTGGTATGGTTGACTTTGGCGCATCTGCCTTGGAACCACCGTTCCTCCTGTTGATATGTGAGCTCATAGACATCGTTGTCGGTAGAGCCGCCGAAGAAGATCCGACCGGTCGCATCCGACGAAGCGATCACATGGATATCCAAGCCACGAATAGATACCGACATGCCGGTCTGATACAAGCTGACTTGTCGCGCACCCCCCGGCGTTGTTTCACAACCCATTCCCAGCAAAATGACCTCCGCAGTTGTTGATATAACAAGAAGATGGGTGATTGAAGGCAGGAACACACCGGCGCGAGGCTTCGCCAGCTTGACGGCATTGATACTATTGGGCTGGTCTTCAAACCCGACCAGTTGTGGATTCGGATGCGTATAGTCCCAGATGTAGAGCGCGTTGTCAATAGCAACCCAGGCGTGATTCAACTCGGCGAAGAGACCCATGCTTGTCGAAACCTGTGCTCGATTATACTGATCAAAGATCTGATCGGGGATATTATACATCTTCACTTTCTGAAAGGGCGCCCATGACGGCGAGGTGGGGATGTCGTAATCGGAAGAAAATCCTTCTGCGAAGGGACTGTCAGCCAGACCGAAAGAAGAGCCAAGGCGATCAACATTTCATCTTACGAGACAGGTAGCTATCCAGGTCGGGATACCGAGATTCCTGAACGAGCGTGTCGTTTATTGTGCCCGCAGCACGCTCCTCGATGCTCAGCGTTTGGCTCTGGGACTTGGATGCTGCCGGAGGAAGCTTCGGAAGAGAAGCTGGCGAAGCTCTCTCTACTGGGGCAGGAGCTGGCTTGGGAGAGATGAGCGACGTGCTCGATACATTCTTCGGTGCGGGAGTCTGGAAGAAAGCTCCAGGGAGGTGTTTTTGAGGAGTCAGAGTCGGAAGATTGGGGTATGACATGGTTCTGTGCTGTCGCCGTCAACGGCTTAGGGACAATATGTCGCGCTCCCGGGCGTGGTGGTACTTCGTTCGGCGTGGTAACGGTGAGGGAAGAACGACTTTAGAGGAAAAGAGGCGCTGGAGACCAAGCATAAGCAAGTAAGTAGACGCCGTAGCAAATTGGGATTAGCATCAAAGAGGGTTGGTTCTCGTAAATTTATTATTATTATTGCATTGAGAGCCAATTGAGACAATGACAAAAAGCAGGTAACTGGCAGAATTGGGAACTTCACAGCAGAAGAGAAACAAAATTGCGCACGGACCAGACAAGATCAACAGCCCCAAGCAGCTTTCCGCCTTTTCTGTGTTCCCCGACAATGATTTCATTCCAAGTCCTCAATGAACATTGTTAGTTAGTCTCCACCCATGGAATTGTGTTTATTCTAATTTTCTCCGCTCTCGTTCCTGATCGATTCAGTCAATTGCTTGCGCTTCAGAAAAGAAATGCTCAGAACCCTGAGGTCGACCAGTCGGCTGAGCCTGAGTCCAGTGCGATGGAACTCCACCGCCAGTCCGGCTTCGCCGCCCTTAATGGCCAGAATTAGATCTGATCTCAAGGTTGCCATGAGGGCGAAGGATACGGCCAGGTATTTCTCATGCTACGTTCGAAGATCTAAGTCCAATGTTAACTGAAATACGTCCAGATTGAATGTCCTTCGCGCGCTGATCTCGGAAACAAATAACTCCGCAAAGACCTCAACGCCGATCCAGACAGACTTGCAATTGCTGTCGCTCATCCGAAAGCGTGCGGCTGCTGCCAAAGAGGCAGCAAAACAATTCGCAGAGGCCGATCGGCCCGATTTGAAGGAGAAGGAAGATGCTCAGGTCGCAATTCTGGAGGAGTATGCCGGCAAAGTGGAGACGATGAGCCTGGAAGACATCAAGGCCATTGTCTCGCAGGAAGTTTCGAAATTGAAGGAAGCCGGCAAGAAGGTCGAGGTCGGCGGTCTGCTCAAATCTCTCTTTGCTCCTGGAGGTGCCCTGGATGGCAAGCCTGCAGAGAGAGCCGAAGTTGCGAAGATCGCCAAGGAGGCCGTCGCTTCCGCGTGAGAAGAGATGATGTATCATACAACCCTTGGATTATGATGTAAAATAGATATTAGTCTTTCCTCTCTTCCTTCTCTTATCCGCAGTTAGACACTGCCGTGGGCGCGGAACAGCGAGAGAGTTACTAATGACAGGTTTGATTCCCACCTTTGGGAAGGGGAGCTAAGAGGACTCCCAACAGCAAGTGACGTGCAAGAATCTCCATTGCTGTATATGACGATTTGTGTACATGAAGATCTCAAACACCAATGCTCCAGAAGGCAAATGCATGACGCACATGCAAGAGCCATTGCAGTCTAGGAAATCAAGAACAGATCAAAGCAATTCCGCCCATAGCAGTCATCAGAATACCAAACCATAGCCATCTGTCCGGGTCGCCGATGTGATCGCTCCGCATCAGAGTGTCCACGCCCACAGGAGACCCTATATCTCGGGCAATATGGCGCTTACCCTTCCCCGTCTCCGAGCTGACCGGGTTTAAGGTCGTTGTGGGTAGCATCTGAGGAGGTTTATAAATAAGATACATTGGGGGCATTGGGGTCTCGTCGAATGCCTTGAGATCCAAGCGTTTCACATGATGGTATGAGTCTATGGAGACCGTAAATGACTGCAACTCACAGTTAGCAACGATATCATTATGGTTGGGACAGGTCCTCGGCGTACACTAAAAGCCTCGGTCTGGTTGTATCTTGTGTACATGGCCACCTCCTTTGAGCACGGATCTGATACCAACTGGCGGCCGTCGACCGCGATTGGGGTTAGCTGGATGGATCCATCTGGCATCACAGCATATTTGCCATGCTGCCACAGCATGATACCTTTAGGACACGAAGGCGTTGTGGCTGGTGAATACAAATCATGTCAGAAAGCAGTCTCAGACGGGAAAGCGTGGGGAGCAACTGACGGTTGGCAACGGCCCGGTAGTACGCCTGTTCGTAGTATCCATCAGCAGTAAATGAATATGAGATGCCAGTAAGACTAGGTTCAAGCAGTTTGTCGTCGATCGGGTCGTAGAAATCCTGCAAGATAAAACGAGACGTTAGAGACTGATGCAGACCACTCGCGAAGATGAGCGACTGTGCGCCTGCAGAGAGCCTACCGGGCCTGTCACGACACTGCGAGACTTAGTTGTCCAAGTCCCAACCAACTCAGCGACACTACTGGCCCTGACAACGGCGACGAGGAAGTTGAGCAGCAAGTATCCGACAATCATCTTTCCGCGTATCCAAGCGAGGGCCTAGCAGCGTCATGTAGCGCGAGGTGTAGCGAGATGAGGAACAACTTGTGAAGGGGTGCCATGTTGAGCGACAACCTGCCCTTCATTGCAGTGAAGGAGGTAAACCATGGCTGGTATGTAGAACTACCTGGCCCTGTCGATCCAGCCATGCGGATACTCCACATAACAATGTGCCAAGACGTGGTGACTATCGGGATTATCGGAGAATACCTAAGGCCAAATCGCATCAACGGAGTATTGAACTAATCCATGCGCTTGTTGAATAACTTTCATCACACCTTGAAGTGCTCGAAGAATGCGCATTGATACCATACTCTGCCATCCGTAGCAATAATGATGGCTTCCGGTCTACAGACAGCTAAACGGGACCTCCGCAAAAAGATCCGCGATGTTCTTCAAAAAACCCCGAATGAGTCAATCGTTCTTCAATGTCAGACACTCCTGTTATCCCCAACACATCACAGTGAGCTAACTGAGCATAGCCAGAGTTGCTGCGGATAAGCTATTCTCCCTCACTGAGTATCAAAATGCCAGGAGAATTGGTGTCTACCTGTCCATGCCTTCGGGTGAACTTTCAACTACGGCCATAGTCCAAGACGCCTTGACTCACGGCAAAGAGGTATTCGTGCCGTATATCCATAGCATAGACTCACCGTCTTCGACGCAGAAGAAGACCTCCATCATGGACATGTTGCTTCTGCAGTCTATGGAAGAATTTAAATCTCTTGAACCTGATAAGTGGGGAATACCATCGCTCACCAAGGCCCAGGCAGAGAACAAGAGAAACTGTTTTGGGACAATAGGTGTCTCCCCAAACACGGGGGAGGATGCTACGCAGAGATTCGAGGGGCTTGATTTGATAGTCATGCCTGGAATGGCTTTCGATCAAGAGTTCCGAAGACTGGGTCATGGTAAAGGTTACTATGATCATTTCTTGACGAGGTACTCGAAAAAGGTAGCCGAGAAAAAGACGACAACATCAAAAATGCCTTTACTCGGTGAGGAGCAGCCGCATCCGAAACCCAAACTCCCGTTAAATGACCTTACTAATTCCATATAGTTGCCCTTTCCCTCAAAGAGCAAATGCTTCCCTTGAATGAAGAAATACCCGTTGCGGATCACGACTGGCCAGTAGATATGCTCGTTGTCGGCGACGGCCGCTTTCTTGTTCGCCAATCCTGATATTACCACTCGGGGAAAGAGTCTTCACGGAAGCAAAGAACCCGTCTATTCAATTAAGCATAAAACTGTCCTTCAGCGGCAACCCGTAAAGTATATGGCTGTGTGGAAATCGAAGCCGCCGTAGATGAATAGAAACTTTTTCCTCCTTTCGTGGTAGAATCACTGGACCGCTTGGATGAGAGACACGTTGTCGCCCTTAAGCAGAATTTGACCTGCGACGAACGCCCGGGTTAGCAATAGCACTCACTTGCGATATCAAATATTCAGTGGTAACAGTTCATACCCAGGGGTCTCCGCTTCTCCTCATCAGTCTTTGTAGCCATTCTCACTTCCACCGCATCATCAATGACCAAGTTCATGAACTCATCGAATCCCTGGCGCATGTTGTTAGCTTAATAACGTGTTGCAAGGAAAGGAAAGGAATCATACCCTAATCTTTCCCTCTATCCGGAACGCCAACTGCTCGTAGAGCCAAATAGAAACCGTCGTTCGTTGCTGCAGAAGCTTGAAGATGAAGTGAATTGGCGCAAGCAGCGTCTTGCGAGCACCTCCACCGCCTGCTCGACCGGACATGATTGACGCGCGACGTGGGAAATTGTTAAAAGAACGTAGCTGGCACTGAAACTGACTGGGCGCCGTTCGACAGTGTCGTTGTTAATAGTAGAATTAGCGTTGAGGCTCTGTCCGTGGTGGTGGTTATTAGGCAAAGCTAAGCTGGTTGAAGGAGGTTCCTTCACCCGCACGTTTTCTTTGGCCGCCTTGGGGGACGATTGCGGCTCACCAACTTTTCCGTTTGAGTTTCTCGTCACCACATCCCACTTTCCCAACTACGTAAGGACGGTTGCCCGATCCATCAGTCCGCTACATTTCCTGAATACCAGTGCCTGAAGTCCTCGTTTGGTCTCTTATCTGATGCTCATTTAATGAGTGTACATGACATTTTCCTATAGTTTTTGAGCCCTTCCGGCCGGATTGACCCCTCCACTTCCGTCTCATATACACTAAATCAAAACATCCCATTTCCGTCGACCATGGCCAGTAAGGAAGGGGCCGCAGGACAGGCCTTTGGCCCTGTCCTCGCAGCAGTCGCTACAATGCAAGGAAACGTATCACGAAGTGAGAAGACACATGCTCATGAGTTCCTTGAAAAGTTCCAGAAGTCCGTGAGTTGGACCCCTCGATTGCACCCCAAACGGATTCACAGAATTTCTGTCTGACACTTGTTATTTCTATCTAGATCGAGGCCTGGAGCATCACCCACGACCTGTTACAGTCGCCGGATATCCCAGTTGAAGCAAAGTTGTTTGCAGCGACCACACTGAAGGGAAAGGTACAGCAACCTATGCCATGGTCGTCAAGGAATGTGATGCATAGAAATGCTGACCTTAGTAGATCATATTCGATTTAGATCAACTACCGACGGAGTCTGTAGTTGCTTTGAGAGACTCTGTGCTGAACCTCCTCGTGGCTTATGCATCTGGTCCACGACCGATACAGACACAGCTGTGCGTGTGTCTGGCCAGCCTTGCCATTCAGATGACCGAGTGGAAAGATGTCCTTGCTACCGTCGGTTCGGCTCTAGGAAGCAGCGCCGGCGACTGTGTCCTAGAATTCCTTAAAATCCTACCAGAGGAAGTGACGGAGGGTCGCAAAATCAATCTCAGTGTACGTTCCGGCAGAACCAACGTCTCACCACTCATAATCCAGTCTCAACGGATCGGCAATGTCCACGATCAGTGAAACAGACTCTAATGCAGGTGTATCATTATAGGAAGAGGATCTTACGATGAGGACTAAGGAGTTGTTGGAAGACAATGCAGAGCAGGTGATGCATCTACTGATACAATATGCGCAATCATCCCGTAAGTACACATCTGTCATTCTCAAGGCGCTCTATACTAATCTGCGCCCGCTTCTTCTGCATTTAGCAACGGCATCGACCAACCCACGTCTCCTGGACTGTATAACCTCTTGGATGCGTGAGATTCCGGCCGCGAAAATTGTTGAATCACCTTTGATGGATGTCATCTTGAAAGCATTGGACAACGATGTCTCCTTCGAATCGGCTGTCGATAGCATGTGCACCCTCTACAGGGATACGCGGGAAGTCGATGAATCGGTGTCGATCATTCAGGCTTTATACCCACGGTTATTGGCTCTGCGTCCAAAGATAGCGGAATTCGCCGAGGCAGAAGATACAGACGCGTTCAAAGGTATCACCAGGCTTTTTGCAGAGGCCGGTGAGGCTTGGGTCGTAATGATTGCCCGCCTACCTTCCGAGTTCCGCGGTCTAGTGGAAGCGGTTCTTGAATGCTGCGCCCGAGACTGGGAGCACGACGCAGTTTCTCTTACTTTCGTTTTCTGGTACGAGCTGAAGCAATACGTCACACTCGAGCGATACGGAGACGCTCGTGTCGCGTTCACCGACGTATTCTCAAAGCTGGTGGACATCATGGTCAAACATCTTGAATACCCCCGTCCCGAAGAGGGCGAAACCGATTTATTCGGTGGTGATCGGGAACAGGAAGAGAAATTCCGTCATTACCGCCACTCTATGGGTGACGTACTCAAGGATTGCTGTGCCGTCATCGGTGTTACTGAGTGCTTGTCAAAGGCCAACGCGTTGATCCAACAGTGGGTCTCCAAGTACGCATCTCAGGCGAGCGACCAGCATGTCCCTCACTGGCAGGAACTTGAGGCACCACTTTTCAGTTTGCGGGCAATGGGCCGCATGGTCGACCCCGAGGAAAGTACAGTGCTTTCGCAGATTATTCCATTGATTGTTCAAATACCCAATCAGGAGAAGGTGCGATTCCAGGCTATCATGGCGCTGGCGCGTTACACGGAGTGGACCGCTCAACATCCCGAAACTCTGGAAGCGCAACTCAACTATGTCATCTCTGGCTTCCAGCATAATTCTCCCGAGGTCGTGCAGGCTGCCGCCTTAGCATTTAAGTTCTTGGGTACAGACTGTCAGAAGCTACTGGGAGGGCACATTCCGCAACTTCATTCCTTCTATGAATCGGTCATCGATAAGTTGAAGCCGGCCAGCCAGGAAGAAGTCACGGAAGGCGTAGCTGCTGTTGTTGCTGTTCAACCACTTGACAAGATCTATGAAACTATGAAGTTGTTTTGTGATCCCATCATGGCACGGATCATGAATCTGGCCAACAATGCGAGCGATGAGCAAGGCCAGCGCGCTGTTGCCGGTACGTTTGACTTGCAATTTTCACATATTGCGCAAGCAGGAGCTGACCAATCCCTACGCAGATCACTTGCAATTGATTACAATCTTTGTGCAAGTTGTGAATCCTTATGTTGGCCCGAACGAAGACAACCCGGCCGTCAAGTATTGCGGCGAGATCCTGCCCATTATGACGACGATTGTTATGAATTTCACTTCGTCCACCCCCATATTGGAGCGTGTCTGCCGTTGCTGGCGGTACATGATCATCTCGTACCGAACTGCGATGATTCCTCTGCTGCCCACGCTGGCCCAGAGCATTGCCAACGGATTCGAGGCTTCACGGGAAGGATGTTTCTTGTGGGCCACCGATGCTGTTGTGCGCGAGTTTGCTGAAGGGGCCGAGTTCGTCGACCGGTCGACAAGCAATGCTGTCTTCCAGTTCTACGAACAACAGGCAGTTGCTTTTCTACGGATCCTGAATGAGCTGCCACCAGAGAACCTGCCCGATGGTAAGCTCTATTCGTCTAGTAAGACTTTGTTGTGGTACGCTAACTATGATGCAGTCATCGAGGACTTTTACCGGCTTTCTTCAGACGCTGTCCGGTTCTACCCCAAAGAGTGCATCACCTCGTCCCTCGCAGTGCCCATTTTTTCTGCGGCGCTCAGCGCCCTCACTCTCCAGCAGATTGATCCTCTGATTGCGACACTGCACTATTACCATGATCTATTCAGTTTTGCATTCGAAAAGCCTGCCGTCTCGGAGTTCACCAGCTCCGACGGGGATTCGTACACGAATCCACCTGAGGTCAGAGAGGCTGTCAAGCAGCTGATCCTTGCTCAGGGTCAAGTTCTTACCCAGAGAATTTTGACTGGGATGATGTTCACATTCCCTGGGGACTGCTTCGCGGACGCTTCGGGCGTTATGATGACTCTCTTTGACTTGGTGCCCCAAGAAGCTGGGGCATGGGTGCAGTCCACGCTCCAGATGCTCCCGGCCGGGACCATGAAGCCAGGGGAGGCAGAGCGGCTGCTGAAAGGCATCGCGGACAAAGTGCAGACCAGGGAAATCCGGAAGATCAGATCTCTACTACAAGGTAGGACCGAGCCCCAAGGCTCCACGGTCTCTATTACGACTAACAGCATCTTACAGACTTTACCCACTCATATCGCCGACGAAACGTGGCGCCTCGTGAGGGCTTAGGCCGGTTGGAGGCTACTCGGTTCCGCTTCAGCGGATAGATTCGAGACCAGAACTTCAGACTGAGCATTCCCAAGTGAGAAGTTCATGAGCGGGGACACATTATAGACAATCCCCATCATCCACCTTCGCTCAGCCTCTTGGCAAAAATGTCCTCTGAGTGGTCGCCACGGCGACTGCATGCGTCATGAGAGCAGGTAAGGGTCCATGGGGCATTTCATGCGTTAGAATCCAATCCGGTATGTTTCTCCCGGCAACCATACACAATCTGCGGGACGTTCAGAATCCACGCAACACGATGGATGAGCACTCCGGAACAACACATAAAGGGGCGGCGACACATGCCACCGTCCGGTCCTGTAAGATTTCGATACCATAGCATTTAGCAACCTTAGAAATGGAACGGCACAGATGCGAACCCAGGAACAACCCACACCTCCTCTCTATTTTTTGCTTTTTCTTCCTTTCTCTCTTCTCTCGTTGCTTTTTCTCTTCAGCGTGGCGCCATGCAGGCACGCTACTGCCGATATCGGCACTTCAATCTCAGTGAAAGCAAGCCTACAGACCGATCGTTGCCCCGGTACGCCAGCCAACTGCATTACCCAGGTAGATCTGACATTATTATGGTAGACGCGGTACGCTTCTATTTTGTGGGTCTAGCATGACTCGTTGGCAGATGATCACCCTTGAGTCTTGACATGAAACGTAACTAACAGGCAACTGCAGCCTTACAGTAGAATGCTGGATCGGTTCACCGATGAACTTATAGTGAAGGCAGCGTTGCCATTGTTTAGCCATTCACAAGCCTACGTTCATGCCAACAGTAGCAGAGTGACGATCCTTGATTCTGTGACAACCTTACTATCGGAAACTCTGACCCTTGATCAGACTGCAGATCATATTATCAAGTTGAGTCAGTCCTAGGGTCTCGATAGGAAGGAATAGAAATGGCAGTTGTTGTGGAAAAAGTAGGAGTATAGATGCGGGGTTTCATTTAGTATCAAACGAGGATCAAGTATTGTTCACTTCGATAGTGGGTGAACTTGTATCTCTTACTATTACACAGATGCCTTGACTTCGGTGGCAAGGACATAACCTTCAGAGGTATAGAGTATAATTCTTGTGAAAAATGACTTGGTGTGGCTGATGAGAGCGACTATGGAGGATCCGATATATATTTGTATTTTGGGGTACCTATGTAGCGGGTCTTCACGAGTCGGACACGCCACGTCCAGATTCTTTAGGCTTGATTTCAAGCCTACCAAGTACTCGACACTCCTGCAATGGATTACAGGAGTGAAATCTCGTTGCTCACTCCGTCTGCCAGAAAATTGACATTCTGCCGTTCAACTCGTCCATTTGGTCCGCCAGAGATATTGCCAGAGCGACTCGAAAGATTCCAGTCTAACCCCCATTCGTGCAAGATCGCAGCCTCACAGGTAACTCACCGAGTCTTTAGTCCGGCTTGACTTCCATCGAGGTAAAGTCGGCTACGGGCAAAAAAATATCATTGAAGGACGAAGCGACGGGAGTTGGTCTCGTGACGGGCCGATTCTTGCTACGGCAGAAACGGACACCCTGCGCGGAAATCTCCCTACCATCGACCTGAGACGCGGGTCTAGATTCTGAGCATATTGCTTTTCAGTCAGATACATTGTCCGACCCCGGAATATGCATTGAGGAGTCGCCAAAAATAAGATTCCCGGTACGCTGGTACAGCACCGGGGAGGCGCGCCTGTCGACGCAATAATGCAGAGATATCACGCCATTATCTGGATGTTAGGTGCTAGCCTGGTGATGTATATGCCATGACGCCCTATCACACGTGGACAGTCCTCTGGTTGTATATCTCTATCGAATGGCATCTACCGGACCTATCAACTATCATTCTATTATTCAATTTTGTCCTGATATAACTATTGGCAGCTCGATTCCCTTTCCCATCTCCGCGGTCCTGGTCACCGGTAATGTCCCATTATTTGGGTCCGATGAGACTGGCTGAATCATGTAGTCTTGATGATAAAGAAGAAAGGAACAAGGCTGATCGTATTAATCCCTGCCTCTTTGCCTGTTCTGGGCTTGCTTCATACTGCTTGATTCTTATTGGACAATGGAATTGCCTCAGAAAAGGGACCATCTGTGATTTCACTGCGCCCCAGGGGAAAGGGGGAAGCCAGAAAATAGAAATAGCCGCGACAGTCGAGGCGGGAAGATCGTTCTAAAACGAATTCCTCTCTAGAGCGAGTGAGATGGCGCTCGTGCGCGCCTGCTCGGATCGACGAGTGAGCCACAAGATGTATGTTCTTAGGTATGTGGGTGCTCTACTTAGTGCATGACGCAGATCTTCTCCGCATCCATTTGTACCTGGACACTGGAGATTGGAGAATGGAGATGACAGAGACAGCATCAAACACGACCACGTAGACACCTGCATGAGATTTCCTCTGTCTGCCGGAGCCGGCACCTGGTTCGCTCGGAAGTACTGCGATGATTCCACCCGCTCGACTATTCTCGATATTCTGGGGCTAGAGGAATGATGATGGTCTGATGAAAGGGACATTTGTTGACTCTGTCACTTACCCGCCGCTGCCGCAACTCATGCTTCACGAACCTTGCCTAATACTCCTATTGTGCCATTGTCAGGACAGTGACACTCGACTCGTCTTCTAATAATTTCTGGTCCCTCGTACTCGGTACAGACCGATTCCATTACCGCCAGAAACTGCGCGCCCGAGGAGGTGTTATACATCGATCGGACAACTAAGGTGGTGCCGTGATCCATTTGTTGGATATCGACTGTCGAGGCCAGGATTATGAATCGATTGACTGGTTGGAAACTAATATCATCATGATTCTAGCTGGATTCTGAGCGTGTTCGATGCAGGACTGCAGGACCAATGATGGTCAGTAGAATGGCGAGATGATCTCGCACAAAGTCATTAAACCCTGTCGCTAGAGTCCGGGGGTCATAGCAGGGATTGACATCTCCCGTTGCTTTTTTCCTCAGTCCTGCTTGTAAAATTCGTGTCAGATTGTGGACTTAGATATTCTTAAGTTTTGATGTGAAGACTTGATGTGATGCGCTAGTCTAGTCTACATCCGCGACATGAGAAGAGGAAAAAGAAATACAGATGCCCATGCCCCACCTCGTGCTCAGGAAAAAGCTAGAGTCAACAAACCAGCGCACTGATCTCGTTCCTCGTTCGGACCAGCTGGATACCTACACAGTAGAGCCGTCTCTCAATAAGAAGACTCTTTCTCCCTCTTCATCGCCTTCAGAAATTGTTAACTTTACACCGGCGCGGCTCGTTCTCTCTCCAGCCAAGATAGTTGTTCCTCTTTCGAGTCCGCTTGTCCAACGGTTCAACCACCGGCTAAATTGTCACACCACCTGCCTGACCTGATAACCACAACTGAACGATTTGGCTGCTGAGATTATAACAATCTCTTCTTCTTTTATATTTGTCTTAGCTCGACTTTCCCTTCTTTATCAACAAGAATTACCTCCTCCGTTCTTCACCAACTCTTCGGATCCCTCGCGAAACCCTTTCCCCACGGGGTTCGGCCTGCCGCCTTGGTGAAAGTCCCCCGCGCACAGGCCGTCCCGTCCAGATCTTTGTCACCTCCGACCTCCGTTCCGCTTGTCATGGCTCGCTCCGACCGACTATCTCCTTCACAGTGAGACCTCGTCGCCTGCGATCTCTTCCAAGGCTCGGGTCCTCCGTCCCCTGTCTGATGGTCACACTCGACGCAGACGAGGTTACCGCAGGTCCACTACAGGGTATCGGATAAGCTCGACGACGCAAGATCGGGAAAAAAAAAAAAAAAAAAAACCGCCACTACAGCGAGGACATATCGTGCGCATACCCCACGAGATCTCCGCATCTGTCACACGATATGACATTCGCTGTTGGTACAGTAACCGGGTTGGATCAGGAACTCGACTACAAGCGAAAGGAACGGGGCGATAAGGAAGAGACCATGGAGACCGACGCCCTGCGAGCGGACGGCGCGCCGCGCAAACGCAAGAGGGCCCGGAAGGTGAACTCGGATCGGAAGTTTGAATGTACACATGAGGGCTGCGGCAAGAGTTATTCGCGTGCCGAGCATCTCTACCGCCACCAACTGAACCGTATGTCGGACGTCTTCCCACCGCAAGCCCGTTTCGGTGGATGCGGATGACTGATGTATGACTTGTTCTAGACTCTCCCAAGCAGATTTATCGATGCGACTTTCCTGACTGCTACCGGACTTTTGTACGGCAAGATCTATGCGTTCGGCACCGTGAACGGCACACGACGCAAGGCTCTCAGCTTCAGAAACGGGACCATTTCGCGCAAGCGGCTTCGCAGAATAAACAACAAAGCCAGTTGCCTCACAATGTGGTCGATAATAATGTTCCACAGATGGGCAGCACCCAGAAGCCGCCAATCTTGCCCGCCACTACCGTTGATTTGACATCGGCGCGCTCCGCAACCACTTTCCCTGAAGGTGGGGTGGAGACTCTGACACCGCAGTCGGCTAATGGTTCCAGCAAGCATATATCAGTCTCATCGTCGGCGTCGATGTCGCTCGGCCGACCCCTCAACTACCAACCGTTGGTTGCTCAGCATGGTGTGGGCACACCAGACTCGACTACTTCGAGGTCTAACAGTTTGAGCAACCATAGCATTAATTCTCCTCCTGGTCAAGCAAATGCTCCCTTCAGCCCTCCAGACCTGCAAAAGCCAGCGTATGTGCCGCTCACCGGCCGCTACTCCATATATCCGTCGGGCAGCCCTAGTGATCAGACATGTCAACTGACCGGACTGAATCCCATTTCTAGGACAAGACCTCAAGACACTACAGCATACTCCATGTCAGCCGACGTCAACGGCGCTTCAGTAGTTCAGTCGCTGCCGTATGGCTCTCCCACGGGCCTACAAATGCCTGTCGGTGGATTTTCCGATCTTTCGATGAATACCGTGCCGCCCTCCACCCAGGCGTCGCTGGACAGATCAACCAGCATTACTGGATTAGATTCCCTGTCGGGTATGATTCCTTCCGCAGATCCTGCATTCGACCCGATGGCCTCTTGCGTCTACCCGATTTTCGGCGGCGAAACATACAACAACCGCTCCCCCTTTGCGATGGCCGATGACTTCACCGCGTGGCTGTTCAATGAACCTGTTCCGGGATCGTCGTCCCTGGCCTATCCTCCCACGGCTTCCATGATGCCGAACTATCTGGATCCGACACAGCTGCAGAATCAGTTCCTCATCAGCGAGCCAGCGTTCGGCAGTTTCTTGAATGGCGTTCTTCCGCAACATCCAATGAGTGTCACCAGTATCTTAGATCCCGGTTCGCCCCAGGCGATCATGTCGGAGGAGAAGCGACAGGAGTTGCTGCATCTCATGGCCACTCGATTTAACGAAGCCGCCTATTCAGCAGTGGCAAAGCGCAAGGATGCTCTGATGGATGGAGACGTTGACGATGACAGCCATGTTCTGAGCTTGCGCATGATGCAGACATATATCGGCTCTTACTGGTATCACTTTCACTCGCAGCTCCCCATTCTGCACCAACCTACATTTGTCGCGGATAAGGCGCCAAATCTCCTTCTCTTGGCCGTCATGGCCATTGGAGCAGCCACCCTTGACAACATCCATGGGCAAGAGGTAACCGAGACGGCTGCGGAACTGGCCAACTTCATAGGGTGGCATCTACGGTGGGAGATTTTCATGGATGCTGATTTCCGACCGCCCGCCAAGCTCTGGGTTTTCCAGGCTTTACTCCTGCTCGAGGTCTTTGAAAAGATGTACTCGACTCGCGCATTGCACGAGCGCGCGCATATTCATCACGACACCACCCTGACGCTGATGCGTCGCGGCAGCTCGTTGATCGGCCGCTCCGCACTCGACTCACCCGCAAGCTTCAGAGATGACCGGCAGACTAGGTCCACGACAGGATCTGGTTCGAATTCGGAATTTGCTGCAGACGATTCCTGGACACACTGGATCAAGGCGGAGGCCACCAGACGGGTTGCATTTGCGGCCTTTGTGCTGGATTCTACCCATGCCACTATGTTCGGGCATTCGGCGAAGATGGTGGCCCATGAGCTCCGGCTCCCGCTGCCCTGCGACGAAGCCTTGTGGTCCGCCACCAGTGCCGCCGAAGTTGCGCGCGTTCAATCCAGCCTGCATGCAAATGGTGTGAAGCCGACCATGTTTCTCGACGGGCTCAAAAAGACGCTCAACGGACAGCGTGTTACCACGAATGCCTTCGGGCGCACAATCCTGATGGCCGGTCTGCTTAGTGTCAGCTGGCACATGAATCAGCGCGACCTGCAAGTCAGCTCGCTGGGCGTTCCGCAGGCTCTCGGTGGACGGGACAAATGGCGATCAGCCCTTCTGCGAGCTTTTGATAACTGGCGGCGCGACTTCGACGAGGCCCTGGCTCAGGCAGGACCTCCTCCGTTCCCTAATCAATACCGGCGGCATTCCCTCGAAGACGAAGGCGTCTCCGAGTCTCGGGATGTCCTGCATGGGCTGGCTCACATGGCCTCGCATGTCGACATTGTGGACTGTCAGATATTCGCAGGAGCGGGCCGACTTATGGGGCGGTCAATTACTCCACGGGACTACAGCGCTGCCCGTGAGAAGATGACCGAACGATGGGCCACCAAGGCGTCAGCGCGAGACGCGACGTTTTACGCCCTCAAGTTTCTCTCCGAATGTCTTTTGAATAGCCGGAGTGTATCCGAAGAAACCGGAACCTACTCCGGACGCGATGACTATCTGCTCAACCGGCCATGGGTCATCTATGTCGCAGTGCTGGTCGTCTGGTGCTATGGATATGCGCTCGACGGGCCGATCGCCTCGCCTCCAGCGCTGGAAACGGTAGCTGAACAGCGACGCGACATGGAAGCCTTTCTCCGCCGGGTAGGCGGGGTGCGTGAGCCCAACGAGTTGGCGACGATGAAGGGTCGCAACCAGTGCCTCGGCCTGTTGATGATTCTGCGAGATGGCTTCGCCAACACTCGGTGGGAGCTCCTCTCGGAAGCATCCAACCTGTTGCAAAGCTGCATCAACAAGCTGCGGAACCAGACGCCGCGGACGAGCTGAAGCCTTGACGGTTAGAGATTCTTGGAAATATGGTTTATCTATTTGTATTTTGGAGGACGGGTCTGCCATGTTATGATTTGATTTATTGTTTGCATGATGTGATACCACGGGTTGGCGATTGCTTTGTATACTGTTGATAGGGATATCTAGTATGGAGTATATATGAACCTTTCTCTAAATGTATTCCACTTGACTTTTACCCAGTCCATTCCAGCCTTGCATACATTTAGTGCAGAAATAAGCTATGTCATCTCATCTGGATCGCCGGGGTCAGTCATCATCCACCCTTGCTGGTTACCACAACGACCACCCGCCTAAACACCGCCAAACCCACACCAGGCCAACTTCTAATCTTCGCTACTCCTCGCATGATCATCTCTCAATCGATTATCTACGCCGTCATCTTCGTGTTTGTAAGGATCTATCATTGTTTACCATCTTAACAATATATTTGTCGCAGGCATTGACTCTCCCTTTCTTTGTTGCAGCAATACCGAATCAACCCCTGAAACGACAACATCAACCATGGTACGTCTGCCATCCTCCTCCACACCCAGCACAGAACAATACGGAGGAATGCTGCATGTGGATAGCCTCACGAGGAGATCGGAAGTGAGAGTGAAAATGCATGCAATTCCTCCTGTCCTGTTGCTGCTTTCCTCCCTTGCGTCGCGTCGTCCTTCTGTTTGGTGTTTTCCCGTTGCGTTGCTGCCATTCTCGGATCGCCGCCTCTCCCCTCATCTTCACGCCTGTAACCAACCAGTCAGTGGTTCTGGTTCCGGCTCTGGTTCCGAACAACTGAACTTCCCTCCGTCATTGCATTTTCATCCCCAACTTCTGCCCTTCATCATCTATCCGCTCTCTGCTGGAAAATAGCCCGTTTTTAAAATGCCTCGCTCACCTGATTCTCACAACGACCAGGCCTCAACCAACTACAAGGAAGCGTTCTCGCTTTTCGACAAGCGCGGCACGGGAAAGGTATCGCTCGAGTCGCTCGGTGACCTGCTGCGCGCATGCGGCCAGAACCCTACCCTCGCGGAGATTGCAGATCTGGAGAAGAGTATCGGCGGAGACTGTAAGTTGCTTCTGGTTTCTGGCTCTCGGTGTAGCAAGCTGACAATGCGCTAGTCGACTTCGAATCGTTCCTGAAGGTGCTGAACCGCCCTGGTGGATTCCGGGAGCCCGGCGAGCCCGAGGAATATTGTCGGGGATTCCAGGTGTTTGATAAGGATATGACTGGGTTTATTGGGGTGGGGCAGCTGCGCTATAGTATGTTGTTCTACGTTGCGCTGTGCGTTCAGCTGGCTGGGGGATAGGGTGCTGACTGATGTAGTTCTCACGAATCTGGGTGAGAAAATGTCGGACGAGGAGGTCGATGAGCTGCTGAAGGCGGTCGATACCAGCTCTGGCGAGATCAACTACACTGGTATGTTTTCATGTTTGATTTACTCCGAATGGTTGACACTAACTGGTATCGCAGAACTCGTCCGCACGATCCTGGCCAACTGAACGATTACGATACCCCCCTTGACGCTTCCACGATGGTTTTACGATGTGCGCTGCGCGTCCGTCCACGCAGTCGATGACTTGACTTGTCGGCTCGACTCTAGCAATTAGTTTATATTTCAGTAATATGAATTTGTACTGTATCCCCTTGTTTATGTCTGTAGACAAAGATGATGTACACCCCGTACGACCCTATTGAGCAATCCACCCACTCCACTCCCGATCCATCGCCTGCATCTTCTCCTCATCACCCATAATCTCCGTCTCCATCAACGCCCCAGGAAGTAAATATACAACCCGCGGTTCTTGATTCGCCCCTTCCCCTTCACCCACATCCTCACCCCTCCCACGGGCAACAGGAAACTGCACCGCATCAAGGAAATACCCCACCACAACCCGACACCGCCCACACCGCAGGAACCGCCTCTTCTCGAACCCGTCTTCCCGACGGATCAGCGTCGCCTTGCGATCGGGGAGAGTCGTGGATAGCAGGATGGTGTAGTGCTTCTGTTTGCGCCGTTTCCTCTCCCCTTGTCCTTCGCTTTCGCCTTCGCCTTCGCCTTCGGTTTTTATGGTTTGGTTGGTTTCGCTCCCGGGCTCGGGGGATGTGGTTGCGTTTGGCTCCTCCTCTTCCTCCTCCTCCTCGTCGTCGTCGTCTTCCTCGTCGTCAGCGTGCGGAAGAGGCAGAATCAGCGCGTTATCCTGCGCTGGGGCTTTTCGGTGCGGGAGGGTCGCGATCGTGCGCGTTGTGGCTAGGAGGAGGTGGTTGCAGAAGCGGCAGTGGTGGGTGTGGACTTTTAGGCGCTGTTGCTGTTGCTGTTGCTGTTGCTGTTGCTGTTGCTGCTCTTGTTCCTGTTGGTGGTGTTGCTGTTGCTGGGGTTGGTCGTCTTGTTGTTGAGGTGCGGGGGAGCGGGATGGGGAGGTGGAGGGGTTTGTAGTTGACATTGTATTTTCTTTGGTGGGGTGAGTGTGACTCTTGTGGGTGGTTATCTGGGGTTGGTGAGGTTGAAGCAACGGAAGAATTTATGTGAGGTGGTGATGTAGCGTAGCGGGTTGAGAGCTGGACTGGAGTGGGTAGTGTCTTATCGATAAGATAGACAGCTAGCTACGCGCCACTTTACGCGGGACCGAGTTACAATGCTAGTATAGGTACGAAGCGAAGCGAAGCGAATTCTTTGGTTGTGTTAAGCTTCTACTCAATTGTAGTAGACCGACTAAGCCAGTCCCAATTCCTTGTAAAAGGCGTCGGTCTTGGGCTCGCGGCCGAGGAAGTCGGTCAACGTCTTCATCTCGTCCTGGCTGCCGCCCTTCTCGAGGACGCCGTAGCGGTATCTGCGACCGGCGGCTGGGTTCATCGGGTCGTCCTTGAAGACGGTGTAGAACATGTCGGTCGAGTAGACTTGGGAGCTGCAGTCGATTAGAATTGCAAGTGCGCAAAAGAGGAAGAAAGAAAAAAGATGCTTACCTGAGATATCCGTAGTACCCCGCATCATAGCCCCCAATCAAGTGGCCAAAGGTTGCTTCGCCGTGGCCCCATTCGTCGCCCATTCCTAGGACCTCCGGGCCGTCCTGCAGCGCGATCTGCTTACGCAGCTGATTGTATGTGGTGGAGATGGGTAGCTTCTGGATCTGCTCGTGGCTCTCGGCTTCGTGCACCGTCATGTCGAAGATGCCAAAGTGCAGCTGGCGGAGGTTGAACAGCGCGTCGTTGACGTGCTTGGTGCGGATCAGGTTCTCGATGACTTCGTCGGGAATGCGTTCGGGCGGCTGGGATTTGCCGTTGGCCTGTTCTTGCCATGCGGCAAGGTACTCAGGGGACAGGGTAGAGTAGTGCTTGCTCAGGGACTTGAGCTGGGACGGTGTCCAGCACCAGTTCTCCAGCATCTGACTGGGAGCTTCAACAAAGTCCCGGACAGTGCTGGTCCCGTGGAAGCGCGAGTAGATCGTCTTGGAGACGAGGTCGTGGATTCCATGTCCGAGCTCATGGAACAGAGTCACCACCTCGTCGTGCTTGAGGAGACTAGGTTTCTTGGCCGTGGGCTTGGTGAAGTTGCACACCAATGCAGTGGCCGGGTAGCGCCGCTTGCCGTCAGCGTCGATGAAGCCCTACAATTGTTAGTCGAGTGATATTAACCTTATGTGTTTCACATACCGGCTGGAGATTGAAGTTGGCCGCGTGGCCATACTTGCCGGGGCGGGGGAACAGGTCCAAGTAGAGGTAGCCCACGAACCCACTGCCCTCGCCCTCGTCATTCCAGACGCTAAAGACCTGGACATCTTCGTGCCAGACGATATCGCTTCCCTTGCCGGTGGGCGCAACCTTTTCACGATCATCACCGGTAATCTCGACGAAAACAAGACCAAACAGCTCTTCGAAAATCTTCAGCATGCCCTCAATGGTCGTCTGCAGGGGAAAGTACTCAGCAATCAGTTGCTGATCCAGCGAGTAATCCTTCTCGAGCATGAGGCGGTCATAGAATCGGTGGTCCCACAGATAGTAGCGGCCATCGAAGGACTCGCCGCGAGACTCGAGATCTGCTTTCTTGAGCTCCAACAAAGCCTTGATCTCCTTGTGTCCTCCGGCAGTCAGACGCGACCGCAAGTCTCCTAAGAAGTCGTCAACCGTCTTTGGGGTCTTGGCCATCTTGTCTTCAATGCGGAACGCCGCGTGGTTGGGGTATCCAAGCAGACGAGCGGCCTCATCACGCAGGATGATGGCCTCCCGGAACAGAGGCACGTTCTGGTTGCACTTGTTCTCGTTCTCGATCATCAGCCGCTTTCGCGTCTCCGCGTTCTTCGCATACTTCATGGTCGGGAACAGATCGGGATACTTGAAGGTCAGCCAGAGCTTGCCTTCATGCTCGCCCTCGCCCTTCTTCAAGCCAGATAGAACGTCTTCTGGCACGCCGTCGAGCTCCTCGCGTGTGAACCAGATTCCACCGTTCTCCTCGTTCAGGTTCTTCTGAAATTCAATGCTAATCTGGCTCAGACGCTTCTTGATCTCCTTGAAGCGATCCCGCTTCGGTCCGGCTGGAAGGCCCAAACCATTGCGGATGTAATCCTTGTGTTCCTTCTCCAGCAGTCTCCGGGACTCGGGGTCGAGGCTCTCGTTCTTCTTCAGCACAGCATCGACGAGCTTGAATACGTCTTCGCGCATCACAGTCTCAATGAAGAACTCGTCCATCAATTCCTCTGCCTTGGATGACGCATCCCGTAGCTCCTGCTCCGTCGACACAGCTTGGTAGAAGCTCAAAATGTGGGATTCCAGCGCCATGGTATTCTCATCTTGGGCCAGAGGCTTCAGCACCGAATCGAAAGTCGCTGACTCAGGCTTGACGTTCGCAACGACATTGTCCTGCACTTTGCGGGATGTCTCAATGAGGCGCTTGGCATCGTCGACGATGGACTGAGCAGTCGCGGTAAAGAGGGGCGGGGCCTGCGGGGGCCGACGTAGGTGTTCGGGAGCCATGCTGGCGGTGGTGAGGGACTTGCGAAGATCGGTCAATGCGGAATTGTAAACGGCGGTAGTGGTAGGTAATCGAGAGCCACGAAGCTGGCTCAAGACCGAAGAGAGTCTGAAAGTGGGGGAGGTGAGGCGGAGAGGAGGAGCCACGGTGACAAGAAGGACGCCCGCGAGGAGGACGAGGGCGTGCAGATATAAAGCGCGAGAGAAGAGTGGACTAATGGTGACGGTAGAGAGGGGCAAATCACTAGGACAAGGCGGGGTAGACCTCTAGCTTGAGTAACAGATTTTATAAATACTAATCAAATGGCGCAACGATAGACGCGATCTCAATAAACGATAATTAAGGCTTTGTTTCCGATGGAGTGTTCTCTAACTCCGTACTCCTGGCTGACAGTTCATTACTTGATTGGGTTTAGTTTTAGTATTCCTATTTAGGTGTAGTATCATCATCTGTATACTCCATCAGAACCTTCTTCTAGGTACTCGTTCTCCTGCTTAACTATTACCGGCAAGGTATCTCTACTATTAGCCAATCTACTTCATACTCTGCTTTACCATTGTTAGGGATAGAACACGCGCTGGGCTGCGATTCCCCCACTCGGCAAAAGACCGCTATCATCAAACCATGCGGTCAAACCATGATCAGCCTCTATACATATCATAGTACTCCGTACGACCTTCTTCCATCCGGAGAGGATATAACTGTTACACTAACACGATACACCGCATCATCATGTGCTTTTCGGGACCATAGAAAAAGGCCATGATAATTCCTACAGCAAATCCATACACTACATTTATCTTCAATGCGCTTCGGTTTCGGTCTAAGATACGCACTTCCTTCGATGTAGAACATCGCCTCCAGTCTTCTTTACCACCGTAGAGACCATAGTACCCAATCACCTTCAAGCATTTCCGTCAAATCCTCTTGGTCGGGTCTTGCAACCAATTGCTACATCTGATTCTCTAATTCTACGGAATTAATAGACAAGTCAACCGGGCAAATCTCCATATTCACATAACTATAGAAAAGACAGGCACTTGCAAACAGAATCAGATGTTACTGGTGAGATACTGTGGCAGCTAAAGTCTTATGCTAATTCGTGCAGCTTAGCTCGGCTACAGTAGAACTAACCAAGATGAGATAGTGCATCCCCTCGTTTCGGTGTTTCACAGAGCTTCATCACTTAACCTTCTGACCCCAGGATTGCTCTTTGTTTATCTTAATCTCCTACCGACTCCAACTCCAACTAGGGGTTTTATCATTGACTTCTGCCAGCCATTATGATGTTCATCTAAACAGAAACATTTTATGGTACGTTACTAAACAGCTCTGCGTCCATCTGGTTTACCTTCTACTGATTTGTAACGGAAAGAAACATAGTGGTATCATATCTTTAACATTCGTTTCAAAAAAGGTTTGTGCATCTCGCATTTTAGAATGAGTTCAGACGAACAGTTAATCGTTCGACGGATCGACTCATGAATGTGCCGAAGCATGTAACGAGCAACCCAACTCCAGCAACTCCAAACGCACCGGAAGAAAAAAATCTCAAAACGCCCACAATGTGCTAGACTTCGAACATCGACGATGTGAGATGAGAGAACAGGGTGAAGAATACGCTCGAAACAAAGCGGCGGTCATAAAATAAGTACAAGAAAAGGAGATATAGCGTAAGGAAATGCTCATGCCGCGTCAGCGGTGGGAATGGGCTCGGGGATCTTGGTGACCTGCTGACCAGCGCGGATAATGCGCTGACCGGACTCGTCGCGGACATATTCGCCGCTCTCCTTCTGAGCACGCTTCCAGATCTCAACTTCACAGCCGCCGCGGATAACGCCCACCCGCATGGTAGACAGCAGGTTGTGGGCAGCATTCGAGTGGTAGTAAACACCACCGTTGAACATGGCAGTAGCATCCTTGCCAATGCCGGAGTTGATCATAGCCTTGCCACCGGGGTGGTCCTTGATGAAATCGGTCACATCGTGGACAACACCAGCAATAGCAATCAGTCCGCGGCCGTTCTTGGCCTGTTCAACATAGTCATCCCACTCCATGACGGGAAGCTGGTCGAGTGGGATACCCCAATCCAACTTGGCACGCTTCTGGTCGATCTTCTTCTGGAGCTGCTGAATACGACCCTTTTCGATTTCATTGGCACGGAACTGCTTCAGATCATAGGCCAGACCAAGCTGTTTCCAGATCCAGATGGTCCACTTGGTGGGATCATACTGGTGCCACTCAATGGCGTTGCGGTAATCCGAGGGGAATTCGTGGTGGAAGTTATGGTAACCCTCGCCAAGAGTGACCAGAGCAGTGATAACGTGATCTCTGGGGGAGTTGCGGTCGTCGAAGGGCTGGTCGCCGAGCCAGTGGGCCAGAGAGTTGACACAGAAAGTGGCTTGCTGAACGAAGAAGATACGCAGAATACCGGCATAGATGAAGCCGCCAAACCAGTCACCCCAGCCGAGACCGGCCACGAGCATGGGCACGACGAGCCCCATCACCAGGACGACCTTCAGGTAGTTGCGGTGTTGCCAAACGACGACGGGATCCTCGTTCAAATCGGTAATGTCGGTACGGCCGATACGCTTGGGGTTCTGCTTCATAACCATCCAGCCGAGGTGCGAGTAAAGGAGACCCTTGCGAACAGAGTAGGGATCCTTGTCAGTGTCGGTATAACGGTGGTGAGCGCGGTGGTCACGAGCCCACCAGCGGATGGACCCTTCGACTGCACCACCACCAACGGCTGCGAGCCAGATACGCAGAGGCAGACGAGCAGAGTAGGAGCAGTGAGCCCAAAGACGATGGTATCCTGCAGACCATGCATTAGTATTTCTAGGGATTCCCCAGGATATGAGTCCGTGGCAACTAACCTGCTGTGATACCGAGACCGGTGAAGAAGTAGTAGACAACGGCCCAGATGGCGGTCTTGAGCTGCAGAGGCACCCAGAAAGCTTGGATGCACCCGTACAAGGGGATACCGATGATGAGGAATACGTTCAGCCAGTTGACATGCTTGTACCAGTTCTGACGAGTGATGGCCGTGTCGGCGATATGGACCTTCTTGGGGTCACCAGCCCGCGGGCGAGAAGCATCTGCAGGCTTCGCAGACATGTTGCCGACCTTTTGCGTTTCTCTTCAAGTCCTCTAATTTCAGGTCGGAGGTATATCCGCAAGGAAAGGACGTCTGCACTTAGTGGTTGCCAAACCGAGGGGGAAAGGCAAGTTGATGGGGGAGGAGCACGACGCTCTTTAAAAAGAAGACACGGGAACGAAAGAATTAAAAAGCGAAAGAAGACAGAAAGAAGGTGGGGAATAAAGAAGCGTGAAGGCGAAAAAAAGTAGTGAGCAGACGGAAAAGACAGGGCAAGGAGAACTTGACCGTTCAACTGCATTCACCCCAGGGTCCACAAGCCGATGATGGTTGGGGCAACGAACGGATTGGATTCGGACAATGCAGGGCCGAGAGATGTTGCTATGATGAAAGCAGACGGGATGGGGAAGGACGGAGAAGGATAACGGGTGGACTGATAATGATCAGATGCCTGTGATCATGAGGTTCCGAGGTCAAACGGAGACCAATCTCAATCATCAAACTGCAAGTTCTATCAGTTTTGATGCCCTCCAACTGTCAAATCTGCAACGAACCATACAAAAGCTGGGTATAGAACGATTACCGCTCTCAGGGCCATAAGCTAGGTTGTTGGGCGGGCGATCTGATGGCGAATCGACGGCTAGAATCTTCCACTTTCGGACTAGGGGGCATCAGATCCACCAATCAGAGCACATTTGCCTTCTGTTGAATCCCCAACACTTTTTCTAAGGGACAAGGTACCGTACCTACCGCCCTTGAAGTTGCACTTGCAGGTTACCTACAGAGTACATCACTAACAAATGTGGCTGAAGATCCCTTTTTGGCCACTCGCTTTCTGTGGCGGCTGCTTATCCCGGTCAAATAGAAGAGATACTGCTCAATTCTCCGCCATACATCTGAAATGATGATGGTCAGGACTTCAGGCTGCACATTATTCAAATCTTCAAAGGCTAGAAAGAGTATCCAAGAGTAACATCATAGGCATTTCACATGATTGCTGGCAGTGTTGGGAAGAGATTTACTACTATGAGTACTGCGTAGAGTTGTTCGCTAGCACATTGCCAAGCCTTTCTGCCTCAGGCAGTAACCAGCTTCCATGTAATTCACACATGAGATCATAACTACGCAGCGATGATATTATGATTATATTATGCCTGCTATAATTGTAGACTGCTAAGATGATGACTGCGCCAATGGTCCAGCAGCGCTTTATCTTGAGTCCTGACTCACCGTTAAGTGCTGAAAGGCCATGGGTCGACCGAGGTACAAACAGCCAAACAAAGAAGTATTTGCGATGTCCGATGTCCGATGGTTGCGTTTGAACTTCTTTGGGCAGATTTGCCTGATCCCCATCGATTTCTACAGTGCATATGTTGCGCGAGAATTTAAGATATCTGGAACAGGTCAGCAAGATGCAGGACTCATATTGCCGACTACTACGTTCCAGTATCCTGCAGAGTGACTGCGCCGCCCAAGTCAGCTGCAGCTTGCAGGGTACGTGATAAGACTGTGCGCAATGAGCACTTATAGAACCCCGATTTCCTTCTTTTCGCTTCCCATATACCGCAAGGTTTCTGAGCTCCGAAATTAGTCCTTCTACCTGTTGCTGCAGATTCTTCAAGTCTAGTCTTATTACTCATGAGGGTGCTGCCGCTGGTGGCAGTATAGTAATGAATAACACTCTGGTCAGCCGGACGTTTCCCCAGAACTGTCAGAGGAAATCTGTATCAAGATCATACAGACCCATATGAACGCAGTGGACTTAGCAGCCATTGAAAATAATGACTAGCAATGAATTAGACACCCAAAACTCCTGTGAATGGCGAGCCGGCGATCAGATTCAAGTCATGATGGCGAAACTGAGAACCAAATGTCGCTATGAAGATGGATGTTAAAATCTCAATCAACTCTATTCGGGGAAATCTGCACAGCAGAATAGAGGGGAAAAGGCTATTCTGAACCTTTAAAGTGCGGAGGCCATGAAAGATAAGGAACAGGGTGATGGTGAGAGAAGCAAGCAGGAAGGACAAGGGGAGAGTCAGCGAAGATGATCGAATTCTGTCTGCTCTAGCCATGCAAACTTCTAGATTCAAATGCTTCACGCAAAGAAGCATCGTCCTGCTCCTTATCCTTCACTTTGTGTTTGATAAATTGAAAGGCGTTGAACGTCCAGTAAGGCATAGTGATTTGCCAAAACGCTGGATCGTTGTGAGTTTTAGAGAACCTCAGCTGAATACGGTCATAAAAAATCTTGAACAATGCCGTGGGACTACTAGGGCCAGAGAAAACCAAAACGTCCCTCGGTCCCAACCCTCCTGCCAAGATGGGGTGGAGGCGGAAGGACGGCTTGATTTTCAATTCTTCCTCTGAGAGAGCCTCCAGGAACCCCTTGTGAAGAATTTCATAGTCATCCATGCTGATCGAATCGATAGCCTGGTTCGTTAACCAGTATGGAGGTTGGAACATTTCCACCGGGTGAGAGCATGCCCACTCCAGATCCAGACACTCCTCATCACCATCAGTGCAGATGTCTGATAGAACCCGTCGTCAAGACAGTTGATTGCATTACGGAGTAGGCTGGTGGCGAAGACGAATTTCATGCAATGCGAGAATATCATTAACACAAGAGTCAGGTGTGAGTAAATTTCTCGGCATGTCAACTGGAATATGTTCATTTTCCAGGTGTTGGATTTCAAGGGTAAGGGGCTTGGTACAAAAATCCATTTTTATCTAGAACAAAGGACCCAATTTTGGCAAAGGAGTACATGCCAAAGCTAGCATTATACGGGAGATGCTATGGAAAAGGTTCTTCTGTAATTTAGCATTATGGTGACCTTCCTCCCATGTTTCAGAAAGCATCTTAGCCTGTGATGGTTTGATATACACAATCAAAAGGCAGGGTGTGCCCAGCAAAACCTAATCTTTGGTCTGATGTTAAACATACTGGGTTAGAGTTGGATAGCCTGACTAATTTAACAGTTAACAGCGCAAATGTTGAATAGCGCAGGCTATAAAAGGCAGGTTGTCAACTATTATGAACTAGGGGTTGTAAGCGATAGTTTATCTTTGAATATACATAAAATTGGCATACTGTTTGGCCAGTGGATAGCCCAAACCTATAAAGGCGTGGAATAGGAGGAGCCATGCATAGGTCCCAATCTCACAATGAACCTTCTCATTCGTATTACCTAGGCGGCAATTCTCTCCTATTCAGTAAGGTAAGGGAAATCGAATCATCACCTATGTCCCAGCATCTTGTCCTTAGCCATGAGCATCAATTCAAATACAAACATTGAAGCTTCTGTGTATCCAGTCCTCCACATCAACAACAAGACACATGTCTGCAGAAGAGGGGCCGAGATGGTGAGCAGCAATTGTCGCAATCAGTCCACGATTTCGGTATAAGTGGGCAAAAACTCGACTCCTTTGATCCCAGTAGCCCAGCTGGTGGAGGATATTGGCATCTTCTTCCTTTGCAGCTTCGTTTGTGATCTCGCCTCGAAGCAAGCGAAGAGGTTTTAGCCAGACGGGAGAATCACACCTTGAGACATTCCTCTCAGTCGGGCATTTTCAGTTCCTTCGAAGGACCAAATACATTGAGACTGGACTAAATCAGCCAAAACATGGCTGAGTCTCAATCGTGTCCATCATCTGAGAGGACAGAATAGGGGTTGATAACTTGATAGATCCATCTTCCTTTTCGACTTGTCAGTTGCCGGGGGTCTTCCTGTGGTTCACAGCGGGCTAGGTTAAGTATGGAGTATGGACGAGAGACCCCATAATAGTATATTCAACTGCCGGAGTCCTAATTTCACGTCTTACTACAAGTTCAATCTATTAGTAACTGCAATTATGACCTAGGCCAGCTATTATTATTGCTGATCGATCAATCCTCGGGCCCATCCATCTCTGCACCTATGGATCGCTCAATCGATGGATCCTGACTGCAACCTGACAATTCTCTATCTAGAGATATGGCTAACCAGACACAGATCCGCCTCTCAGGGTCATTCTTGATGCAATCACAACTTTAATGGATAGGGACCGAGAGTAATTTGGAGGTCGTTCGGCATATAGCTATCAGAGGCTGTGGAAGTTCGGCACCCCCCGCCTTGCTGATAAGGCGGGTGGGTTTTACACAAACAGCAGCTGTCAGCTAGAGTGGTTCTTATCACCTCCACACGAGTCAAGCATGGCAAGTTCCACATCGCAACAAAACTAACCGTGGTTATGGTCAGTCCGCCAGTGGAAAGCCCCTTCTACTCCCGAGAGTGGAATCCTCTTCCACTCGACGCGAGAGATAACCGATCGTCAGATTATTCGATTGATTCACGCACCTGATTCTATCATCTTTGATAGAGCCGTATCGCTGTCATGGTTTTAGCATCCTCATCTAATCTTGCGATTTTCGCAAAATGCTCATCTTATATAGGACGCACTGGCTTCATTCAAATTGCGGGACCAGAATCTCCAGACTCCATTTTGTTCGGCCAAGATTGAGTCATTGACCGATTTCGGGACATTTTTCTTCCCCGCACATTCTGTGTGCACAGCAGCAGAACAAAGCTTAGAACCAGCGATTATCTTGCACTTCACATTTCACAGTCATTGTGAATAACACTAGACGTGAAACTCGTCCATACAACGAGTCCTCGACACATCTTTCGCTACCTCAGCCACCATGGACGGTCCTGATCGAATCGGTCCTGACCACAGTCCCAGGCGGACTTTCCGTGATAAAGCTCGACGGATCGTGAAGACATGGACTACCAAGTAAGTCATCTACGAGCAGTCGTATCTCTTGTCATCTATGTATGCTAATCCATGCATGATTAACAACAGAGAAGGATTGGTTGGAGACTACAACTACGCCTACCTGTTCACACCGAGAATCCCTTTTACCAAGAACATCAGAAGGACGGCCCCTTTCTTTGGACTGCACGACAGGTTACCTGTGCTGCTTGCCTTCATTCTGGGTCTTCAACATGCTCTCGCGATGTTGGCTGGAGGTGAGCTCAGGAATGTCATCCATCCGACTGCCACTGATTAATGGTTACAAGTCATATCCCCTCCCATCATCTTGGGCGGTTCTAGCGGCGCCAACTTCGGAGATGCCGAATACCAGTACCTCGTTTCCACATCCCTGATCGCCTCCGGTCTGCTATCCGCTATTCAGATGGCCCGCTTACGCATTTGGAAGACCCGCTACTTCATTGGTACTGGATTGATTTCGGTCGTCGGCACCTCCTTCTCCACAATCACCGTCGCATCGGGAACTTTCTCTCAGATGTATGCGTCTGGATACTGTCCCACAGATGCCAACGGCAACAAGCTGCCATGCCCCAGAGGTTACGGAGCTATCCTGGGCACGGCTTGCTTATGCTCTCTACTTACGATCGGCCTGTCGTTCATGAGTCCAAGGATTTTAAAACGCATTTTCCCGCCTATGGTGACGGGTCCTACGGTTCTCTTGATCGGAGCAAGCCTCATCGAAAGTGGCATGAAGGACTGGGCTGGTGGCTCTGGCTGTGGATCTGACCCATCCGCTCGTGCTTTGTGTCCCAGTGCTGGTGCGCCACATGCTCTCCCCTGGGGAAGTGCAGAGTTCATCGGCCTCGGATTCCTGGTTTTCGTGACGATCATTCTTTGCGAGCGGTTCGGATCCCCTATTATGAAATCGTGCGCCGTCGTGGTCGGTCTTCTGGTTGGCTGTATCGTGGCAGCTGCCTGCGGCTATTTCGACAGGTCGGGCATCGACTCTGCGCCCGTTGTCTCATTCATCTGGGTGAAAACCTTCCCATTGACTATATACGCGCCTCTGATCCTTCCGTTCCTCGCGCTCTACATCGTTATCATGATGGAATCAATCGGTGATATCACTGCCACATGCGACGTCTCCCAGCTCGAAGTCGAAGGCGCGGAATTTGATTCGCGCGTCCAGGGTGGTGTGCTAGGCAATGGATTGACGTGCCTGCTGGCTGGACTCTTTACCATCACGCCCATGTCGGTCTTTGCTCAGAACAACGGTGTCATTGCTCTGACAAAATGCGCCAACCGCAAGGCCGGCTACTGCTGCTGCTTCTTCCTCGTCGTCATGGGCGTCTTCGCCAAGTTCGCTGCCGCCATCGTGGCCATCCCCAAGCCTGTCCTGGGCGGCATGACCACGTTTTTGTTCTCGTCCGTAGCCATCTCCGGCATCCGTATCATCTCCACGATCCCATTCACCCGCCGTAACCGGTTTATCCTGACGGCCTCTTTCGCGGTGGGTATGGCCGCTACGCTGGTGCCCGACTGGTTCTCGTACTTCTTCACGTATAGTGGTGATAACCATGCCCTGGAGGGTCTGCTGAACGCTGTGGAGCTCGTCATGGAAAATGGATTTGCTATTACTGCTGTTATCGGATTGGTCCTCAACCTCGTCCTTCCGGAAGATCCGGAAGACGAGGCGGCCATCGTCGAGGCTACGGCAAGCGATGTGCCATCGGAGGAGCTGAAGGATTCAGACCCTTCGTCACTTAAAGCCGGGGAACCGTCCGGCTCTCTGGCTGTATGATTAATTATGTCGCACTGCATGGCTGAGGAAGCATTACACGTGCGTCAGGTTGTTTGATGTTCTTTCTGGATACCCTTCTTTGGCACTGTTTCCGAGGACATATAATTCAAATCATGATCTTCAAGCGTTACTATACTACTAGGATTTCGCTCCTAAACTCGTAGCATGACAATAATTCGCCATTTCCAGGTAAGTCCTTCACCGGCTGACCTACACCCCTTCCACAATCTCGCCCGGCTTCAGCAACTTGATATACCAATGCTCGCCCGTCTCTAGCAGCGAGACAGTATCGCCTACGCGAACGACGAACTCTATCAACAGTTAGTAAATCGATCTTTCATCACCGGAACGTCACGAACCCTGTACAGCAGGAACACACTGCATCCCCAAGCACGCATTCGTCGGATCCCCAGGGTCAATCCGCCTATAGCTCTTCAGCGTCCTATCCGGCTCAGACGCATGCCGGATACCCGTGGCAGGGTCAACATTCGGCAGCCGACAGCGCATCGTCCGACAGGCGACATGTATCTCGACCCCGGCGTCAGCGTCGCTCTTCGCCCCCGTTGGTTGAATCAGGATGCGCTTCCAGTGATCCTCCGCAAACGCCTCGGGCCCCTCGACGATGATGTTCGCCCTGAACCGCCGCACCGAGAGCCGGGGGATATCCCGTGCACATCGCGCCGCAATGTCATGGACACTCGCGATGTTGAGGATATGCAGGGGATACGCGTCCGCGAAGCCTGTCACAGGTTGGAATCCCAGCTCCTCTTTGCGAGGCGCGTTGCGGAAGACCTGCCGGTGGTGCGTGGGGTCAACGCGGAAGAGGGTGAGAGGACGAGAGACACCGGCGTCGGCGGCTGTTGGAGCTAGAAACTCCCGCAGGGAGTGCGGAAGATGCCGGCCGTAGTCGTATGCCACCGGGGTATCTTTCCAGATCTTCACCGGTATAGAAGGATAAGCGCTGGCGCGGTCCGCTGGCGGCACGAGCGGAACACTGAATGACAGCTCCCGGGGGACCAGACGCAGGGCTATCCCCAACTTGACCAGGTACGACGAAAGCCCTCGCCCAGCTGGTCGTGGGTAGTACACGACCATCACACCCTGAGACCTGACCTCATCCAGATCAGGCGCGTAGTCGGGCGCAGCGGGATCAGGGACCCAGATCTCAGGTCGGATGAGCGTCAGCCGGCTGTAATGGCCGTTACGGAGAGTCCGCGCATCCCAGTACGGCTGCGCCTTCCCATCGCTGGCGCTTGCTTGGTCAGGCGTGAATTGTTCCGCGAAGCAGAACTGCCGGTCAAACGCGAATCCGGTCGATACGACATCGGCGACGTCCAACTCTACCGCAGCGCAGCTTTTGATCGGATGGGTGAAGAGCGCTTTGATGCGCCATAAAGGCTGACCTTTGCCATCGACATCGCTTGAGGTTCCCTGGCCATACTTGGGGTCGAATTCGTCGTGAAGGTTGGTGTGGCCCGGTGGTAGACCTACCCTGCGGCATCCTCTCGGCTGCGTTGGTTGGGTAGAGACATATTGACGGACAATGATGATAATTATGGGTAAAATTGAAAGCAGCGAAATGCCTGCAGTTGACAGTAAAGTCTTCACAGCATCTTGTTGGAAGTTGGTGAAGCTGAATGTAAGTTCACTCAGCATTGACGAGATGTACTTTACAGAAGACCTGGAGTCACCAGCGAATGTAAACTCAGCAGCAGTTGTAAAGTACTCAGATGTTTCCTAGAGCGAACTTGTTTTGTAACTTATCTAACAGTATAAGCGTTGGAGGCGATGAAATAATTGTGGAGGTGAGTCAATCAATCCATTGGGGCGGAATCGGAATCCCTTATCCACAATCAAAAATCTCCACGTTGGGAGTTGGCGTATCGTATCTGTTGATACTCTGATGATCAACCATCCATCTCGGTGGACAGCGGACGAATATATGGTTCAGCGAAGGTTGGACCAGGTCAAGCTGACAGACTGGAAAAATGCAAGCTCTGGACTACAGTAATGTCCTGAATCGTCAACTACTTTTTCCTCCTTCCTGAATCTGCCGTCTTGCTTGTGATCGCCCCCTGTTAAGTGTCACGATGAGCACGCAGGATATCCTCGGTTTGTCCGGTCAAGATCCTGGTAGGTTACTACGTCTAAGATTTTCCCGTGATATACCGCTGATTTTAATCTTAGGTCGCGTCATTTCATTTCCCGCTTCGCAGTATCTGCACGCGTCTACCGCGTCTCCAGTTCGTGGCGTGATTTCAACAGGACTCCCTCGGCTTGACCAGGCGATCAGCCCAGTTTCTTTAGATGAGTCTTCACAGTCGTCTAGTAATGCGACGCTGGGGGGAATCCCTAGTGGTCATGTCACCGAGGTGTTCGGGCCACCTGGTGTAGGCAAAACGGCGCTGGCGTGAGTTTCACCGCAGATGAACTGACCATATGGTGTTCCAATAAGCCTAATATTGACTGTGTTATCTCAGAATGAGCATAACCGCAAACGCTCTATGTGACGGTAGCAAAGTGGTTTGGATTGGTACGACATCTTTGACCGTTGGAGATTACCGCTGACCGTTTAGATACTACCTCGCCACTTCCCAAGCTCCGTCTAAAGAGCATGCTCATGCAGAATCTCGACACAGCCAAATCATCAGATACGCCAGAACAGCTCATGGACAATCTAATCTACTTCCGAGCTCAGTCGCTGCCACATCTGCTAGCGCTTCTGCTCCACCCACCACAAGGATTTCCGCCCGAAAACACCAAGCTTCTGGTGGTCGACTCTGTGTCAGGGCCGTTCCCTTCTTACTTTCTGAGTCCGTCCGAGTTAAAATCCCGTCTGGCGCAGGCGAAGATCACGGACAAGTCCCAGATCCACTGGCTCATGAACCGAAGATGGAATGTCACGAGCGAGCTGGCGAATCAGCTGATGAAGCTGGCGGCTTCAAGACGAATGGCCGTGCTTCTCATCAACCAAACACACACAAAGATCAAAGGGCTGCCACGTGCTACCCTCAGCCCGCTGCTTGCGGGTGGCGCGTGGGAGAATAGCGTGTACACCCGCATCGTCCTGTATCGCGATCTCCCGGCCGTTGACGAGGAAGAGTTAGAGATGGCTTCAAGGAGCCTCCGCTATGCGGAGGTATTGAAGAGGGATGGCAAGGCCTTGACAGTGAGATTAGATGAGAACATCGTACCGTTCACAATCGACTCGGTAATAATTACCCTATAGGCAATGGAATTGCGTCAACATCCGACTGACATGACGGAAACAGGACTCTCTACGTGGGACTGACACGACTCAGCCGTCCCGCATTGTTCCACAGCAGCCGGTTGAGGAGAGTTTCCCTGCTGGTGGGCGGAAGCGGAAATTGGACGAGATTGCGGACAGTCAGGATGAGGGCGATTCCGACGAGGACTTTGGATGGGTTGATGACGACGATGCTGGGTTAGTGGAAGGGTCTGCTGACGACTCATGAACTCACAGTACGCTTCCCAAGGTCCAGGCAGGAACCTCGCTGCTGAATCGGAATCCAGTCTTCTGAAGACATACATGCGATCATTGGAAGAACATACAACCGCCTCGCCAGTTTAAGCTATAATATGCTACAATTATCTCAAAAAGGGTCATTAACGTATCGACATGGCACCTCAATCATTACAGAAGGTATTAGGATCAACGGCTCAAGCCATCCTTCGGTCACCATCTCCATGGGACCGCTGCTCAACCCATGTTGAAAACTCAGTCATTGCCAGGATCTTGCCATCTGGGATTTGCCCATTGAGACTCCCAGTGGTTGCCCTCTTGATCTTCTCGGCTTCCGCGTTGTTCATCGCCGAAATCTCACATACGTTGACATCGCCGTTCATACCTGGCTGAGCAGTGCCGTTGTTCGGGCCGGTATTGAATTCCAGCGAACAAAGGTGAACGGCGTCCCTGCCTATCATGGGCCGTCTATGTCCGTGTATCACATCAACGAGTCTGCCAAGGACGGCGAACTCCAGCTTCAACTTGAGGCTATATATCGCGCCTTTCAGTGTAATCTGCACGGCGTAGTAGCTGGCGTACTCGAGGCCCAACAGGGCCAAATCCATCAGGACGATCAATATATTGATGCCGACGAGCTGGTGCATGATTCTCTGCTTATCCTTGTCCGATCCCAGCCGGAGCAGCTTGACCGTCTCCCATACATAGAGACCTGAGATGATCACCTCCTGTATCGTGAAGCCCGTCATCTGGAGCTTCTCCATGATATTGTACCCTTGCACGAATACAGGCGATCGATCGACAACGTTGGATCCGTACGTCAGGACCGTGGTGGGGATATGTAGGAAGAAGATGTTCGCGATGATCATTATCAGCACCCGCCGCAGGATACGCTCATCGCGTAGAACAAGGTGCAGGCGCGAGTAGAGCACGAATGCCTGTCCGGTCACCATTGTCCACCACCCGACGCTGAGCATCGTGACAGACAATGTGGAATTGGCGGAGGTGAAGAATTTGAGCAGGAATCCCAGCGAGTACGGGATCACTCCGAAGCATCCGGAGAGAAGCAAGCTCCAGAAATACAGGCCTCTCCAACGCCGGAACGTCGAGAGCACGAGCACGACGAGCTCAACGACGTTGTAGAAGGAGATGGCGCTGAAGATGAAGAGAGTCGCCTTGAGCCCGTCCCTATGGTTTGCAAGCTCACCAGAGATACCGTCCAATGGATCTTGTATGGTCGACATCTCACGCTTTATGTTGCTTTGGGATGGATTGTCTTGCTGAGTGGAGTTAGGACATGAGTATAGGCCAGGTCGCAGTACGAGAGTCAGAACTCACAGAGAATCAAGCAACCATCCGGGATTGTCCCAGCAGTACTGTTTCTCCTGCTTCTGCGGACAGTCTCTCGTACCTTTACAGTAATCTTTCCTCGCTAGAAATCACCAACACATCAAATCCAAGCGTAGAAGCCTGGTTCTATCGAAACAAACCCAGCGACAAAACATTCATGACAGAATTGACCTTCAGGCAGCGAACAGACAACATGTAATGTACCTTACTGAGACGAAGAAACAGAGCGGGAAATTGAACAGCCACCCGGGGCATACCACGCACCGCACTCCTCAACAGCTGGGGTAGTACAAGTCGTTCAGTCTCCCGTCGGAGATAATTCCTCCCCTTATTGCTGTGTACCTTCAACTTCTCCCCCAGAGCAAACAGTGATCGAATGCAACTGCATGCGTGTGATTGACGCGGGAAAGGCTCCTGGGCCTTCCCTACCTTCCGGCATTGCTTCGTGACATTTGCGTCTAGGCCTAGATAGTCAAGGGGGCCAAAAGTTAACCTTCGGGGTAGACTAGAACCAATCCTTCTGCGGGTAGCGATGCGATGGGTTCTTTGATCCAAAGATCGGGGAGCTGAAGGATTAAATGTTCCGAACCTTGATTATGTTTGATTTGGGGGTCATTGTAGAGGTAGGGAACTTGTCTCGGCTACGATAGGAACCATTTGATGGGGAGATACCCGGGTGAGGCATTTCATGATTTGGGCCGCGTTGTAGCACAGGACATGCATTGGCCCGTTTGTCGCCGCGTCGAGTCCCCTAAGAGGTTATGGGTTGTGAGAAGAGCTGTTGGTGCTGGCATGATCCTTTTCTGAATCTGTCTTATGCTTGTAGAACGGGCCTTCAAATGCATCATGCATTGTGAGAACCATTTGGCAGTTACTGTGGGTGCAAATGAGGCAACAACAGTACAGGGGCACTGATCGATAGCTGATCTTACATCTGAGAGGGTGACGCATGCTTGCGATACTATTGCGAGAATTAGCTGTACACTATACAGGAATGCCCTCATTTGCGAAAGTTGCACTTCATCTCCTGATTTATCTATGGGACGGCGCAAGTCATAGCGCACCTCAGTCATGCCTTGATTTCCCCGCACAGTTGGATTGAGTGCCCTATCAGTGGTCGCAAGCTTCCTTGGGGTGTCCACTGAACTCTAAGGGGCCATGCTCATATGGATTGGTCATTAGGTCGCAGGGACCTTGTAGATTTCAAGAATCGTCTATTATGCTACAAGGCTTGCCAGAGTTGAAAAACCGTACCAACGAATCCCATCATAGATTGGTCAGATAATCTTCAATCTCCTCTTTGGTCAGCTTCCTGAACCGGGGGCCTCTGGTTCCTTCAACGCCTTCATAACCCAGAAGATGATCCGCAGGAGGGCCGACAATACCTGCGTAAGTCAGCTCTGTGTTTCGTGGCGACGTTTGATCTAGATAAGTAGGACCCACCGATTTCTATTGTGTCTCCGTTCATCTCGCCCTCGATAGTCTCTTTCAGAGTAAGGAGGGCGATGTGGATGGCATCTTCAAGCTCCAACCCCTCTGTGTAGCGCTTCTCCAGGAACGTCTTGGCGCTTGTTGCATGCTTTCCAATGGCCGTGGCCTTCCAAGGATAGTAACTGCCGCTGGGGTCGACTTGGTACAAGCTGGGACCGCCCTTCAGGATACCACCAGTTTTACCAGTAGCTACCGTAGCCTTCTTGAGGTCACCCTCCTCATCACCGCGTTGAGCTTCACCTGTTTCGGGCTCAATACCCTCATCCCAGCCAGCGATCAGCAAGCTGACACCGTATGGTCGGACACCACCAGATTGCGTTGCTTCCTGCACGACACGCGCAACGTCTTGCACCAGTATCCGAGTTGGAGGGTACTCATTATAGATGCGTTTGTAGCCAGTGTGAGAGACCTTGCGAGCCTTGTCGACTAGTACACGGTAGTCCGGACCCATTCCAGCATAGACCATGCCAATATCCGGTGTGATGAGGGAAATCTTGGAGAGGGAGGGAGGGTCAATGAGTGGGGAGGATGACTTCTTTTCGGTAGCAAGAACGATTCCATTTGTTGCTAAGAGAAAGAAAAATGGTTACAAGCTATTCTGGGTAGCTAGCGCAATTAGTCCATTTGGATGAAGCTTACCTTTGATTCCGAGGGCAGTTACACCTTGGTTGACAGCGTTCAAGGCATATTCTAAATTCAATCAGCATTGAGAATTCCATAAAAGAAGACCGAGAGCAGTACCAATTTGTACCAGCTTCCCACTGTAAGCTATTGTTAGCATCCGGTTATCTAAAGTGTCACCTGCAACAAGCTCCTCTTACCTGGGGGAGAAGGTCGTCAAAGAGAACGAGTAGCGATCAGCCATGGAGACGTCTTTCTAATTCTAAAAGCTCTGAAAAAGGTGATAGAACTATAAAAAAGATGGAGAAGGTAATATGAAGATAAAATGAAATTGTTGAAGTTCAAGTGAAGCTTTCCTCCTCCAAGCAACAGGCGACAAAGGTGTTGACGCAGCACAGCTTAGGTCCATCCGCCCAGTGCCAAGCCGTGTCTGGGGCGGTGACGATACAAATGCCAGAACTGGCTTACGCGAGCAGCTAGTGCAGTTGTTGCCTGAGGCTCCTCCTGTCTCGAAGCTCCACATCGCTTCTTTTAAGCTGGTTGAGGGCTTTTTTCTTCCTATTTCTCTTCCTTTCTCTGTCGCCCACACAAATAATACACCACGACACCCTTGTATTTCTACCATCTGAGCTCTCGCCGGATGCTCTCGCACCATATCTCTGGTAGATTTGGTTAATATGTTGTGACTTGAGCTTCTGAGCATTCCACTGCAGCATGAATGTGCATAATGAGCCACTCTGGCAGTGGCCTTCCAGCGTCCCTTCTAATACTTCATTGAACTCGGAGTCAAGCCAGACACCTCAAAACACTTACCAGTCCAGTGACGAAAATACGACTACTGAATGCCCCGAGTCTCCCAAGAGACACTATCCCAATCGGACTTGTCGCATTTGCTTGGAATCAGTCCCTCCTACCTTCCACCCCCCTTCGGAAAACCTGCCAGGTTTCCTTCAGCCCAAGCCGCGAGTTGTCTATGAGTCTTGTGACCCAGAGCTTGGCCGACTGCTTCGACCCTGCAAATGCAAAGGTTCTTCGCGTTACGTTCACGAGGGATGCCTTCAGTCCTGGCGCCATGCAGATCCCGGTTATGGAAAGAGACACTATTGGCAGTGCCCAACCTGCGGGTTTCAGTACAGGCTAGAACGTCTGAAATGGGCGCACTGGATCAGTAGTGCATCTACCCAGATCGTATTAACTTTGAGCATTTTGTTGTTTACAGTATTTTTGCTTGGTTTTATTGCTGACCCCATCATCAATCTTTATGTGGACCCGGTGGAAACGATAGTTTACAAGGAATTCTGGGAGCCTAGTACTGTGTCGGGCGGCTTGCCGACCGAAACAAGACCATCTTGGGTAGAGCATTTCGTGAAAGGATTGGCCTCATTAGGTCTTCTGTCATTCATCAAGGCCATACTTGCATTGAGCCCATGGCAGTGGTGGAATCTGCGCAGCTCAGGCGTTGTCAGCAGTGGGAGGACCACCGGCAGGAGTCGAGCGGCTTCCATCAGTTGGATAGTCATCCTCATTGGTGTCGGTAGCTTCCTATGGGTAGGTCAACGCGGCGAAAGCATCGCACTTGATCAGTCACTAATCGCACTATACAGGCTGTCTGGAAAGGTGTCAGGACGTGGAGTCGCAAGACACTGGAGAAGGCCGGCGAACGCGTCATGGATGTTCCATTGCCTGACGACGATGACGAAGACGAGCCATTTGCTTCCGCTGAAAGACTTCAGTCATCGAAGAAGGATGACTGAATCCGCTCGGTTCCAGCATTTGCCCGAGAGATCCAACGCCTTCTGTAATGATCCACGCACTACTTTGAGTTGTCACGCTCCTGTCAATGAGGTGCCAATCAGTCAATGTGCGGAGAACGATACTGATCCTCGTTAACTTTTGGGTTTCGTTTGTGAAGCAGAGCATCTGGAACAGGGCGTTTTGTCCTCTCCTTCTTTGCTCTGTTTCGTAAAACAGACGTTCCCAGAGGGAGGATCTAACTGCATTCTGACTCAACCGTTTTGGGCCGCTCCAGTGCAGTGAGCGTTTCTAGATTGAGGTGCGGTACATCATACTGTCATATAGTGTAGATGTCAATGTATTCTCTTTTCGTGATATCAATCAGTGCTTATATACGTAATTTTGCTGATATCCATTTGCATCCCTAGCAGTCCACGGAGGCCTGTCGTCACTGCCATAAGTGTCAGTAGCCTCGACTGCCATACATCATACTCAAGTCTCGAACTGCTGCCCAGGACGCATAATCTAATTCGACGCAGAACATTCTTGGTTTTTGACAATGTTCCTGCGCCGTCAGTGTATGCTTGCGCGGTACAAGAGTTGCTCTAGTCCATTGATGAACCTTTTCGCATGGACTGCTGGTCAGTGTGATGGACATCCATTGCAGGGACAACGATATAAGACGAATCACTGCTTGAATATGCGAACTCAGCGGGCAACTATGGCTGTGGGCATATGGGGAAACTGTGCCCTTGCCTGACATTGCTTTCCCTCGATCTCTATATGGCCCAGGTCCGAAACAACAGTCCATCATCACTTACTTCGTATATAGATGGTCAAGGTTTCTCTGCGACTATCTGAAGAAGATGGCAGTATTTTGCCTGAAGACAAGATTCGGTGGCCTAACTCCTTGTCAAGCTGCACAACCTGTATCCCATGTTGTTTTAAAGACTCAATTGCACTGAGCTACTGGTCGAAGTCTTGAAACACGATATACTTTCCTGGATTTATAAAAGATGTGAAGCAAGATCAATCCGTCATATACTGCTAATTTCAGGAATTCCTTCTCTGAAAACTTTTTTGCTGGAAACATACACTGACACTGCCCTATACATCGGTAACTCCTATCACTGAGATGGAGTTCTCCTGTCCTAGACCACTTTGCAGTGAATAGCCTGAGGTGAGCTCTAGGATCAACACACTCGCGAGTATTCACTGCGATATGATCTCGCTTATCCAAAAGCACTACTCCCCAGCCTTCTCTTTCAGAAATGTTCCTCTCAGTGTCCCTTTACACCTCTCCCATTAAGATTCTCACTCTGTTTCTTTGAGTATTTACATCTACACACTCTACACGCTCGCTATCCTAAAGCTGCATGCTGATACTGTGATCTCACCATGGAGGACCAACGCCGAGACAATCGCATCGCTCGCCGAGATGAACACATCCCTCAGAGTCAGGGTCGTGGGAACAACACTCATCCCCTCCCTTCTGAGAATCCTCAATCTTATGAACTAGACAGCTACACTGAGGCCTGTCGTGACCTTGAGCAGCAGCTAAAAGCCCAGATCAACCTCATCAAGAGACACCTCGGTGCCGTGGGCACGTCTCAGAGCTGGGACGCGTCTTCTCAGACTGTCCAAGCTGGTCCTTCTGACGCCATGCAGGGCCAGCCGATTGCCTCTGAGTCTTCTGCCCCCGTTACACCTACTAAAACCCACTCGGCTTCCGCCTTGACCAACAGCCACACTCACATTCACACTCCGAACATTGGCAACAGTGAGGTTCCTGTTGTGAATCAAGGTCTCGTTAGTCCCGCTGTCTCGACTTCCAGCGCTGCAACGACCTGTGAGGCCTTCCCTGACTACTACGAGTCCTGCGAGAAGAATCCTCCCATCGTTGATAAAGCGCACGAAGCAGCTTACAACTACGCTATCTCCAAGGTTGTCGAGGAAGCAACTCGTTTGAAAAAGATTGACGCCAGCGTCACCAATTCTCCTGTGCTCAACACAGCTACTGATCCTGTTGTGAAGGGCAGATCTGCCACCCCGAGCGCAAAGAAAGCTCTCGGGACCTCTCAGACGTCCAAGAACTCCTCCACCGTACCCATGCCCCCAATCCGCCCTCCCCTCACTGAGGCCGAGATCGCGGAAAGAAAGGCGAAGCTGCTTGCAGAGATGAAGGCGTTCATTCCTAGCGGCAACATCCCAGCCGACCTCATGCGTCGTTTCGTCGCGATGACTAACGCGGTCCTCCAGATGGAGATGATTCTCTTTCCCCGGGAGAATACTGCTTGCCAGCCCAAAAACTTGCTGTCCGCCCAGGAAACAGAGAAGATCCGTGCCATGACGAGCGATATGATCCAGTATCTCACTCATCTGAACAACACCGTGAAGAAGCAGGTAGACAAAGCCAATGAAGTGGCGTTCGTCATGGCCCAGATCGCGGGATGTCCTCAAGCCTCGGTGTACGAGCGCTATACGCGCATGGCTGAGGTGTTTAACAAGTAAGTTACCTCCCATCTACGACACCGCATCCCTCGTCTTGGATCCAACTGACCTCCCATTTCAATCATAGAAACACCAAGAAGCCCAGCGACCAGGAGCTACGCCTACTCACCGTCTTCCTCGACCTCTATGACACCGTCATCTACACCCGCTTCCTCACGATGCGCTTCAACGGCGAGCTTATCCTTGAGGAAATCCTCAACCAACAACGCGCGCAACTGTCCCAGCTTCTGGGTTCCCTCTGGGACATCCATAACCACGTCATCGAGAACTACCAGAAGATCATCAACTGTATGGTGCACATGAAGCGGAACATTGTTGCTCCAATATACGAAGAGATGACCCAGTCCAAAGAGCTCTGGATCGACCGTTGGAACGCAAACCAGCGTGCACTGGAGCGAGAGCTGGCGCAGCAGGAGCAGGACCGGCAGCAGCTGGCGGCTAGGGAGCGTCGCTAGAATTAAGTTGCTGATGCATGCCACCAGGAGGAGGAATCGTGGGAGGAAATACACGGAGAAGTGGACATATGGATAAGGAAAGGGGGAAGAATGATTAACGACTTAACGGCCGGACGATGGAATGTATCAGGAGCTCATGATTCTCATTTGGCGGAATCTAGGTACATCAGAAAAACACAAAAACAGAGATAGGCAGGCAGTTTATCCAAATCAAGCAGAGTTATCATGATAGATTAACTTGCGTCAATGCTCCCACTTAAGAAAATTAAGCAGGCCCTAAACTTACCTGCGCAAGATGTGAGAACTACATGACAAATTCTTATTCTAACCTGGCATCTCATCTCAAACACTTCCATAAGCTGGCTAAAGCCAAGGCTCATGTTGAAGCTGGCTTAGACACCATGCCCAGGACAACATCTAAATATTACATTAAAAAGACTCAATGATTTGGCACTTTCACGGAATCATTACCCATCTTGTTCAAGTGTTTTTAGTACCCACTATTGTCAGTGAATCTTAAAGCCTCTGGTCAGGTATAGCATCTAACATGCAGCCTGTATACCATTACTCTTAATATTTCCAAACTAGGCGAATGTAAATTCTCACTGATATCCGATGTGAACTTACAACTCATTGTACTTAAAAATTATTAGAGCTTTAAGCCAGACTGTCAATCACTTCAGATGAGGTTATATTTATATGATCTGTGATCAATGATAATTACCTGACCGACCTAACTCTCCTATACGCGCCTCATGTCATTGCAGTCATGGGGGAATATTATACTTAACCGCTATCATGAAAGACATATTTATGGTTATCATATATTCATACTTATTCTATTAGCAGTATATCTTATATACTGGACAAGAATAGAGATAATTCAATATACTATGTTCTCTGACCATAAGACACTAGATATCACAAAACCCCTAACATATAGAGGATGCGGCCCGCAGTGTAGTCGATGGCAAAAAGGAGTATGACATAATATCAGAATAATTCATAACTAATAATCAAATATTTATTACATATGAATGTTAATTTTTAATCTGGCAGCGATGTACATGGTGGTTAAAAGACTAAGAGTAGATATGGATACTAACCTCTAAACAGACGCTGGTCTCTGTAGATACTACGAATCACCAGGCATTGTATAAATATCATCAGCCACTTACTCCAAGCCCAACCAACTCATTCAAAGCACACGACTCTTCAGCTAATAGCCAACCAAACACGTTATATAGTATATTCTTACAAAGATCCGGGTTCCACACTCTACTACGCTGAGCTAGAGGGCTGAAACCTATAGTACATGGTCTAATAGCTTCTCTGGGAGGTTCGGGTCCGTCTTGTTGTTTGATTGTCGACAGGGACTGGGTTTAGTGTGCTGACAGCTCGTACATCAGGCTGCATGTCTACTTGGTGGACTAGGGGAGGCATGTCATGATTGTCGTGCCGTCCTTCTAGGACGTACGAGAGAAGTTTATGGAGAGGACAGAAAGTTATCAACACTGCGTTGCGACCATAGGAGGCCAATCTGCCTGCTGGCCGCTGCATCCGTCTATGGTTGGATGATTATAAGTGAACAGTCACCTGGTTGGTTCTGTTCCACTTAGTGTGACCATCTGGATTTGGGGCATTTATATATTAGTAGTATCCCCTAAGCTACTTAGTCTGCTTATAGGTTGCAATCACTGATCTATCCTTGTGAATATCAAACAGCATGTTATTCAATCGATTAACACTGGGATTGCCATGTCTATCCACAGCACACATAGTCTGATAGTAAAAATAGAGACCACTAAAGGAAAAACTAAAGGAGATGCAATCAAAGGAGCCCTTAGTTATATCCTCAGTTATAAGAAAGGACGTCCGCGTAGCGCTGAATAATTTGTTCTGTGGTGAACTGGGGCCCCAAGGTCCATTCTTCCCGTGCATCTCTTAAGTAGTGTCCCCCCCTGCTTTTCGGTTCACTTGTTTGTGTTAAATCCTTTGTCTTCTTCCTCTTCTTTGATCCGCCGTGTTGTTCATCATCCGTTTGTCTTTTCCTGCTTTCTTGTTTGGTCTGTCTGTTCCCTGCTTCCAGGGAGCACTCTTCATCGACCCGAAAGTACAGGTTTCGTAGCGTTTCCAGTTGAGTGACTGTCTGCGAGTCAATCTGGCAGATTCTACCACTTCCCAGTGCTAGAATGCCCCGTCGTAGGGTCGCCAGTGGAGATCCATGCCATTGTTTTGGTTCCGTGAGGCCGATCTGCTCTGGGGAGACGAGGCCGCCAAGCAGGTACTTTTTCAAGAAAATTGGCCGGTAAAGGCCACTAGCCGCTTCATTCGAGATGATTCCTTGCTTGACCAGATGGTCGCGATACATAACATTCGTTGGGATTTCCCTCACTGCTGACACTCTCTTCTTGCGGTCATTAACTTCAAAATCAATGAAGTATTGTAGATCAATCGGTATGAACATGAATCCTGGATCCTGACTTCGGTCGAACTCAAGGTGACAGGTGTAACATAACGGGACACCGTTTGCCGCTGAAGTTAACTGAAAGTTCAAGAGACCTGCATCGTGCCATAGGTTCACCTATCCAGTTGTTAAGTTATCCACATCCTATGAAAGATAGTAAAAACACAGCTGCCTACCTGTTGATCCTCCTTCGCCACTACATGCGCTATCTGTGGAGACACGCTGTTACACGCCCAACACTTATCTCCTGAAAGCCTATTGATCTCAAGTTTTGTAGGCATAGAGAACTGGTCGGACTTCGGGTAATCACTTGATGTATCGGACATAGCCAGCGAGACCCTACTCTGGCCAGACGAAGTAGACTTGCCGGTCGCGGGAGAGGAAGATTCGGTCTGGTTTGAGGATGAAATGGGTCAAGAAGAACGGTTTCGGTTTGCCGGTGAGGCAGGAAGCGGCATCGCCTCACGACCTGGATCTGAGTCAGTCATAGTTGGTTCAGATATCTTATCAAGCTGGATGTGTTCAGGATCACTTACAGCAGACAATAGCCTCTGACAAGGTTGAAATCTTTCGAGCGTAGATCGGTCCTTCCTCAAAAGAAGTTTTGTTGACGAGGCAATTGCAGCTGACACGGCAAAAATTGGAGGGCAAAATCCATGGTTCCGATGCCCGATAAAGCCAAGACCCCCAAGTCGCTTGTCATAGTGACGATTGCTGCACAGAGTCGATAGCCTCCCTGGTGTTATCAGAGGCGAGGAAGAAGTTCAAGATTATGACTAGACAACCGCAGAGAACAAGGGTGATGGTGTTGTACTCCGTAGTTCAACACGAATCACCCTTCACGCGTATCAACTATGATCCGAGCTCCGATCGGAATCCACCCTGAACGTCCACCACAAAGCCCAACAGTCTATGTCAAGTATCAGTCGAAGGTCTATTATTACCTTGTCTTTGATGAACATTACATACCTTGCGGCTCTGCGTGTAGGCCATTAAATGGGATGGCTGATTGGACAGTGGCGGAATGAAGCCCTACAGTACATATGGGTGTACTCTGGATTGTGGAGGTGGTTGCAGGCTAGCGGATCACAAGTAGTTGAATGATCAAGTCATGTAATAATCATGAGACAGAGCATTCTGAAGTTGCAGCCTCAGGAAGATTCTATAACCTCAGGCACATACTGACTAAGTGTTTTGTGTCCATCCCCGATAGTACAGGCAATTTATCCAAATCAAGCAGAGCTATCATGATACGAACCTAACTTAAACAACCTCTTCGCATTCTCCCTCCCAATCTTCAACCGATCTGACAGGTTCAACTCCGCCTCGTCAAGCCAGACACAGGCATCCTCAAACGTCTCAAAGGGATAATCGATGGAGAACAGAATCCGATCCGCCCCAACCTCCGCCATGCAGAAATTCAACGTCGTGGTCGAGAAATGCCCGGACGTCGTAATCCACAGATTCTGCGCAAAGTACTCCCGGATCGTCTTCTTGCACGTCTCCGCCAGCCCCAGCTGCTTCTTCCGATCCTCGAACCAGTGGTTGATCCGCCACATGTCGAAGGGGATGTGCTCGCCTAGATGGCCCAGGATGATCTGCAGCTTGGGGTGCCGGTCGAAGACACCGTTGGTCACCATGCCTAGGACGTGCAGGCTGACGCCATGCGCGAAGCTCAGCGGCGGGCCTACAAGCCACTTACGGTCGGCCCAGAGTTTGTCGTAGATTGTGCCCGTGGGGTTGCGCGGGTGTAGGTAGAGGGGGACGTCGAGGTCGGTGCAGGTCTGCCAGAAGATATCCCATTCGGGCTGGTCGTAGAAGATCATGTCGTCGCCATCGGGCCCGGCTCGCTGCGTGTCATTTACAAGGGCACCGAGGAAGCCGTGCTTTTCTACACAGCGGCGGAGCTCCTGGGCTGCTTCTCTGGGGTCGTGCATGGATAGAGTCCTAAAGAATTATATCAGGCGGGGAGTACGGGAAGGACTATAGAAAGCAGGAGTGGACGTACGCAAAAGCTCCAAATCGATCTGGGTACTCTTTGATCTGCTCCGCGATATAATCGTTGATCTCAACCGCTAACGCCTGTGCCTCTTTTGCATCCCAGATATCCTGCACACCAGGTGCTGTGTAGGAGAGGATCTGGTAGCCGACGCCATGCTTGTCGGCGTATTGGATACGGATCTTAGTGATGTCGGTTATTTCCTTGACGTGGGTTTCGGGGTCGGTAGAGAACAGACTAGCCCACCAGCGAGTCTTTTCTTCGAAGCGGGGAAGCGCAAAGGCTTCCTCGAGGGCGACCTTTCCAAGCATCTTTGTTTGAGCTGTTGCTTCACCTGACTGGCGCTGGTTGGATTCAATGAACAGAATAACCAGGAGCAAGTTTATATGTAGCGAAAGATCAAACCCTCATTCAACAGATTATTTGGATGGACTGTTGCAAAGCATCGGTTGTTGAACACTTCCACGCTTTATACTACGAGGTAGTACGGAGTATACATCATCATACCTATGTATGGGGTGCGGACCGAAGCCGCACCCGCACCGCAAAGCCGACGACAAGCGTTTCTGCTTCTCCAGAAACAGACGCGATTCAGATGATCAATAATCCATAGTAATTGTCCAGACTTTTGGAGAGAACTAAAAATTAGACCGTGCCCTTTTCCGGTGGCTGACGATGCAAGTAATATGGGGGCTGAGGGGATCTCATCAGCCTGGTATTCCACTACATACAGCACGTGGCTCAAGATCATATTTGGAATAAAATCGCCCTTCTGGGGTTTGGCCCCTACAGGTATCTACAGGTATAACTAATGCATTATTGGAAGTCACTATGGTGAGAGACTACCCGATACTTGTAAACCTGACTGACCCAGTGTTGTTCGAATTGCGGGGTTCTGTCAATTCATAGACAAAGCAACGGCCAACTCCTTTGAAATAAAGCCTATCAATCCACCAGAACGATCACAATCCATCGGAAAAGGATTCAATACTTTAAGTTTATGTTTTTAGCAGGAAAGAACAATAAGTTACTCATGAAAAGCGAAGAGAATGAATATGGATAGTGAGGCTATCTAACTAGCTACTTGAAAGCTATGGGTGAGGTGCTCAGAAGCCTGGCTAGCCTAGGCTGACAGCCCCAGAACAAAGAAGGGCCATCTACTAGCCAGCCTGGCCTCTAAGACACCCCCCCAGACAGCCTCTCTGCTACTACTATATATAAGGCTCTGGATATTTCCTAATCAGGTAATATATATCATCTTTATTAATTATATCTATCTTAATAAGGTAGAGCTTATCTTAGAATACCTTAAAATTTATAGCTAGAAGGGCTTTAGTTAATCTATCTACTAGATTATCTTTACTATTAATTAGTATAAGTTAAATAATACCTTTTTCTATTTAGTCTTTTATAAATAGATATTAATTCACTAGCTAATAAATAGATAGTTAGAAACCTTTCTTATAGATAATATTAAAAGCATTATTACTATCTATATATATTAGAATAGGGTTATTAGTAGATTCTAAATATATAGTATATAGTAGTTTATATAGCTAGATTACCTCCTTAAATATAATATTATAGGTATAGTATTCTATAATAGTACTAGATAAAGTAATTAATATCTATTTCTTTAAATATCAGCTAATTAGTAAGCCTATAAAGTAGAAGATATATAACTCTATTAAGCACCTATCTAGATGGTCCTGGAATAAGCTATTAATATAGTTAATTAGGCCTTTAGATAGGTTTCTTCTAAGCTCTATTCCATAAGTATTTCTATATAGATAGTAGAAAATAGCTTTAATACTTATAGCATCATGTTTATTAGGTTTTAATACCTTAGACTATAATTAGTATATTAGATAGCTAATATCTAGCCTAGTCTTATAGGTAAGCTAGTTCAGCTATCTAATATATTATTAGTAATTATATAAATTATCTAGTAAGGGATCCCTCTTTTCTTCTTTATAATTAGGCTTCTAGCCAGGCTATATAGGAATATAATTACTAGAGCATCTCTGTATGCTAGCTTCTACTAAGATCTTATTAATATAGCTACCCTATAATATTATAATTATATAGTATTCCCTATCCCTAGTGATCTTACAGCCTAGGAAGTATAATAGCTTACCTAATTCCTTAATTATAAAGAGATCACCTAGCTAGGCCTTAATTAATTTAATTCTATCTACTATAGCAGACATTATAAGGGTATTATCTATATAGATTAAAAGATATTCATCATCACCTTATTAATAGATATAGGGGTCTTCTAGGAAGCATTTAAAACCTATAGATTAGATTCTATTATTAAATTTCTTATTCTAAAGGAAGGCTGATTATTTTAATCTATATAGTACTTTCTATATATAGTAAACCTTCCCCTTTTCTTTAAATCTAGTAGGCTAGTGTATATAGATAGTATATTATTCTAGATAAGTATATAGATATACTATAACTATATTAACTTACTCCACCTCTAGATTCTGTATAGTAATAAGGGTTAGAAAGAGTTTAATTAGGACTTTAATAATAACTAGGCCATAGACTATATTATAGTCTAGCCCTAGCTACTAATGATTCCTATAGACTACTTATTAGGCCTAGAAATCTATTATATAGTTATTAGCATCTAGTTTAAGGTTATAGACCTACTTTCTAGGGAGAATTTAGGAGTTATCTTTTAGGTAAGGAACTAAATTATAGGCCTTTTACTCCTAAAGCTTATTAATCTATACTCTTATAGCTAATTCCTAGTAATATTTAAAAGAGCTATTTATAGCTTCATAGTAGGTGTATAGTATCTTAATATTATAGGCTTACAGGCCTTATGGAATGGCTATATAGCTAAATTTAATAATATTATTATTATAATCTAATATTAAAGAGAAAGCATAACCAAAAGATATTAGGATATTAATAATAGTGTTATTATTATTATCTAATATAATTATACCCCCTAAGATTCCATACTTCCTTTCTACCTCTTTATTTAATTAATCTAGCAGGTGTTAGGGTAGCCTACCCTTATTTAATTATTCTAATACTCTAGAAAGTAAGTATGAAGCACATGATCTAGTAAGAGATAGATCTATAGAGATAGATATTAATTTCTCTACCTTTAGAGCAGGTAGCAGAGCCTCTTATTCTAGTATATTAAATAGGTCTTAATATTAGGCCTTAGGGCACAGCATCTGTACATCTTAGGCTATTAGATCTAATAATTTAATTAATTTATAAATATAATAGTCTTCTATTTACTATAAATTCTGCTTTAAATTAGTGTATTTATTATTAATATATAGGATATCTACTTAGAGCTATCTTAAATAATTAGCTTAGTTATTAGCTGCTATCTTTAGAGCTAGAGGTAGTCTATCTCTACTAATAATACTATTATTAAATCTTCTTTAATTTAGAGCTAGCCTTACTAGCAGATCTATTAGATTCTATTTTATATTTTTATTAGTAAACTAGACCTATTTTCTTTCCTTTTTAACTTATATATAATTCACTAGTAATTCTATTATTATAGGATATCTTACAGATTCTTTAAGAAGAAGAGTCATCTAATAAGGTTCTTAGGAACCTTAGAATAAGCTTTTCTTAGATCTTAGTTTTATTTACTTATCTTATTAGATGTTACCTAGTGCTTATCTATCTAGTAAAACACTTACTTATGTCACGGGCTAGGAGCCTTAGAAACCTATGACCTAGGTTTGGACGGTAAGAAATTGCTAAGGAAGGAATCTAGCTAGGGCCGCAGTGGCCGAACATAAAGGGGTGCATAGTTAGTATGTGGGTCACATGATCAGTAGCTAGTGTCTAGTTTGGATATGACTTTGTGGGTATCACATGGCTGGCGGCCAGCCCTAATATTTCAGCCAGGGCTAAAGATTGTTAATGCCTTAGGCAGACAGTGAGTGCTTAGTAAGCTTAAGTACTTAGCAGGCCCTACCTACTACACTACCCCCCTCCTTTTCCAAAATAGGCATTTTAGCTGGGGCCAAAATCAGTGGGTCTTAGCTTCTTAGCCAGGGTTGAAATTATTGCTCCCCTAGTTAACTTAGCTAGAGCTAAAATCACTAGATCTTCCCTCCTAAATATTAAGTACTATAGTATCCATAAGGTTTACAGCTGGCTCCTATATAGGGTGCTTATAGCCTACTTATTTAACTAAGTATTCTATATAGCAGCCTTACCTAATTTACCTCTCCTATTTATCTAAGATTTTCTTAACTATGAATTTAGCTTCACCATCCACTAGCTTAGGGGGTAGCTGGTAGTTATTATTTAACTAGCTTAGGAACAGATTATCTATGGTGGGCTGAAGGAGGCTAACATAGAATATATTATACATACCTAGTAGTATGTCTTGTCACGGGCTAGAAGCCTTAGAAACCTATGACCTAGGTTTGGACGGTAAGAAATCACTAAGGAAGGAATTTAGCTAGGGCCGCAGTGGCCGAACATAAAGGGGTGCACAGTTAGTGTGTGGGTCACGTGATCAGTAGCTGGTGTCCAGTTCGGATATGACTTCGCGGGTGTCACGTGGCTGGCGGCCGGCCCCAGCATTTCGGCCAGAGCCAAAGATCATCAATGCCTCAGGCAGACAGCAAGTGCTTAGTAAGCTCAAGCACTCAGCAGGCCCTGCCCACTACACTACCCCCCCCCTCTTTCCAAAATGGGCGTTTTGGCCAGGGCCGAAATCAGTGGATCTTAGCTTCCCAACTAGGGTTGAAATTGTTGCTCCCCCAGTCAACTCAGCTGGAGCTAAAATTACTAGATCTCCCCTCCCAAACATTAAGCACTGCAGTATCCGCAAGGTTCACAGCTAGCTCCCATGTAGGGCGCTCATAGCCTACCCATTTAACCAAGTATTCCATGCAGCAGCCTCACCTAATTTGCTTCTCCCATTCATCCAAGATTTTCTCAACCACGAATTTGGCTTCGCCATCCACTAGCTTAGGGGGCAGCTGGTAGTCATCATTTGACTGGCTCAGGAATGGATTGTCCACAGCGGGCTGAAGGAGGCTAACATAGAACACATTATGCATGCCTGGTAATATGTCTAGCCAGTAGGCATGTAATCCAATGGCTTCCAGCACTATAAACTTTATATACTATGTATTAAGCTTCCAGCTTAGGCAGTCTATTTGAACATTCCATAGGTCCAACCACACTTTCAAGTTGACAGCGTAGCGTGGAGCTACTAGGCAGGAGTGGTTTAAATATTCCTCTTAACATTGCTAGGTGGTAGCTAGTTCTGACTAGGCCATGTCTGTAGCTTCTTTCATCTTTATAATAATTACCTCAGCCCTCTCCTTCAGTAAATGTGCTGCGTCTAGAGCAGCAGCCTCTTAATCTAATAGCTCAACCTCCAAAGGTTTAATATTGTACCCATGGTCTAAGAAGAAGGGGCTGACTCCCATGCTCATAGCATCCCAACTATTAATAGCTAGTTAGGCCATTGGCAGCAACAACTTCCAGTTAGTCTAGGCGTAGTTACAGAAGTTCTGTAGGTAAGCCTCTAACATAGCATTCATCTATTCAATCTATCCATCTGTCTGTGGGTGAAAGGCCATTAAGAGTTGTTATTTAATGCCCAGCCACTTGCAGAAGTGCTCCCAGAATTAGCTGACAAACTATAGACTGTGATCCAATATAATCACACTAGGAATGCCATGGTACCTAATAAACTAATTAATTAATAGCTACACTACCATTTCAGAGTCCATTTGCTCATAGGGTACCAGGATCATACCTTTTCTAAGTTAATCACTAATTACCATGATGTCCTCACAGCTATCAGAGGTGGGCAGCTTCATGATGAAGTTGATAGCAATCTCACACCATTTATAGTCTGGAATTAGTAACAGCTTTAGCAGTCCCTGGCATCACTCACACCATATGTGGTTAGCACTATACTTATTATAGTTCTATATAAACCATCAGACATCTGCAGAGAGTTCTGGCTAATAGAAGTTCTAGGTAACTATTATATATAACATATTCTTTCCTGGGTGGCCAGTCAACACTGAGTTATAGGTCTCCTATAAGATCCTTATTCACAGTGGTTCAGAGTTAGGAACCCATTTGCAGCCCTAGTACAGTAAGTGGCCGTCTAGTAATATAGAACACTCAGTGATTAACACTCATATGTATAGCTCCTTTGGGAATTAGGTGGCTCCTTCCTTCATAGCTTACTGCATCTCCCTTAAGCTAGTATTATTTAGTTCTGCTTCCTTCTAATGCTTTTCTAGTGGCAGGGGTGTCCCCTTTGCTAGTGCTATAGGTAAGGTCATATAGTGATGCTAGCTACTCAGTGACCTTGTGTCCTGGTTAGACACTACTTCACAGGTGTGGGATACATGTACGTGTGTTTAACTAGTAATGGTCTGTAGTGGTATTAAGCAGTGGTCTCATACCTTAAGCCTATTATCTTCCATATCCTATGGCATGTCTTATTCCCTTTGGGATAGGGCATCAGGCCAAGCAGCTAGTTTCCCAGGCTAATAGTGCATCTCATAATTAAATTAGCTTAACCAGTGTAACCAACACATCTGCTATTTATTAAGCCTTTAGACTGTCTTGAAGTATTTAAGGTTGTAGTAGTCTGTGATAAGCTTAAATTTAGGCAAGCTAATTAGCTCTGATTCCCACTCCTTAAGTATATTAACTATAGCTAGCAGCTCCTTATCATAGATCTCATAGTTATACTCTGCTGGTGTGTTCCTCCTAGAGATATAGGCAACTAGCCTTAGCACGCCATCATCATCATACTGTGATATAGTAGCCCCTATTACCCAGTTTAAGGTGTCAGTTTCAACTACTATCCTTTAGTTAGGGTTAAACTACATGAGAATTGGGGCTGTTATAAACATCTTCTTTAATAGCTTAAAAGCCTTTACCTACTCATCTCCCCACACAAAGAGGGCTCCCTTATGCGTTAGCACTGTCAACGGCCACACTATGTCTAAAAAGTTCTGTATAAACCAGCAGTAGAAGTTTGCAAAACTAAGGAATAATCATACACTGCGTGCAGAGGTGGGGGCCTGCCATTCTAATATGGCTTTCACCTTGTTAGGATCTATTTACACACCCTTACTAGCTTCTATTATAAACCTAAGGTACTTTATGCTTTTCACCTCAAACTCATATTTATTAATATCTAGCTGTAATCCTGCATCCCTTAGGCACTCAAGTACTCAGTAAACATATTATTAGTACTTAGCTAATAAGCTATTAGTGAAGATCAGCATGTCATCAATATATGCAGAGGTGAATTCATCCAGGAAGTCCTGAAGCATCTAGTTGATATACTGTTGGAAGGTGCTGGGTGCATTTACCATGCTGAAGGGGGTAACTAGCTATTTAAATAAGCTAAATTATGTGCAGAAGGCTGTTAACCATTCATCTCCTAGGACAATGTAGATCTTGTGGAAAGCAGTAATGACATCTAGTTTAGTGAACTACTTAGCCTTCATAATACATTCCAGGGTCTCATTAATCAAGGGGAGTGGGTACTAATCCTTCTTCATAATAGCATTCAGGGCGCGATAGTCAACACAGAATTATAACCCACCTCCTGGCTTATAGGCAAAGAGCACTGGTGCTGCAGCCGCAGAGCTACTAGCACAAATAAACCCCTTTTCTAGCAGCTCAGTCAATGTTTTCTATAGTACCAGGAGCTCTCCACAAGACATGCTATATAATAGCCCCCATAGCAGCTCCATTAGCTTCCCTTTTTCATCCTTAATAAGCTCTATCTAATGATCAACTCCAGGGCAGTGTAGTGGTAGCTTGTCAGCCTACTTCCTGTCAAATACTTCTAGGAACTCATGGTAATATGCTGGTAGCTTTATAGCTAGGTCAGTATGCTTCTTGACTTGTAGTACCTTCTTAATATCCTTAATACTAGCTGCAAAGATCCATACAGTCTTATCCTTTCTTCATCATCAGTAATAGACCATAAACCCTTAGGCACCAATCTGCTTTACCACTAGCTTCAGCTCATTCTTAATGCTCTTAACAGTAGAGCTATCTATAAATCTCAGCCAGGGTCCCTCTGCTTTAATAGTGGCCTTCTAGTCCACCATCCATAGGGTCCCTAGTATCAGGTCAGTCCTATTGCCTAGCTTCGGCGCCACATACACATAGACTATATGTTGGTAGTTACCACCAACATCCAGTAAGAAGCAGGTAATGATTGAAATAATGCTCCTAGTTATACTGGCATAGTCATCAAGGTGGATTAGCTTAATCTTTATTTGCTCTAGTTATAGCTTCTATGTAAAGCATTTAGCTATGACTGTATAAGATGTACATCCAGTATCTAGTAGAATTCTACAGTTATGTTCCTTGTTAATTATTCCTAACATAATGAATTTAGGGGCATCAAATCTGACAGTCTGCTAAAATTATCTATAACTAGTAAGTACATCTTCCCTAGGGCATGGGTGACACCAGCTCTTTAGCTACATCAACCATTCAACTGGCCCCTGTAAGAGTCTTTTCACAGGGGCAACTCATTTTCTGACTCATTTTCTTTATCATCTTCAAGCAGGGGTCCAATAGTTTAAGAAGCATGTAGTGGTTTCAGCTCCTTATTCTGAGGGGGAATAGCTCCCAGGTACTGGCATCCTTTAATCATATGGTCTGATGCTCCATAGCATAAGCATCTTCCCTCACTGCAGTGATGGGACAGCTCTATTTCATCAACCCATTTAGCACAGCACTAATGGCAGGCTAGGGTCACAGAAGAGGGCTCCCAATCCATAGCATCATTGGAACTAGTTACAACTAGGGAAGGGCTTGCCAGGGGTGCAGGGGTATATGCAGCACAGCTGCAGCTAGTAGTCTGTGTGTCTCTTCCACACTAATTAGAACAGCCTAACCTTCTTGCACATAGGGCTTCCACTTAGTTAGCTACTTATTACACTTAGCAACAGTAGTCTGCAAAGGTCCCTTCCTTCTAGACACCTGCCAGTGCTCCCTCCACTTCAAAGCTTAGGGCACCATCTAAATAGTTCTTCTTTACTTTATCAGACCAGGAGTGGCCCCCAGCTTCTATTAATAGTTGGTTAAGGTCTGCCAGCAGCTCATTAAATAGATAGTTACCTTAACACAGGGTTCATAGTTCCTGTAGGGCTTTCTCACTCCAGCCCTAGTCAAGGAACATAAGGTCAAGCTGGTTATATAGCCTATTCAGGGTTGCCTGTGTCATGTTTAGGTCATTCCCATACTAATCCATCTAAGGGGCTATGGCTGCTGCAGCATTACCCTTAAGTCTGCTAAACACATACCATAAGCACCTATAGTAGGAGCTAATCACAGCTTAATCAAGCAGTAATTTTGCCTATAGCTTAGAGTAAAAGGTCTGGTATACAGCCTTATCAGTGCTGTCATACATCTCTATATCAGGTAGAATAGGCTTTGGCCTCTTCACTAGGTCTTCTGTAGGGGTAGGTAAGGAAGGAGTCACCTGGGGAGTATGCACTGCTGTAGTGGTAGTAGCCATTTATCACTCCTCTAGCTAAGCCATTTGATTAGCAATGTTTTGTAACTGTTAGGCTATTTAGGCCATGAGGTTCACCTACATATCACTCTGTGGTGCTAGTTACTCTTCACTAGTCCCTTCTGGGGAGGTAGACATCTGTAATAATGTGTTGTTATAGCTTATTCTACCTGTTCTAGTTATCTTACCTAATCTATCTGGTTTGTCTGGTTCATCTAGTTCATCTGGTTCATCTGGTTCATCTGGTTCATCTGGTTCATCTGATTCATCTGGTTCATCTAGTTCATCTGGTTCATCTGGTTCATCTGGTTCATCTGGTTCGTCTGGTTCGTCTGGCTCATTTGGTTTGTCTAGTTTGTCTAGTTCATCTAGTTTATTGATAAGAGCGATTTCTATTATCACAGGCTAGAAGCCTTAGAAACCTATGACCTAGGTTTAGACAGTAAGAAATCACTAAGGAAGGAATTTAGCTAGGGCCGCAGTGGCCGAACATAAAGGGGTGCACAGTTAGTGTGTGGGTCACATGATCAGTAGCTGGTGTCCAGTTCAGATATGACTTCATGGGTGTCACGTGGCTGGCGGCCGGCCCCAGCATTTCAGCCAGAGCCAAAGATCGTCGATGCCTCAGGCAGACAGCGAGTGCTTAGTAAGCTCGAGCACTCAGCGGGCCCTGCCCGCTACATGTCTAGCTAGTAGGCATGTAATCTAATAGCTTCTAGTACTATAAACTTTACATACTATATATTAAGCTTCTAGCTTGGGCAGTCTATTTAAACATTCTATAGGTCTAACCATATTTTTAAGTTAATAGCATAGTATAGAGCTACTAGGCAGGAGTAGTTTAAATATTCCTCTTAATATTACTAGGTAGTAGCTAGTTCTAACTAGGCTATATCTATAGCTTCTTTTATCTTTATAATAATTACCTTAGCCCTCTTCTTTAGTAAATATGCTATATCTAGAGCAGCAGCCTCTTAATCTAATAGCTTAACCTCTAAAGGCTTAATATTATACCTATAATCTAAGAAGAAGGGGCTAACTCTAGTGCTTATAGCATCCTAATTATTAATAGCTAGTTAGGCTATTAGTAGTAATAACTTCTAGTTAGTCTAGGTGTAGTTATAGAAGTTCCATAGGTAAGCCTCTAATATGGTGTTTATCTATTTAATCTATCTGTCTATCTATGGGTGAAAGGCTATTAAGAGTTATTATTTAATGCCTAACTACTTATAGAAGTACTCCTAGAATTAGCTAATAAACTACAGGCTATAATCTAATATAATTATACTAGGGATGCCATAGTACCTAATAAACTAATTAATTAATAGCTATGCTACTATTTCAGAGTCTATTTACTTATAGGGCACTAGGATTACACCTTTTCTAAGTTAATTACTAATTACTATAATATCCTTATAGCTATTAGAGGTGGGTAGCTTTATGATAAAGTTGATAGTAATCTTATGCTATTTATAATCTAGAATTAGTAATAGCTTTAGCAGTCCCTAGTATTACTTATATTATATATAGTTAGCACCATACTTATCATAGTTCTATATAAACTATTAAATATCTACAGAGAGTTCTGGCTAATAGAAGTTCTAGGTAACTATTATATATAATATATTCTTTCCTAGGTGGCTAGTTAATACTAAGTTATAGGTCTCCTATAAGATCCTTATTTATAGTAGTTTAGAGTTAGGAACCTATTTGCGGCCCTAGTATAGTAAGTAGCTATCTAGTAATATAGAATACTTAGTGATTAACACTTATATATATAGCTCCTTTAGGAATTAGGTAGCTCCTTCCTTTATAGCTTATTATATCTCCCTTAAGCTAGTATTATTTAGTTCTGCTTCCTTCTAATACTTTTCTAGTGATAGGGGCATCCCCTTCACTAGTGCTATAGGTAAGGTTATATAGTGATGCTAGCTACTTAGTAACCTTATATCCTGGTCAGACACTACTTTATAGGTGTGGAATACATGTATATATATTTAACTAGTAATAGTCTATAGTAGTATTAAGTAGTAGTCTTATGCCTTAAGCCTATTATCTTCTACATCCTATAGCATGTCCTGTTCCCTTTGGGATAGGGTATTAGGCTAAGTAGCTAGTTTCCTAGGCTAATAGTACATCTTATAATTAAATTAGCTTAACCAGTATGACTAATACATCTACTATTTATTAAGCCTTTGGACTGTCTTGAAGTATTTAAGGTTATGATAGTCTATAATAAGCTTAAATTTAGGTAAGCTAATTAACTCTAATTCCTACTCCTTAAGTATATTAACTATAGCCAGTAGCTCCTTATTATAGATCTTATAGTTATACTCTGCTAGTGTGTTCCTCCTAGAGATATAGGTAACTAGCCTTAACATACTATTATTATTATACTATGACATAGTAGCCCCTATTACCTAGTTTAAGGCATTAGTTTTAACTACTATCCTTTAGTTAGGGTTAAACTATATAAGAATTAGGGCTGTTATAAATATCTTCTTTAATAGCTTAAAGACCTTTACCTACTTATCTCCCTATATAAAGAGGGCTCCCTTATATATTAGCACTATTAATAGCTACACTATATCTAAAAAGTTCTATATAAACTAGTAGTAGAAGTTCATAAAACTAAGGAATAATTATATACTATATATAGAAGTAGGGGCCTGCTATTCTAATATAGCTTTTACCTTATTAGGATCTATTTACACACCCTTACTAGCTTTTATTATAAACCTAAGGTACTTTATGCTTTTTACCTTAAACTTATATTTATTAATATCTAGCTATAATCCTATATCCCTTAGGTACTTAAGTACTTAGTGAATATATTATTAGTACTTAACTAATAAGCTGTTAGTGAAGATCAGCATATTATTAATATATATAGAGGTAAATTTATCTAGGAAGTCCTAAAGCATCTAGTTAATATACTATTAGAAGGTGCTAGGTGTATTTACCATGCTAAAGGGGGTAACTAGCCATTTAAATAAGCTAAATTATATATAGAAGGCTATTAACTATTCATCTCCTAGGGTAATACAGATCTTATAGAAAGTAGTAATAATATCTAGTTTAGTGAACTACTTAGCCTTTATAATGCATTCTAGGGTCTTATTAATTAGGGGGAGTAGGTACTGATCCTTCTTTATAATAGTATTCAGGGTGTGATAGTTAATATAGAATTATAATCCACCTCCTAGCTTATAGGCAAAGAGCACTAGTGCTATAGCTATAGAGCTACTAGCATGAATAAACCCCTTTTCTAGTAGCTTAGTTAATATTTTCTATAGCATCAGGAGCTCTCCATAAGACATGCTATATAATAGCCCCTATAGTAGCTCTATTAGCTTCCCTTTTTCATCCTTAATAAGCTCTATCTAATAATCAACTCTAGGGCAGTATAATAGTAGCTTATTAGCCTACTTCCTATTAAATACTTCTAGGAACTTATGGTAATATACTAGTAGCTTTATAGCTAGGTTAGTATACTTCCTAACTTATAGTGCCTTCTTAATATCCTTAATACTAGCTATAAAGATCTATATAGTCTTATCCTTTCTTTATTATTAGTAATAGACTATAAACCCTTAGGCACTAATCTACTTTACTACTAGCTTTAGCTTATTCTTAATACTCTTAATAGTAGAGCTATCTATAAATCTTAGCCAGGGTCCCTCTACTTTAATAGCAGCCTTCTAGTCTACTATCCATAGGGTCCCTAGTATCAGGTTAGTCCTATTACCTAGCTTTAGCACCATATATATATAGACTATATATTAGTAGTTACCACTAATATCTAGTGAGAAGTAAGTAATAGTTAAAATAATACTCCTAGTTATACTAATATAGTTATTAAGATGGATTAGCTTAATCTTTATTTACTCTAGTTATAGCTTCTATATAAAGCATTTAGCCATAATTATGTAAGATGTATATCTAGTATCTAGTAGAATTCTATAGTTATATTCCTTATTAATTATTCCTAATATAATAAATTTAGGGGTGTTAAATCTAATAGTCTACTAAAATTACCTATAACTAGTAAGTATATCTTCCCTAGGGCATAGGTAATACTAGCTCTTTAGCTATATTAACTATTTAATTAGCCCCTGTAAGAGTCTTTTTATAGGGGTAACTTATTTTCTAACTTATTTTCTTTATTATCTTTAAGTAGGGGTCTAATAGTTTAAGAAGTATATAGTAGTTTTAGCTCCTTATTCTAAGGGGGAATAGCTCCTAGGTACTAGCATCCTTTAATTATATAGTCTAATACTCTATAATATAAGTATCTTCCCTTACTATAGTAATAAGATAGCTCTATTTTATTAACCTATTTAGTATAGTACTAATAGTAGGCTAGGGTTATAGAAGAGGGCTCCTAATCCATAGTATTATTAGAACTAGTTATAACTAGGGAAGGGCTTACTAGGGGCGCAGGGGTATATGCAGCACAGCTGCAGCTAGTAGTCTATATATCTCTTCTATGCTAATTAGAATAACCTAACCTTCTTATATATAAGGCTTCTACTTAGTTAGCTACTTATTATACTTAGTAATAGTAGTCTACAAAGGTCCTTTCCTTTTAGATACCTACTAGTGCTCCCTCTACTTTAAAGCTTAGGGTACTATCTAAATAGTTCTTCTTTACTTTATTAGACTAGGAGTGGCCCCTAGCTTCTATTAATAGTTAGTTAAGGTCTGCTAGTAGCTTATTAAATAGATAATTACCTTAACACAGGGTTTGTAGTTCCTATAGGGCTTTCTTACTCTAGCCCTAGTTAAGGAATATAAGGTTAAGCTAGTTATATAGCCTATTTAGGGTTACCTATATTATATTTAGGTTATTCCTATACTAATCTATCTAAGGGGCTATGGCTGCTATAGCATTACCCTTAAGTCTGCTAAACACATACTATAAGCACCTATGGTAGGAGCTAATCATAGCTTAATTAAGTAATAATTTTGCCTGTAGCTTAGAGTAAAAGGTCTGGTATACAGCCTTATTAGTGCTGTTATATATCTCTATATTAGGTAGAATAGGCTTTAGCCTCTTTGCTAGGTCTTCTGTAGGGGTAGGTAAGGAAGGAGTTGCCTAGGGAGTATATACTACTATAGTAGTAGTAGCTATTTATTACTCCTCTAGCTAAGCTATTTAATTAGTAATATTTTATAATTATTAGGCTATTTAGGCTATGAGGTTTACCTATATATTACTCTGTAGTGCTGGTCACTCTTTACTAGTCCCTTCTAGGGAGGTAGATATCTGTGATAATATATTATTATAGCTTATTCTACCTGTTCTAGTTATCTTACCTAATTTATCTAGTTTATCTGGTTTGTCTAGTTTATCTGGTTTATCTGGTTTATCTAGTTTATCTAGTTTATCTGGTTTATCTGGTTCTTCTAGTTCATCTAGTTTATCTGGTTTGTCTGGTTTATCTGGTTTATCTAGTTTATCTGGTTCATCTAGTTCATCTGGTTTATCTGGCTTGTTTGGTTTGTCTGGTTTATTAATAAGAGTAATTTCTATTATCATAGGCTAGGAGCCTTAGAAACCTATGACCTAGGTTTAGATGGTAAGAAATTACTAAGGAAGGAATCTAGCTAGGGCTGCAGTGGCTGAATATAAAGGGGTGCATAGTTAGTATGTGGGTTATGTGATTAGTAGCTGGTGTCCAGTTTGGATATGACTTTGTGGGTGTTATGTGGCTGGCAGCTGGCCCCAACATTTCAGCCAGGGCCAAAGATTGTTGATGCCTTAGGCAGACAGCGAGTGCTTAGTAAGCTCGAGCACTCAGCGGGCCCTGCCCGCTACAACTTAAGCTTATATATTAGGTAAATTATTTACTTAAGTTTACTTATTAGATAGGTGACTTACTTAGGCTTACTTATTAATATAAGTAATCTAGGGATCTAGGGTAATTATTTAGATTTAGTCTTAAATTAGTAATTCTATCTCCTTAATTAGTTTATTTATAATAGCAAGCTAGGGGTATGGTTTAGGTTAGGTAAATTAGATTATTTCTCCTAAAGTTATATCTATTCTAGATATTAGTTCTAGAGGCATAGGGCTAGGCTATAGGCCTATATTAGCTATTATTCTACCTTCCTTATAGTTATTATTACTATAATAATCTTTAAATATAACATCTCTAGATTAGATAATTTAATTTATTTCCAGGACCTAGTATATATAAATATAGCTATTATCCCCTTTATAGCTAACTAGGCATACCTTATAGGTATAAGGAGCTATTTTTCTTACTTAAATATAGTCCTCCTTATAGATGTTAATATACACAGGAATGCTGAATGGTCATAGGTAATCTAGGGGTAGAAATAGATTATCTATTCCTAGTCCCTTACACCAGTAAGTAATCAGGGCATGATCTTCTCCCTCTAAAATAAGATAATTAGTAATATATATAGCTATTTTCATAGCATATAGCCATATCTATTTAGGTAGATTAGAATTAATAATTATTACTTAGGCTATGTTATTAATATAGCTACTATAGATCTCTATAACACTATTCATCTCTAGGGATCTAGGAGGGGTGATAATGATAATAATTCCCTTAGGTTTAGCCTATATATAGAACTTATTAAATTCTATGCTGCTATCTATATACTATATAGGAATATATTTACCTATTAAAAGCTTATACTCTTTATTCTATTATATAAGAAGATTAGAAGATTTATCTTATTTAGATTTACATGGTTTAATATGTATAAATCTTAAATAGTTATTAATACTAATAAGATAGTAATAGTATCCATAGATTCCCTATAGCTTAATAGGCTATAGATTAACATGCTATAATAGGCCTAGTGCCTTTATATAGTCTATAGGCTTGTAGGATATCTATTTCTTTACCTTTACTATATAGCAGGCTTTGCAGTGGAATTAGTCAGATCTAATAACTTTATCTCTATTAAGATTACCTTATTTAATAGTAGAATTTAATTTAGACTTACCACAGTGGCCTAATTAATAATATATTTCTAATAGAGTTAGTATAGCTCCTGTAAAAGAGGGTATATTAAGGACTTTTAGTATAGGAACACCTAATTCCTTTAATATATAGCTAAAGATGGATCTATCTTTATATTCTAGGATATTTATTTAAGAGTTATAATAGAAACTAAGCTTTATAAGTTAATTTATTAATATTAGTATTATTATAGCCTTAGAATAAAATTTATAAGGAAGTATTAATTTATTAATTATCTCTCTAATCTTATAGTAAAGAACTAATCTACCTTCCCTATCTATTCTAAATAGGCTTCCTTCTACTATTTTAAACTTATATCCCTTCTCTGTCTGTGTGTATAGATAATAGTTAATTATATAGGCTCCTTTTATATATATTATATATATTATGCCTGAATCTAGGACATAGTGATGGTTTAATTCTTATAGATCTTAATCATCAGGCTTATTAGATTTATTTTAATTAATAGAGTTGTTAGAAAGGGAGGGAAAGGGTAGTTTAATAGCCATGCCTATAAAATTAAGAACTATATTAGTATATTTATCTAGAATCTATATAGCTAAATAAGCCATATTTATCTAATTCTGATTTCCCCTTCTTAGTGGCCTCTAACACTAGATATCTAGACTAGGGTTCCACTATGAAGGCTTCTTATCTATGAGATAATAATATATAGGAGGTCTATAGGTAGGTAGATAATAATATACATAGTTTCCCTAAGTATTATATTTATCTTACTACCTCTATTTATATATATATTCTGCATGGCTCTTTCCTAGGGGAGGGAAGATCTTCTACTTTATTAATTAGTTCTAATTTATTAATTAATTCTAATTTATTAATCTTAATTAGTTAGATTAACTTAATTAGTTTACTTAATTTAATTACTTACTCTAGGGAGAAGATGCTTTAGCCTTAGCTCTAAAAGCTATCTTATACTTATTCCCTTTATTAATAGCTAATATATAATACTTATAGAAATTATACTTCTTAAGGCTCTTAGGAGAATCTTTAGTAAATATATATTTTATAGTATTATACTAAGATAGAATCTCCTTTAATAACTTATCTATTATTAAAAGTATTACTATATAAGGTATAAGTAGTATATCTAGCTATTTATATACATCTATATAGTCCCTGAATATATTAATATATTAGGTAATTATTATAAAGTTAGATCTCTTTATTTATACTATTACTTTAAAATTAGCTCTAGCTTCTAAGTGGCTATAGCCTAATATAATACTTTAGATTATATTCTATATATTATTAGTATATTCTATTAGAATTATTATAATATATAGTATATTAAGAATATCATCTCTTACCTAGCTAATAAGCTAATTCTATATAAGCTTAGATGCCTTCCTCTATACTTTATACTTTAGATTTATTACTTTAGGCTAGGGTATTAATTTATTAATAAGATTATTAAATTTATAAAGATCTAGCTAAGTCTTTACTATATAGATCTAGATCTTATAATCTTTATATAATTTTAGCTTCTTTATAAGGCTAGCTAATAAGATAGATATTAAATCATTATCTAGCTTCACTACCTGTATTTATAGGGGAGGAGAGGGGTATTCTATTCTATCTATCATCACCTTATTATATTAATTTAGACTTAAATATAAAACTAGCTAAGTTCTCTCCCTTATTAGTCCTTCTTCTTAGAAAGCTTCTAGTAAATAGAGAAGATTTTCTTCAGCTTCTAAATTAGTTATATAAAAGCATATAGAATTATGAAAAAGTGTATAAACTTACTATAAAATATATTAAAAAGGGCAAAATTAAAGAGATCTAGAAAGAGGGATTAAAACTAATATAAAATAAATAAAATATAAGAAGAGGAGGGCTCATAACCTTATAAAAAGCAAAGAGAATGAATATAGATAGTAAGGCTATCTAACTAGCTACTCAAAAGCTATGGGTGAGGTGCTTGGAAGCCTGGCTAGCCTAGGCTGACAGCCCCGGAACAAAGAAGGGCCGTCTGCCAGCCGGCCTGGCCTCCAAGAGTTACACCTGATATCATCCGACGTGCCGGCAGCGGTCCGAGGCTCTCAACCCCGCAAAATGATACATTGGACAAGGCTAGACTAGTAGGCCACTGATATAAGCGACGGCATTATACACCATTCTTATTATCTAATTATCAGTACCGTACAGCGTGGTATAGCTTAACAAGAGAGTATTGCTATGATTTATTAGGATACGAGACTCTGTATCATGCAACTGTCAATCTGGTCAATTTTGCTCAGAGGACACAGGGTATGTTGATACGAATACTTCAACACGAAAGATACGCATTATTGGATTCCTTGAGACAAGTAATGGCACATGATAGAGTAAGCCTCGCTGAATTCGAAATATGCCTTAGCATTAATGAGCGTATTGTGTGGTGGAGTGACTGGTCTTCGTGGGAAGTATTGCTGTGAAATATATTGCGAGGATATGAGGATGGGAGACTCATTTAAGAATTGCGGTCAATCTGTACAGACAAATTGAATAATGAGCAGCTTAATGTTCCAGAGGATAAAATATGCCTTCAGCAACCTGGATTCGGGTGAGGAAAAAATGACAGAAACAGAATGCATGACAGCCTTGTCACTTGTCGCTTGTATGAGGTTCTCATGCATCCCTTCCCGTCTCTGTCAGCTTCTATTCATCACAACTAACCACTATTCTCTCGGGCGTCCGTCCCATTACTTTGGTTTCTGTATTTTTATTCTCCGAATGTGATCTAACGTCTCCATTCATGACCTGAGTAATCATTTGCCATTGAAGGATGGATGGATCTACTTTGAAGTGATCAGCATCAGCGAGCACCGGAAAAGGGTTGACAGCCCCAGAGATCCGCAATTCGGACAGCAGTCAACCCCGGACAATAGACCAACAGAATGATTCGACGTGGCTGTGAGGCAACATGGCGGAATACGAGACTCATTGCTTTCATTGTCTGCATCCTTGGCATTTCCCTCGATCTTATTGCTCAGCCGCCACCAATGACCATTGTTTGCTGACACCCTTCGTAGGAATGGGCAGCAAGAGAAAAATGAATAGAAAAAGCAATGGACGATCACAAACAATATCGGTGGATCTCTGTCGTCACTGAAAAGCCTCGGGTCTCCGTTCCTGGGGCTCTGCTCGAGGGCATCGTGTCTCTGGATGTACCTCTCCTGCGCTGCCAGCACCTTGCTTCTTTGTCCCCGAGGGCTCTCAAAGAAATATTTCGCCTTCTCTGCCTCTCTTTGTTGCGACCATTTACGCTATATTCAGTGCCGATGGTCAGATTCAGCCCTGTCGTTTCAAATCTTTATCGGAAAATTTCTCTTTGATGATATCCAACTTTACCGTAAATCTACTCTGCACAGCACATCGTGTGAGATTTCAAATCCATCAACTTGCATTGATCTCCCCCTGTCAATACATTATTAGTGTGCACTGATGTAAATATACAATTCAGTGGACTGCGTTGATTCTTTCCGGCCTATTTAACAACAGCGCTCTGCCACTTGCAGGCACCAGAAGACATACGTCTGATCGGCATCATCGTTCATTAGAAGATGGCAGGACCAGGTGATTCCGAAATTTTAGGGGACGGTACCCTCGAACAACGAGTTGAAGATATCGAACATGCGCCAGAAAGGACCAACACCTTCGTGCCTCAGCGCAGATATCTAACGGCCGCAGAGCGAGCACGACGCAATTTGAACGCAAAACTCGCCAATCCATTGGCAGGTTATAGTCACGAGGAGCTGCGCAGTCAAGGGATCAAATTCGCCATAGAACATCATATGGGTGATGAAACCGACATTCGCGCTTTTGAGTTAGGCGCGCTTCTGGCCCAGGAGCCTGAAAAGTTCGATTCCTTCAGAAGCTTGCTTACGGACGAGGAATTTGACGTTTTACATCTCGAGTTCACTCACCGTTGGTCGCAACCCTGGACAATGTATTTGGTTATTGCCTTGTGCTCTCTATCAGCAGCGGTGCAAGGAATGGGTAAGTGTCAGAACCAAGCACACTTGTGTATCTAGTGCTTAAGCTAAGTCTGCTTTCGACAGATGAAACGGTTGTCAATGGCGCTCAGATCTTCTACAAGACGCAATTCGGCATTGACGATGAAACCTCGCGGTCTCGCTGGCTGCTCGGGTTGGTGAACGCCGCACCATATCTGTGCTGCGCCGTCCTTGGTTGCTGGCTGGCAGTCCCTTTCAACGCGTGGTTTGGTCGCCGCGGGACCATCTTCATTACATGCTGTTTCTCCGCCATCGCTTGCCTTTGGCAAGGGTTCGTCAACACTTGGTGGCATATGTTCATCTCCCGGTTCGTCCTGGGCTTCGGCATCGGTCCCAAGTCCGCAACTGTTCCCATCTACGCAGCCGAAACTGCTCCTCCCGCCATTCGTGGTGCATTGGTGATGCAGTGGCAGATGTGGACTGCATTTGGCATCATGTTGGGCTATGCAGCGGACCTGGCTTTCTTCGAGGTCCCAGACCCTCCAAACATTGTCGGGCTCAACTGGCGCATCATGATGGCCTCTGCCATGTTCCCAGCTATCTTGGTCTGCTTGTTTGTATTTTCCTGCCCGGAGTCACCGCGTTGGTACATGTCCCAGAATCGCTATTACAAGGCGTATGAATCGATGTGCAGCCTGCGTGCGCACAAGATCCAGGCCGCTCGAGACCTTTATTACATGCACACCCTGCTGGAAGCGGAGAAAGGGATGAAGCTCGGCCAGAACAAGATGATAGAACTCATCGCTGTGCCTCGGAACCGGCGCGCCCTAATCGCATCCGAGATTGTCATGTTCCTGCAACAGGTGATTAACCTCCCCCGGGTCATAGCCAATTTTTCGCTGTCTAACTCAAATATGTAGCTATGTGGCGTGAACGTTATCGCGTATTATTCATCTGAAATCTTCATCAAGGTGACATCAGCCCGAAATGCCCTAGCCACATCCTTCGGCTGGGGCGTGGTGAACTGGCTCTTCGCCATTCCTGCGGTCTACACAATCGACACATTCGGCCGTCGCAATCTCCTCCTCACTACCTTCCCTCTCATGGCCCTCGCCTGGTTCTTCACCGGCTTCAGCTTCTACATCCCTGCGTCGGAACACAGTAATGCGCAGCTTGCGTGCGTCGCGCTTGGCCTCTATCTCTTCGGCGTCGTCTACTCCGTCGGCGAGGGTCCAGTGCCATTCACCTACTCAGCAGAAGCCTACCCGCTCTACGTCCGTTCGTACGGCATGGCCTTAGCAACGGCAACAACCTGGCTCTTCAACTTTCTCCTGGCGATCACGTGGCCCTCACTGCACGATTCGTTCAAGGACCAGGGCGCGTTCTGCTGGTATGCGGCGTGGAATCTAATCGGATTCGTTCTGGTGCTTCTGTTCATGCCGGAGACGAAGGGCAAGACGCTGGAGGAGCTGGACCAGGTGTTTTCGGTGCCGACGCGGTTTCACGCGGCGTATGGGCTGCGCCAGATCCCGTACTTCTTTAAGAGGTATATCTTGCGTCAGCAGGTGAAGCCGGAGATACTGTACGAGAGGGAAGATCCGGTGGGTTATTCGAGTGATTTTGTTTTCAACACTGCGGATTGGAGCAGGACAAGATATGTGCGGGGACATTGAAAAGTCAGTCTGCGGTTGAACGGGTTTAGCTGTGCGATGTTGGCGTAAATATATGTACATACTAGTTTTGTATTGCGCTACGACTATAACATGTAGATGATGACACGGTGCTCAATGATAATGACAAGTCTCAATTTGGTTACATATATAATATGTCTATGGCCTGGTCTAAAGTGTATTAACATCGACGAAATAAGGAGTGGTAAAGCATTGCGGCAACCTGAGCTGTCACTAAGAACAATTAATTAATAAACTTGTCCAAGTAAGCCACCAACGTAAAAGCCATGACATGCTAACGAGGGCAACAAGATAAGAAGGGTCACTTTCTCAGACAGCAGTTGGAACGATTGTTGATCCGCATAGAAATACTCAGAACAGGTCTGTGTGAAATCTTTCTTCATCATAGGAAGTGACCCCAAGGACGGAAGGAGGCAGAGGTAAGGAAAAGAGGAACGTGATAGGAGGGGATAGTATCTCACCTGTTAAGATCACAATTTGCGTCCATAAGACCTAGTTGTTATTTATGCTGTGCTAGTTAGCCGATAAAACTGATCTGCTGTCGCCTGCCTAGACGGTTGGAGAGTATTGCGAACGGTCCCACCCGTGCGCTCAACCTGCTGCGCCGTGGTGTCAAGATGAGTTGTATCATCGACGGCCATAACAGTCATTGACCATCCAGATAGCGGGGCCTCGAATGACTCAGGTCGCTGCAAGGAACCGAGCAGGAACGGAGGTGGACGGGCGGCATCACGGACGTACGGTGGTACGATCGATGCTGGCCGGATGTCCAGCTCCATCACGCCGGTATTCGACCATACAGGCCGCACGTAGTCCCCAAAGTCAGCTTGTCCGACACCAGGTCCAAGGTGGATATCTTTTTGATTGAATAAATCCGCGAGACAAACCCAGAGAACCTGGAGGATGACGCCGTGAGCAACAACAGCTATAACCTCCTCGTTTGCGACGTCTGCATTGGCCAGGAAAGGCATTATGTAGTCCTGCAAAAATGCGTTCATACGAGTCCGCATGGAGACGACAGACTCTTCGTCGGTGTACGTCGGCTCACCTCCACGCAAAGCATCCGGGGAACTGATGCTGGAAGCAGGAGCACCAGACTGCCACCTTGTACCTTCAAGAGAGCCGTACTGTTGCTCCCGAAGAGTTGGGACCTGAATCGGGGCCAGCAACGCGCCACTTGCCAGCTGTTGCTCGCAGATACCTTGCGCAGTTTCCGAGGCTCGATCGAGATCTGACGAGAAAACATGAGTGAAGCGAATCATCCGATCCCTGAGGCTTTGAGCGAGTAGACGGACTTGCGTCCTACCGTTCTCGGTCAGGTAGTGGCCATTTTCATCGCCTCTGCAGAGTCCGACGATATGTCAGGACTGTCAGCTGCCATTCCACTGAGGTCAACAGAAGACGCGTACGCTGCCTGTCCCACGTTATGTCCACACTCTGCGTGACGGATCAAATAGAGCTTCATCCTGGTGTGAACCGGATCATATGACAACCAGTCTGATGGTATGACAATTCCATCTTGTTAGTAGCAGGAGTGGCATGTTTTTAAGGAACCACAGCAGAAGGCGACGTGGAACATGATGAAATCGTGATTGTTGAACTGCTGCCGGAAGAAATACGCTTGGTTCGCTAATGAGCCAATTAGAAACTGGCTCATGTTTGCCCTGTTTGTGGTCTTTGCTCTGTTTGACATATTTTGCGTCCATCGGTACTAAAAAAGGTTTTGGTGCCATTAGGCAGACTTGAGGTGGAATCGTTGATGAGTATTTGTGCCAGCACAGGAGGTCTTTGGAAGACTTTAATTTTCTCTCTCTTTTCTTGACTTGCATAGCAGTCTAGCAGCGAGCATAATTCATTCGCTGGTCCACACTGACGGATACTAATAAAGAAATCTATTCTCCAAGGTGAGAAAATCTAATCTTATCAAGATCAACCACTGTAAACACAGCTGCTAAATCTTCCCAATTCTTGCAGAGACGAACCACCTTCTCATTCATAATTTCGAATTTTTTTTTTTTTTTTTTTTTTTTTCACAATGGCCGACGGTCCTGAGAGTCCCGTACCGCAGCAACAAAGTGTGTAGGAAAATATCCAAAAGAATTCGCTTCGTGCCAATGTTTCGGAATGACTGATGAGTCCATAGCTCCCGGAAGATCGCCTTTTCAAATTGGTATTAGAACATCAGGTCGCGCTTTCAATTCGCCAAATTGGCGCATGAAGGGCGAGGAAAGTCCGAGTGCTCGGAGCTCTGGCTCGCCCGGGCCAAAGACAAATTCCTCGAGGCTCACATTCAGCAGACCAAGCTCTCAGGTGCCTCAGGCTATTTCTGAAGGCCGCCGTCTATACGTTGGTAACATGCCGTATACGGCCAAGTCGGAGGATGTGCAAGCATTGTTCACCGCCGCAAACTTCCCAATGTACGGAGACAGGAATTCTTGTATGGAGATGGCCAAAACTGAGTGCTTTGCAGCGAGCGGATCGATATCGTGATAGACCCCTTCACTGGCCGCAATCCCTCATACTGTTTTGTCGATTTGGAGACCAAGGAATTGGCGGATAAAGCAATGACCGAATTGGATGGTCGTGATATGCTTGGCCGGCCTGTCAAGATCAAACCTGGAGTTGCCAAAACGGCAAGCGAGCGTTCGCAGCAACAGCAACAGCAACAGCAACGAACTGAAAGCTCGCCTCGCAGTGATAAGGGCAGCCCGTTTGCCCTTGACCGCTGGAGACGCAACGACACGCCCGCCTTCGCTAAGGTCAACAGCGACTCTAGCCGTCGCCTTTATGTCGGCGGTCTTCCTAAGTTAACCGACCCTGAGATTATCACCACAAATATTACCAACTTCTTCAAGGGATACAAGGTGTATGTCTGCAATTCCCCTCTATGGAATTGATTTTTCAATTTCGAGACTAATTTGTTCCAAAAAAGTGAAAATGTCAGCAAATTGTTCACACCTCACCCTGCGAAGCGATTCGAGCCTGGTGACCACTACTATTTGTTCGTCGAATTTAGCAGCACGGAAGAGGCTCAGAATGCCATGGACACCCTGAATGGCCAGGAAGGTCCCTGGGGGGCGAATCTTCGCGTGCAGAGAGCCCGTGGAGAGACTAGTAACTCGGAGGAAAGGAGAAACAAGTGGTCATCTGCACGCGATTCAAATGGTGCTCCGGCTACCAACGATATTGCTGTCGCTGTATAATCGACTCACTCAGATATTGTTGATCGAGATAGATCGTCGCACATGTGAATCCGCTCATATTGGAAAGTTCAACAACGAAAGCTGGCTTGACATGCATTGCCAGACGATCAACTGTCATCGCCTTTGCCCACAAAGCAACCCCAGTTTCGAGTCATGCTGGAGATGGGGATAAAGAATTTCGTCATTGCGTCTACCCATACTCATTTCCGCATGCTTGAACGCCCCGCATTGCGGTGGACGGAGGAATCATGCTTTCTTGGATGATCCACAGCGTCAAAGGAATCTCAACCCCCAGGAGGACAGACCACCTCCGGATGAAGCAGTTAGTGAAACAGCATAATATATCATTACTCCGCCGTCGCCTGCAACTGGCGCAAAGAGCGTTTGTACACTTAAGATATCTTAAAGACTGTAACTCCCTTGGTATCATTGAAAGAAGCCTTATCGGTTGAGAGTCATCTCACTGTGGCAGTAAACGGAATCAACGCTTATTGCTGCGATGCGAATGGGATATGGACAAGGGCGGTCAGGGGCTCAGGGTTGAATCAGGCCACCTGAACCAACCAAATGCGGTGATAGAAGCGGTAAGAGCCAACCGGCAGAACAGTTATTTCAGGCATTAGCCGCATCCACGCCCCAGATCCAGTCCATTGCTGCGACAGAGATACTCCGTACTATAGACACATACAACCTTGCAACATGCCTGAGTATCTCGAGTCTCTTGTCTGTACATCGTACTACTCATGCAAACTTTAAACTGCAAGTAAACAAAGACAATCCAACTTTGTTTCTTCGCTCTACGAGAATTCGACAGCCCACGGACCTAGGTAGAAAAAGTAGGCATGTCACCTGCCCGTTTGCTCCGTCTGGTTAGAGATGGAAGATGGCCAGTAACGGTTGCGACTTTACCCGACGAAAACAAGAGCATCACGTGGTACCATTTGTGGATGTCATACTTTCTTCAGCTTCAGAAAATTCCCTCCATTGTATGAATATACACTTATTAAAAGGGGCTTTCAAGAGACCATCTATCTCCTTCCACTTCATCTTTTACAGCGGAGTGGCCATTCACTGCCCCGCGGCATGACGTCTGTGTTGTTCCTCTGCTTCTTCACCGCATCGACTGTTGGGCTTAATGAATTCTTGACATTTCTGCAACGAATCCCCTGTAAGACAGCCGGATCTGTCATCATCTCATTCGAGGAAAATATACCGTTGATTTCTCAGGCGAGAAGGTGAAGAAATTTCGCCCCTACTTTCTGTCCTGCTTCGCCAGAAATTCATACGATCTTTAATTCGGCTGTCTGTCCGGTCGGGCGACTCTTGGCCGAGGCTAGAACCTATTTCCCCGGCGTGCTGGGTCATAATATAGGAAATTTCCAACAGAAGGACAGTTCGATTGCTAAAATGACTTCTGGGAGCTCTAATCGGAGAGGCTCTGGTCACAAGAGCTTCTTTGCCAGTGTAAGTGCTTCTATTTCCTTGGGCTGCCCTTTGTTCACAGCTTGTTTATTTCTTGGACTATGGGATCTGCTTTAATCCATAAGAGCTTGTGTATGTATCTGTCCTGTCGCTTTTGCTTCCTTGACAAGGCTTCAACTATCTTCAAGGCGCATTGGCACGAAATGACAGGGGTAATTGAACGGAAAAAAAAAAAAAAAAAAAAAAAAAAAAAAAAAAAGAGGAAAAAGAGGCGCGACAGGCAGAGAACAAGCATATCCATCTCTTACCCCCGGACTATGCTTTCAAAAGTTTCATTTCCGTTGGTTAATATTCACTGCCCTTGCTCTCTGGGGGTTCTATTCCCCTCTTTTCACCTGGCGTCAATTACTGGAAGGGTGCTCTTGGCACAGACATACAGAAAGACATTGCATGATTCCTATACGATCACTTAACTCACACATCTACAGTCAGATGAAACAAAAATCTGTGTGGTCATGGTTGGTCTTCCAGCCAGGGGCAAGAGTCTCATAGCTGGAAAGGGTAGGTACACTCTCATTCGTTTGACTATCAAAGATAGGGGGTTGACAATACTATATCTAGCGATGCGGTATCTTGCTTGGGTTGGTATTCCAGCGAAAGTGTTCAATGTTGGCACCTATCGTCGCCAGGGAACTCCGCAGCCAACAGCTACTTTTTTTGACCCTCATAACACCGAAGGGGAGAGAATGAGGAGAGCCGCTGCAGAGGCGGCAATGTCAGACATGCTCAACTGGTTCAAAGCCGGCAAAGGCGTTGTAGCTATTCTTGATGCGACCAACTCCACAAAATCGCGACGTCAGTGGATCTACGAGACTTGTCGCAATGCTGATATTGAGACTCTGTTTGTCGAGTCAATATGCGACGACGAGGACCTCATAATGAATAATATCCTCGAAGTCAAAACCACCTCACCGGATTACAAAGGACAGGATCCCGAGGTAGCCGCCATGGATTTTCGAAACCGCATCCGCAACTATGAGAAGGTTTACGAAACCATTGATGATAATGAGAAACATTTCACATATGTAAAACTCATCAATGTCGGCTCCACTGTCATCATCAACCAAATAAAAGACTATCTTTCTAGTCGATTGGTGTACTACATTCAGAATCTACATATCAAGCCTCGCTCAATTTGGCTTTCTCGAGTGAGTGATACCCAAACAGTATAAGACTGAGTGGTACTAACTGTTGTTCAGCATGGCGAGTCGGAGTATAACCTCACGGGAAAGATTGGCGGAGATTCCAATATTTCAGCACGCGGCGAAGCTTATGCTCGAGCTCTTCCCGGTCTTCTGCGAAAGTCTGGAGTCCCCCCTAATGCCAAAGTCGTCATTTGGACTTCCACTCTCAAACGAACGATACAGACTGCTCGGCATCTGGCGGCTGAGACAGGCTACGAAAAGCTAGAGTGGAAAGCTCTCGACGAACTTGACTCCGGTGTCTGTGACGGGCTCACGTACGAGGAGATTGCAGAGAGATATCCCGATGACTTTGCAGCGCGCGACGAAGACAAGTACAACTATCGATACCGAGGGGGCGAGTCTTACCGTGACGTTGTCATTCGTCTTGAACCAATCATCATGGAACTGGAGCGCAGTGAAAATGTCATTATCGTCACTCATCAGGCTGTTTTGCGTTGCATCTATGCGTACTTCCTTAACATTCCTCAGGAGCAGAGTCCGTGGATGGAGGTTCCTCTTCATACGTTGATCAAGCTCACACCTCGTGCGTACGGCACCGAAGAACAGCGCTTCAAAGCTGACATACCCGCTGTTTCCACTTGGCGTGCAAAGGGCACCTCAGCGAAGCATCAGGAATTCCCCACCGAAGTAAAGCATTGATGCGCAAATATACATACACATCCTTTTCCGGCTTTTTTTGGGCTTGTTCAGTTCTCTCGCAGGCTGTGCCTCATCCTTTACCAACCAATGTTCAGAGTCTCATGCCTGGTCGTTAAGACCAGCAAGCTTTTCTCCGTCTTGTAATGGACGCCTCTTATGATAGTCTTGTCCTTACTCGACAGTGCTTTCTATTTTCGAGCATATGATCAGTCAACTCAGTGGATGACACGGATTTTACCGATGTCGCAACGTCCGACTATTAATGGGCTGCACTAAATGATTGAGTGCTCATCCCTTTGCCCTGTTTCAATTGTTCTCTCCTCAATGCATAGAGCTCCCTACCCGTCATCCTGTTAAGTCCATTGGTCACCGGCTACAGCCGGGGAGATTTTCAGATACCAGAAGCACTTGAGCACAAGGCACTTTCATGTCACATATAATTTTCATCTATTTTAGAACTGTATATCGCCGAATGCACAAGGATAATGACTGTAGATCCAAGCCAGTGCTCGAGGTACCTTATGACGTCTTCAGATGAAGTGCGGGCAGAAACGCTCATCGATAGCGACATGATTGGCTGAGGTAAAAGACGGTGAGGGTCAGCTCTGTCACATGAGAGGGCGGGATGCAAGCGTTCGCTACGGGGTACATGGTGTTCCAGGGGAACTCAGCTAGCTCCAAACCACAACACGCCATGGCCAGAGCAGCATTTTAGCTGCGCTCAACCCCTAATTTCTACGCATTAGACATGAATTTGGGTTGTGCTCTCAGTGGTGAAGAGGCCTGATCAGAGGAGCTCGCCGCCGAGCCATGTTATCCGCTTTCACGGCTCGGCCACTCGTCGAGCTCAAACAACGCGACAAATCAAAAATAGAGTCGGTCCTTGCATACGGGGACCGTCTTCTGGTAGGATTGAACAATGGCAGCTTGCGAATATACAGGGTCAATGAAGTCTGCAATGGCAGGCAAGCGGAGGACGATCATCATGGCGAGGGCGAAGAGGGTGGCAGTACGATGAATAATGGGAACAGCAGCAGGCCTGCGACCATGAGCTCCGTGACGAACCCAAAGCCTAAGCAAAGCGAGCTACTTCGTGAGTTGGAAAAATTTTCCAGATATAAAGTTGAACAGTTGGTGTTGATCAAGGAGGCCAAGCTGCTCATCTCGCTTTCCGGCGGATACGTATCAATTCACGACTTACAAACCTACGAATTCCAAGAGCAGCTTACGAGGACCAGAGGTGCGACTACCTTTGCTGTGACTTCGAACATAGTTCACGACCCCGAGACTGGCGTCCCGTCGATCGTATCGCGCCTTGCCGTGGCGGTTAAGAGAAAGATCCTGCTGTGGACATGGCGCGATATGGAGTTGGAGAACGATACGGCGGAAATGAGCCTGGCTAGTGGCATAAAAACACTCACGTGGGTTTCTGGGACAAAGCTCGTCGCTGGGTTGAGCTCGAATTTCGTCATGGTGGATGTTGAGACCACAAATGTCACGGACCTCGTCGGACCGGGCAGCATCGGTGGACTACCCGGACAAGAAACAGGGCGACTGGCCGGTGTTGGCGTTGCTAGTATGAGCTATATTGGGATTGGCGGAAATGCTCCTAAACCGCTGGCTACACGCCTAAGCGAAGGGCAAGTATTACTGGCGAAGGATATCAACACCCAATTTATCGACATCGAGGGCAATTCCTTGGGAAGAAGGCAGATTCCTTGGAGTCATGCCCCCTCCGACATTGGGTACTCGTATCCTTTTCTGCTGGCGCTGCATGACTCTTCGAAGGGAGTGCTGGAGGTTCGAAATCCTGAGACCCTGAGCTTACTCCAATCGATACCATTACCATCGGCGAGTCTCCTGCATATCCCTCAGCCCTCAATCAGCTTGGCTCACGCTGGCAAGGGATTCTTGGTTGCTAGTGACCGAACCATCTGGAGAATGGAGGCTTTGAGTTACGACACTCAAATTGATGCTCTTGTGGAAAAGGGATATTTGGATGAGGCGATCAGCCTCGCTAATATGCTTGAGGATGCCCTTCTTACGGACAAATATGGTCGTCTACGCTCCATCAAACTTGACAAGGCGCAGACGTTGTTCTCTCTCCGAAAATACCTCGAGTCTATGGAGCTCTTCACGGAGATCTCGGCTCCTCCCGAGACCGTCATTCGGCTTTACCCGCGAGTTATAGCGGGCGATCTTTCGTCCATTCCGGAAGAGCAAGAAGGATCGGAGGCCGGTACGACGGATAGTCAGCCAAGACCGGAACAGGAGCAGAAGCAAGACACAGTCCCTGCTACGTCGGATGACGCTGCGCTTGCCAGAACGCAGGCGAATACACCCTCGGTGAGGTCCCTCCTTCGAACGAAGACAGATGATACCAGCGATGCAGGTAGCGTCCGCAGCAAGCTCATGGAAGATTCTCGGAGCGACAAACGCCTTGAAGGAAAAGACCTCAAGCTTGCTGTTCGTGAACTCCAAGCGTACCTGGCGGATGTTCGCCGGCGATTCCAGCGATTCCTGAATCCCGATGGCTCGCTCAAGATGGACCCTACAGCTGATGCGGTGAAAGATGAATTTACGGAATCCGTCATGAAGTTGCTTGAAATGGACAAAGATCAAGGCGAGGATGACTTTGCTGAGAGGCTTCGAGCCAAAGCTAAACTCGTCGACACAACGCTCTTCCGAGTTTATATGTATGCAACGCCGTCCCTGGCTGGCTCCCTCTTCCGTATCGCCAATTTCTGTGACCCGGACGTGGTTATTGAGAAGTTAGAGGAGAGTGGACGCCAAAACGACCTTATTGACTTTCTCTACGGGAAGAAGATGCATCGTCAAGCCCTGGAGCTCTTGAAAAAGTTTGGCCAGGCTGAAGTGGACGAAGAGACTGCGTCCCAACTTCAGGGTCCGAAAAGAACTGTTGGCTATCTGCAGAACCTGTCTCCCGAACATATTGATTTGATACTAGAATTTGCTGAGTGGCCGATACGTGAAAAGCCTGACCTGGGCATGGAAATTTTCCTTGCGGATACAGAGAACGCGGAAACATTGCCTCGTCATCAAGTACTAGGTTTTCTGAAAGGGATTGATGTCCGTCTGGCTGTTAGGTATCTTGAGCATGTCATTGGAGAATTGAATGACATGACTCCGGATCTCCACCAGAGCCTTCTCAGCCTTTATTTGGATCGCTTGGAGGAACAGAAGAACAAAGAATGGGAGTTCGCCAGTGAAGAAGACAGGACCGGTTGGCGGAACAAGCTGCTGGACATGCTAAGGACAAGCTCTCAGTATTCGCCGGCGAAGATTCTTGACCGTCTTAACCGAGATGGTAAGTCCAGGGCTGGTAAGCCCTTGGCCAGGGCACATATGTTGATCTAACTTATCTTTACAGATCCTGAGTTCTTCGAGGCAAGAGCGATCGTTTTCAGTAAGATGGGGCAACACAGACAAGCGCTAGAGATATACGTGTTCAAACTCGAAGACTATACCAAGGCAGAAGAGTCAGTCCTTACTACTTATGAGCCTAGCCAGGCCACTGCTAAAATCTGGTTCGCAGGTATTGCAATCACCTTCACAAGACCGAAGACGCCACGAGCACAGAGACGACGGCTATACAAAATATAGCCCTTCCGGATTTTGAGGGAGAAAAGCCTTCCATATACCTAACACTTTTATCTCTTTACTTGTCTCCGCCGCATGGATACAAACCACGATATGGACCCGCGCTAGACGTGCTCGCAAAACATGGATCCCGCCTTCCTCCAAACTCGGCTCTTGAACTGATCCCGGAAACACTGCCAGTCAAGGAACTGCAATTCTATTTCAAAGGTCGTATGCGGGCGGCAACTTCTATACTCAATGAGTCCAGAATTGTGGCCAACCTGCAAAAGTCGCAGAGTATCAAGACGCAAGCGCAGCTCTTGGTTGGCGAGGGTGGTGACGTGAAGGCATCGAGGTCGAGGCATGTCACGATCACAGAAGAAAGGATCTGTGGGATTTGCCATAAGCGACTTGGTGGAAGTGTGATCGATGTTTTCCCCGAGTAAGTCTCTGAATCCATCGAGCACTGTGGTGGCTTTCCATCGGTCTTCTGTGGATTCTCACTGACATTCATAGCAATACTGTTGTCCATCTTGGCTGTGCCAATCGCAAAGCTTCCCTTTCTTCCTAATTCTTTTCTACTGCATACTCGAAAGTTGATGTGGTCTTCTCACATCTAACTCCCTTTTCTCTTGTTCTTCCTCTCCGGCGTGTCTCAATTGTATGCGCAGCGTGGAAATGTGAATAATATGGCGGGAGCTTCGGGCAATGTGATACCCCAGGATAGCATGAATGTCCAAGGAGTCGATTGAATTTGAATTGATCGCCGGCGTCGTTGGGTCTTGTTGTGTAGCGGAATGAAAGATTGGCTCCGGCGAAGAGATCCATTCCCAATATCATGGACCTAAGTACTGCTTTATGCAAGAAAAGCTTAAGTATCCTCCTCGACCACCTCCTCGCCGTAGTTCGCCTCTTCCTTGGCTTCTTTCGCAGACAACTGACGTCCTTGCGCTTCCGCTTCCTTCTTATCCTCTTCCATTCGCTCCGTTAAAAAGACATTGATTTCGTCTTGCAACTTCGGTACCAGACTCCTGAGTTCGGCGAGATAAGCTACCTTAACTTTCGTGTTTTCGGCTGAGGGACTGGAAGAAGCGATGGGGGAGGAAAGCCTATATTCGAATGTGCGTGTCGGTGACTGAGGAGATTCGTAGACAGCATGGAGGACTTGCTGAGAAGAATTGTTTGAGGCCATGATGATGATAGTGCAAAACAAATAGAAATTTTCTTGCTTGATGCGTGTTTCGAATAAGGAATTTTATCGGTGACCAAAAGTTCAATTCAACAAGAAACTTGAACTGTGAGATTGCAAAATGGTGGAAATTGAAGGGAAAGAGAGTTAGTTGCTGGGCAGGCGGGGCCAACATGAGAAGGCGGCGTCGTTTCAAGTGCAAGCTGAGGCCCAGTCGACGTCGAGATCGACAATGATAGGCGATGTCCCTCGTTTCTTGGTGCTGATCTGGACCAGGTACCTACATATATCAAGGACTAGAAAGATCGGGAATGAAAACTACCTGGAAAAGGGATCATGGGGCCACATTTGTGATGCCCAAATTGCTTACTGACTAAACACGACTCGTCTTGTCTCATTCCGGACACGTCCTCTATGATGTTACGCTCTCCAATCCCACCTGAGCGCACCTCCTCCCGATCCCCAGCTCCACCGCGCCCATCCTTTGACGACGAACTAGAACGACCTGGTTCCTCTGGGAGTGATGCCTCTTCAGTTACATCCAATGTGACCACTGTGTCTGCTATTCAGAGTTCCCTCAACGACTTCGGTGCGGCGCCAGGCGCTTCCTCTCCCCGGATACCCCGGACTTCGAGCACCAACGGCAGTGGCACCACAGACGATAACCCCAGGCGCCCGTCCGCCTCATCCTTGATGCCCCAGAATGAGATGACCAGCAGGAAGATCTCCGGTCGCGTCGTCCCGCCTGATCTGTCGAGGCATCGGCCACGACACCACTCACAAGGCTTCTTCGAGCCATCCCTCCCGACAGCGTCCCTATCAGATGTAACACTTTCCGCCTCAAGAATCGCAGCGCAGACTGCGATGCAGCAGCAGTCCTCCGCTGCGCAACACCCGCCGAAACGATTGCCGTCCAACGTCCAGGGCCCTGATGGAAGGGGTGGAAGCATCTCGCCCCCTCTCCCACCGCCACAACAAGTGCTAGCAGCCCCTGGCTCCGGATCTACCTCGGGGCAATCATATCAGAATGGGATTGTTGGCGGAAATGCTCTTGCGGCTACAACAGCTGCCAACGTGGTGTTTCCTCGAGGACCTGCGCTTCAACCGGGGATGCCCGGTGATCAAGCGCAGCCGGAGCGTGAGCAGAAGCAGAAGGGCGATAAGCCGAAGATGAAGTTGTTTTCGAAGCCGAAGCATATTGGAATCAGCCGAGACAAGGATTCTTACGGGAAAGAGAAGGGTATACCGTCACCAAGCAAGATGGGCTTTCCGGGTTCTAGTGGGTTATCACGCATCGTCAGCGGCTCGACCGATACCCTGCCCTCGAACAACTCGTCGATGTATAGTCTATCCAACGCATCTGTGAGTACGGTAGTACCAGCGGACAGGCAAGCATCCAGCGAGAAGGATAAAGACAAGGACAAAGCCCACAAGCATCATTTCCTGTCGAGGCAGAAACTCAAACTGAAGGACAGAGACGATCATTACAACCTGCCTCTATCTTCGGCATCTAGCAATTCCAAACCGTCTGATCCCAACGCACCACAGTCTCTTTATTCTTTTACTCCAGTGTCTCCTAACGCAGGGTCGACTACGTTCAGCAAAACTGTTGGCGGGTTGGACCTCTTGCACGGTGGTCGGGCGCTTCGAGAAAAAAAGAAAGAGGAGAAGCTGAGGGAGGAAATAGAGCAAGACTTGGTGGTTAGTGGCGCTACGCCAGCTGTCTTTTCGGGGCCGTCGTCCCTTGGAAACTCGACAGGACTCCTGCCCGAAGCTGCCCTTCGGGAGACTTTGTCGGGTTTCGGACTCCACAATATGACTCCGGATGATGCCTGGGATTTCTTGAAGGCGAAGCTGTTGGTTATATTTGACGGTGAGGACGTCCGTATAGCAATTGAGGACCTGAACAAGTTGGTCCTTATCCACATTCAACGCTGCGTGCAGAAGCACACGCCAACCGCCATTGTCGACGATTTACGAGAGTTACTCGAGACAGGATGTGCCTCGTTAAATCATACACTGAACGGTGTGCCTGACGAGAAACTGGTGCCTCATTTGGTGCAGATATGGCTACTGGTTTTTGGCACCATTCTTCCATTTATTCAGGCTGTATTTTTGCCCCTCGATCTAGAGTTTCGAGGCGTGGGTTCAGTGATGAATCTACGGGAAGCAAAGGATTTCTGGAACTCTGTACCGACCGGCAAGGACTTTGAAAATGAGCTCGAAGTTCGACACCTGGTCCTGGTGGCTTTCCGTGACATGGTCATTCTAAAACGTTATGAAGGCTTGAAGGCTACATTTTCTCGCTTGAGTCTTGATAGCATCAATGTGGGCTCGTCGGCTCTCAGCATCACAACAAAGAGCAGGAACAATAGCGGCCGACCTGCCACTGCCGCTTCTCTCGATGCTGGCTTTGGCAGCTACAATTCTCAATCATCTACGCTCCTCAATACCGCGGGCAGTTACTCGTCAGACTCGATGAGCAATCGCAGCCGTGCTGCATCAAACACGTCGTCCAATCCGGACCAACTTATTTTTCAGTCCTTCTCATCTCCAAATCAACGCGCAACCGTCATTCACAGGGCCTCACATACGGCAGATACTTCCCAACTCATTACTGAGACGGTCGGGCGGATGCTACAATGCCTCAGTGTCCTGGCGAGTGTGCAGACAGGTGATGAAGCGCAAGAGAAGATTGAGACTCTGAGCAAAGCACTGAAGCACAACTGGCTCGGACGTGGGCGGACAGGGCGGGACCGACGCGGGTTTGTCGGAGCGAAGATTCGGCCCAGTATAACGACACACACGAATAGTGATGAATCTACGAATGATCCGAGAAATAGCGATTTAGGCTGGCAAATGCATGACGGGCGCCAGCAAGTGAGTGTCCTGTGAGACTCTTGAGACACGTTAAACTTTTGCAGCTCATTTTTTCTTACTTTAATTGGCCTGGCTACCCTTGATCCTTTTCTGTCTTTCTCTGGCATAGAATAGATACTTCTTGGTGGAATGATTTATTGCCTGGGGTATCTGGTGTATATGGTTGTCACATTGAGCTGGGCCAGCGAACTACCATGATTGGTTTCATCTTCCTGTTCTTTCGATTCTGGTCACTGGTTACCGAGATTCACGAAATCCAAGTCAACTCCATTCTCTGTATCTGTACGCCCATCACCTTGGGAACCCCTCGGCCGAATTAACTGAGAAGAAAATATGTGCTTCGCAAGTCCTGATTAATCTTGCTTTCCATACCGCAAGAGCGATTTCTCTAGTCCTCAGTCTCACCTGCTGCTGCAGCTTGAGTCCTCTTGTTCAGCTCTTTGAACTTCTTTTGGATCGCACTTGCAGGATATTTGTTTCCTCCATCCGCAGCAACACCCTCGGCGATCTTATGCCATTTCTCCAGCTCGAACTTCTCCTCAACTTCTTTCTTCACCTTGAGAATCCTGGCTTCCTAAAGACAGACAAGCACATACTCGTTCAGTCTCCTATCCACAGGACACAAAATCAAGCTGAAGCCGGACATATCACTTACATCTTCTGCACTGATGGAGACGAAGTTCGCCTTCATGGCCGTGTAGCGCTTCCGCAGCGTGCTCCCTTCAACCTCGATACCGGTCATTCTCGTCCAGACATTGGTGATCTCAGACCAGCTACGGCCTTCCTCGTCTCTCATCCGCAGAACCATCTTGTCGGCCAACCCGGCTGATTCCAAAGAGGCTGGAATAGGACCCAAGCCTTTCTTGGGCGAAGTCTTTCCCTTCTTGGTTGGGGTCTCGGTACTGTCTGCGTCTGCGTCGCCGTCCGCGGCCTTCTTCCGGCCTCGCTTGCGAGGAGTCGCGTTTACTGGGGCCGAGGTTGGCTGTGGTTCCTGCGTGGTATTAGGTTGCTGCATCTTTAGGAGGCGGGTGTACTGCTCACCTCTGCGGCTCCGGGAAGCACGTTGTTTGGCTGGTCGTTCTCGACCTTGATCTCGGTGACGTCCATGTCGGTGTTGATGGGGGTGAAGGTAGAAACTGTGAGGACTGGTCCCGTGGGGTCAATGAGGGAGGATGTGTCGAGGCTCATCCTTGAAGGACTGATATGCTATCAATGGAGTTGTCTCAACCAGAGACTCGTGACTGTGGAGGTAGATGTGTGGATTGAGAAGTGAGAATGAGGATGATGTGAAGAGATGAACAGGAAGGAGGATATGGAATTTATGTGAGTTCAGGGTAGCAGGAGTATAACACCAGGCTCTCTATGTCTATGTTGGTTTCATTCACTGGACCATGTGAAACTCTGGCAAGTGCGAGAGAATTCTGTGTTCATCAATCAATTAAATACTGATAGTTGTATCTGTGTGCAATGTGTTTCCACGAATTTCTTCTCAATGAGCCTTGTGGTCAACAAGCCATGCTGTCTAGACAGCACGGCAGATAGCATATACAGAATCACTTAAATGGTCATATCTCAGGACTAAGTTCATTCCCAAATTTGGCAACTTTGATGCTTCTTTTCCACATCGTGTGCACTGGTGGTCTCACCAGGCTCTAGAACACCAAGATGTTCAGAAGCCAAGAAACGTCTGAAGAAGCAATCTTCACTGCCGCCCAGACTCCCAGTTCGTCAACATATTGTTGGGTATTAGCCACTTCAGTAAGAGGCATCTCATACGAGTCGACTATGTACTCTAAGTGATTCGCGATCCAATATGTTTTAATATCTATCCGGCTTTGATTACTTGCTTCCTGCAACTTATTTAGAACACAAATCCTCTCCGGTCTCGTTCGTTGAAACTACCATGGCGCTGATCCTGGAACCGCCACAACACAGCTATCACATTCTGTGACCTTACAGCAAGCGAGAAATGCGTCAAGTAATCTACAGAAACTTTGGCGACTGTAGTGGTGAACAAGCCTGGTCGAATTTCAATTTGCCCGTCGAGGATTCCTTGTTTCCATTCGGTGACGATTATCTCAGTTCAAAGTGAGGCTGCAGCTTTGACATCGGGAAAGGTTCATAACATGATTGCGATGGTCCACGCTCGTCATTTATATTTTGATCATCTACCTCCAGTCGTCCATTGATAATAAGAAGGTCGGTACGAGATCAAAGACCACCTATTCTCCTTGGTACTGAAGCACAAAAATTTGCGGCAATGCAGTACGTACGGGGCCAGGATGGGTCTACCCCAAGTGAGCAAAAGTACCATCACGAGGACCCAATCCCACTACCAACCAGCTCCAGTCTACTCGTGCAGCCTACTTACTGTACATGGGATGACAGCCTGGATGGGATCCACTCTGTAGACTTTGTTTCATTGTGAACTACAGAGTAGCTGCTTGCATGGTCTTTCCTAGACTCAACTCTCAAGACTCAAGCCCCACGAAATCGAGTCCTTGTGTAACCCAAGGATCGACAGCTGCAGATGGTCTAGTCCTTTGCCTTGTTGTCCCTGCTGTTCTCTCCCACGCTACCGGGATAATGGATATTGTTGGGTCGCTTAGAGCCAACGAGAAAAAGTCGGTGACGACTGATGAGGCATGTCTTCGAGGTGCGTTGATATGGTGCGATGGGGAGGCAATTAGGCAGGTAGACTGGCAGCGAGCGCTTCATTTCTTGACAGTGGCACTGTATTGGAAGTCCTTTGGTCAGCGAGCTCAATTCCCGTAGTTTGCTTGATTACGGGTCCACGAGACTGGCTTGTTGGAGGACTGTCCACTGAGAATGAGTCCCTAAGATTTCGCTTTCACTCTCCCCTTGGAATCGAGACAAATCAAGTGCATTTATTCTGCAATGATTTGTTGACAACTAGTCCATTTCTTAAGGCCTCGCAGTGAGTCAGTGACAGGGCTGGGATCAGCCTAGAGGAAAAGCTGCAGCCCCAGGCCACTACTAGGCTACCCAGGCACCCACTCCCAATCATTGCCAACACTCCAGGTACAAAGTAGATACCTAGGATTCATTAGTTTCGCCCTTCTTTGGCTTCTTTTTCAGATCATCGTCCGGTCATATGCTGTCCAGACATTGTCTCTAGAGCTCTTTGTGTTGACTGTATCTTCTCTTTATTTAGTTTCTTTCACTCGTCATACAGCCAATTCGGTTCCGCCTTGTCTTGAAGCTGCTTTGTCACTTCCAACCCACACTTCAGGACAGCTTCGTCTAGCTAGCCTATATCAACCCGTCCAGAAGCCATAAGGACCAGTCATTCTCACCGCCACAAAGCTGAGAGCTCCTTTCTGTCCTGTCAGCCAATCTTTAAGAGCCCAAGAACGCAAGGCGCTCCGTGTTCTAAGGACATTCGTCTTGATTCCCTGGCGAACGTCACAGATACATTACTCTCTTCAAAGTATTTCTAGCTCACTATCCCCTTCTAGATCGCGGTCCTTCTTAATTTATTACTTTCAGTTTGAAGCTGTCCCCATTTCTTCTTCGATCGTGCTGATCGTACTGCGAAGGCAGATAGCAACAGCTCTACGATTAAAGCATCGATAATGTCAACTGACCCCAGTGTTGTCCCTAGCTCCACAAGCTCCCTATCATTGATCTCAGTGCCCGACACCCCGACCGATCCAAGCTCCGGCCCGTACACCCACTCTACCACGCCGCCCTCCGAAGCTCCACTGCGGAACCCGCCCCAAATTAAAGAGGCCCAAGCTACGCAGTCCGCTACGATGGCCGATCCCAACGCCAACAGTAATGCTGGATTGGATACCAAACATGAGGTTGAGCCTTCCATCGACAATAACGGAGTAAAGACAGAGGCAAAGCCATCTGTTTCTGTAACGGAAAATACTGCCGTCAAAATCGCATGCAAGAAGCATTCAGGGAAAGAGTCGGACGCCGCCGGCCGAAAACGTGATTCCAAGAAAAAGAGCCATAAATCGATCTCAACGCCGGACGAGAATACGACCTCGGAGTCAACTTCATCCTCTGGCAGCTGTAGTGTCAGCGATTCTGGCTCGGAGGATGACGAGACGTCATCCAGCTCATGTGAATCAGAGACATCTCGAAAGAACCGAAGAAACCGGTCAAAGAACAAAGCGAAGAAGGTCCTTAAGGGTAACCGGAAGAGGAAGTCTCGGTCCCACCAGCAAGTAGCTTCGGATACAGACACTACCAGCGATGATATTGACGAAGATGACGACCCCCTGGATGAGAAAACGCTGAGAAGGCTTTTGACTAGGCTCCAGGCGAAAAGGGCGGCGAAGAAGCTTCGATCCAAGGGGGACTCCTCCGAGGATCAACCGGAAGAGGATGTTGAGGCCAATTCAGAAGAACTGGCTTTGTTGCTGGCAAAAGAAATGGCGGCTCTGAGTCTCAAGCTTGGCGACGGACGCAAACTAGGCGATGGACGCTGGGGCAGAGCTCGCGGAAAGAGACACGCAGCCGACGGCCTGACAGATGGTCAAAAGGGCAACCTGCAGAGGTCTAAGCACAAATTGAAAGCTGCTTCGAAAATGGCCTTCAAGCGGGTTGATCAATGTGAGTGAGCGTAACTCGTCCCCCCTGTGTGAGGGCGACATCTGCTGACATTTTCTTCCCTGTTAGTGTGGGATAATACGATTCATAATTACAAGCTCACCGAGACTGTTGATGATACCGGTGCGAATGAGTGGGATCAGTATATTTTTACAGTTCGGCGCAAGTTTGACTGGGAGAACAAGTATCTGGAAACTGTCGTCGATATCAAGAGCAAACACTTGCGGGACGCTCTGGCTAAGATCATGGACGGTGTCAAGGGTGTGAGCTTGGTACAGGAGACTGCCGTTGTCGATCCAAACATGCTCTTCCTGTATCTCGAGGAGACTCGCGCATACATGAAGGAGCTGAAGCAGCAGGCCAAAAAAGAAACGAAGAAAAAGGCCAAAAAGCTGGCGGATCTCAAAGCAGCGCAACTCAAGGTTCTCATCAAGTATCTGGACACTGACTACGCAGAGACGAAAAAGACTCTGTATCCTCTGCTGGAAGCGAACATGATCACCTTCGATCTGCTGTGGGCACTATACAAGCCGAACACCATTGCCTATACATCGACTTACGGCAATCAGGACGAACCACGTGCCTTCAAGATTGAATACGCCACCAAGGAATCCTCTTTCATGAAAGGTCAATGGTACAGCATCGAGGGTCGCTACTTGGAGTACGACGGCAAGTCATTCGGCATGGGAACAATGGCTGCTGAGGTAGAATTCTTCAAGGGCGTTCGCAAGATTACGAGCCTCGGATGTTATCCACTCAAGTACCACAGGGAGGCTGAGGAGGTCAAGGCCAAGCTGATCGAGCGCGGCAAGAAATTTGTGGCGCTTGGCGGTATGAATTACCGCTTCCACAAGGGAATGGCCTTCTACAAGAAGAAGCGGACAGTCATCAAAGTCAACATCAATGGTCGAGTCATGATTGATCCCGCGATCCATCGTCGCATCAACCCCAACTACCCAATCAGTACTGTTCGTCCCAAGGACCCTGATATTCTAGGTGCGTCAGATGACGAGGCGAGCGATGACGGATGCAGATGCGGAATGTCTGATTCGGATGCCGATCAGCAACAACACGAAAGTCGAGACTCTGATGACCCCAAAATCGTGTACAAGGTCGTGCAAGACAAAGACGGTAGACCTCGTGTCGTGGAAGTGGAGCTGGATGAGAATGGGAATGTGATTCAAAAAGAGAAGATGGACGACGTGCAGGACACCTCTGACCGGGAGTTCACTGAGGAGGAGTTGCTCATTGCAAGTCCCGTCGTTCTGGGGTTCGCCTTCAGTGAGAAGTTGTGGCTGGAGTTCAGCATCTCCGGAATCAGCGACATCGACTGGAACGAGGACGCATTTGACTCTCTTGTCCTTCCGGACAACCAAAAGTCGATCGTCAAGGCCCTTGTCGAGTCGCATACCTTCCGCGCCGCCCAGAACATCGACGATGTCATTCAGGGCAAGGGTAAAGGACTTGTCGCAGTGCTCCATGGACCACCCGGCACGGGCAAGACCCTGACTGCCGAAGGTATCGCCGAGTTGCTAAAACGGCCTCTGTACATGGTCAGTGCAGGAGAACTCGGAACCGACTCAAGGACTTTGGAAGCGGAACTCAACAAGATTTTGGACATCGCCCACTCATGGGGCGCAGTCCTGCTGCTGGATGAGGCCGATATTTTTCTCGAGAAGCGCACAATCCAGGACATCCATCGCAACGCCCTTGTGAGCATCTTCCTCCGCCTCCTCGAATACTTCCAAGGCATTCTCTTCTTGACCACCAACCGCGTGGAAACCTTTGACGACGCATTCCAATCTCGTATCCATGTCGCACTGCGATACGGAGACCTTACCACCAAGGCAAAGAGAAGCGTCTGGAAAATGTTCCTGGAAAAGGTCCAGGCTAAAGAGGGCGTACAGACTGCAAAATTCACCGACAAGGACTTTGATGCGCTGGCACGCCACAATCTGAACGGCCGCCAGGTAAGTCCCCTTGCTTCCTCCTCGCCGTGCAAGCATGTATCGGGTTGTTAACACTCCTTGTAGATCAAGAACTCCGTCCGCACGGCTCAAGCGCTAGCAGTCAACGAACAGACTCCGTTATCGATGCAACACATCAAACGTGTCCTTGAAGTTGCCGAGACTTTCGACCACGACCTTCGCGGCGGGACTGGCTACATGGACGCCATGCGAAGCTATACGTAATACGTAACACGCCAATCCAAATCGGATTCACTCTGCTGACGGATTTCCTTTTCTCCTTGCTTGTGTACTTGCTGCTCTCCTTACTTCTCTAATTGCTTTTCTACTTGCTTCTATGGTGATACGGTCGTTCAGGAATACCCTTGCTTTTTGCTCCAGAGACAGTTTCTGATCGTTTCGGTTTCATTCCATCCCGCTCAAGCGTCGTCTGGACATTCTCGCTTTTGTTCCTTTTTCTGCAACGTTTTTCATGATACAGCCAAGATTGGCGAGTGATACGAAACAGTTATTCGTCCCAGGGAGGAAATATGCCTGATACTGAGAAAATCTAGCGAGACCGAGTCAATCCTTCCGAAGGCAGATGCCTTGCTCAGGGGAACTATATGTCAAAAATACGAGCGAAGAAAGAATTCAGGAACAATTTGAAATTTTCATTCATAGGAAATACATGCCATCTGCTTTTCCCATCAAATTCTCGCCAGTCATCAAATCCTCGTCAAGGGAAGAGAAATGTTTCAAACTCTGCAGCCGCATTCATCCGGTATCAATGTCGATGCGGGATGCGAAGCATATAGAAAAGGCGGGAAAATAGGCTAATGACAAAGTACACAAGTGACTGTTATACATAGACGAACGTAGCTGCAGAATTATTCACACTTAATTCAGAAGACATTTAAGGGTTCTGAGCGACGAAGTCACGACCCTTCTGAATGTTCTTCTTGAGATCAGTGAGAGCAGCCTGGATGAGCTTCTCCTCGTAAGCGTTGACCTTGCCAACTTCAAGGATCTTCTCAACACCGTTGGGGCCGAGCTCGACACGGGAGGCGAAGAAGTCAACACCCTGGTCCTTGTAGAGAGGGCTCTCAACGAAGGTGGGTTCGATGACACCCTTCTCGCCCTGAGCGGCCTTCAGGAGGGACTCGGCGAAGCGAGCACCGGCCATGGCCATGGAGAGAGTAGCGGAACCGGCACCGTCCTTGGCCTTGACGACCTCATCACCACCGAACTGGATGCGGTTGACGAGCGCGTCGCGGGTCTCGCCCTCAATATCGGGGTGGTTGGACTGGGAGAGCAGAGGAACGATGGTGACACCGGAGTGGCCACCAACAACGGGGACGGCCTCCTTGGCGGGGTCGGTCTTCTTAATCTGGGAGATGAAGCGGGAGGCACGGACGACATCGAGGGTGGTGACACCGAAGAGACGCTTGGGGTTGTAGACACCCTTGGACTTGAACACCTCGGCGACAATGGGGACGGTGGAGTTAACCTTGTTGTGACATTAGTGCTGCTGATCTAGATATGATTGCTCGGGATACGTACGGGGTTGGAGATGACCAGGATGTTGGCCTCGGGGGAAGCCTCAGCAGCAGCCTTGGCGAGGTCACGAACAATGGAGGCGTTGGTGTTGAAGAGGTCTGCCAATGGCAGCGTCAGTAATTGTCCTTGCATAGAGAAGGCCGATGCACATACCGTCACGGGTCATGCCGGGCTTGCGAGGAACACCGGCAGGGATGAGGACGATCTCAGAGCCCTTGAGAGCATCGCGGAGGCCAGAGGGAGTAGGGTCATAGCCAGTGACGGTGCTGTTGGTGTTGATGTGGCTCAGATCAGCAGCGACACCTGTCAAAAGATCATCGAGTCAGCATATACTGGATTTTGAAATTTTGGCAACGCAAGTTTCGGATGTCCGGAGACGTACCAGGGCCACCGCGGATATCATAGAGGGCAAGCTCAGAAACACGGGGGTTGAGCTTGAGCAGGAGAGAGAGAGGCTGGCCAATGCCACCAGCAGCGCCGAGAACAGCGACCTTGGAGGCCTAAAGATGAAAATGGACATGGTTAGCACATTGGCAAAGCTCCGAGGTCCCGAGCCGAGCGATGGGAGATGGGTCTACATACCTGGCTGGCAGAGGCAGAGAAGGCCCGCTTCTGGAGGAGGTTGAAGGACTGACGAGCAGCGAACATTTTGTCTATGATCCGAAGACGGAATTTGATCTATCCGCGAAAGAAAATGAATTGAGTAGAGAGAAGGATGGAGATGATCTGGACGGGGAAGAGGAAGGAAGGAAGAAAAGGAAGGAGGAAGAGGTTACTGTTAACTTGCCGGTGAGAAGGATTTGGGGCGGCTAATTCGCTCCGTTTCCGACCATCTCCACAGCGTGTTGCGGAACTTCTTCGTGCGTCACATGGAGATTGAACTACGGAGTAGTACATAACTGCCTTCAATTTTCTGGGGAAACCTCGTTGCTCTTTATGATAAAAGGACCTGTGTGGCAGATATTGTTTTTACTAACTTGTTGTTGCCCTGTCATTGACAAACATCAACCTGACCGTCCCACTGATTAGTCTCTTGCCTGGGCTATTTATCCGTTCTCTGGAGAACCTAAACAACTGACCAAATGTACTAGGACCGGGTTCCCTCGAGCAAGTCCTGTGAGATCAATTGCAGGCAAAAATGTTTGACTATCCATTCAAACGACTCAGTGGATGCCTCAGCCTGTCATCTGATAGCACCGGGAGAAAGGAATCACCTAGGTCAGAAGCCGGCCCGACATGTTGCAACGCGAACTGAAGATTGGCCCGTCAGCAGCTGCTCCCTTCCGCCCTTTCCATCCGTTCGTACCCTACTAGTGTTGTCTGTGCAGTTTCAGTTCTACTGCGCATCCTCCGTATGGACGAAAACGCATAATCTCTCTTGTACGTCATTCTTGATGATGAACTGACTCCAGACGAAACTCAAGAACGTGAGAACGACAGCGCGCAATCCGACAAACATAAATCGGAAGCAAACAAGATCAAGGTAGACCAGAACGCCTGCGCTTTCAAAACCACTCGAAGCAAGAAAAAAAATGTATGACGCAGGGGGAACAATTCCAAAGAAATGACTATATAGACACATAAAAGTTACCTCAAAAAGTGTAATACCATCCAGCAAAAGAGGAAGAAAACGAGAACACCACCCCAAAATATCCACTTGTCCTGCTTTGCTCTTCGTTCGACTTTTCGAATCGTGTCACCACTCACACCCAGGGTATTCGCAACGCTGTATAGCCGGCGCTGCGTGCCTTTCAGCACCTCGCGTTGTTGCCCAAGGTCTGCTAGAACAGCGCGGCCTCTATCGAGGAATTCATCAAGTTGCGAGTTCGTGTTGGCAAAAAAGGATTGCTCTCGGAGCGCATGCGTCTCCCTGGTGTAATCCGCTGGCGAAGCTCCGAAGCTGAGCCCTGAGCGGGATGATGAAGTGTTTGCGAAAGGCGAAGATTGCGGGAGGGAAGATTGGGCGTACGGGTTCTCGGGAGTCGCTGCGTGGTGTGGTCGTCGGCCAAGCAGCTCGTTGCGATTTGTCACCGATTGCTATATAGCAGTGCACCATGTTAGCAATTGCCAGGACATGTACAAAGGGGATGGGCTTGACTCGGATGAGCTTACAGCTTCTTCACGCTCCTTTCGGAGTTGATCAAAGTGTGTCCTATAATCCGCAAGCTCGGCGCGAAAATTCTTGACTCTTTCAAACGCCTTTTCTTGCTTCTCAGGTATCAGTTCCTTCTTGGACAAGGCCGAATAGTCATCGATAGTCCGTGATAGCGACGCCAAGGAAGCTGCAATCTGGCCTAATTATCCGCGCATTAGCATGTCACATAGACTAATAAAGAAACGCTCAGCGGTGAACTTGTAGCCCTGTACCGGATCTGGCGTGGAAGCGCATGTCTTCGAGCCGTACCTTGTAAAGCTGCAGATGTTGTTGCGGGCGACTGAGAGAATGTGTCCAGATCGCGGCGGATGGCAGAAGACTGCTTGAGTGCTGAATTGAAAAGGGAGTTCTGTGATCAAGTGTGGAAGTCATACGTCAGTCATCAAATAATGCGCTTCGATTAATGACCTTGGCGGGATTCACACACCATATTTGCTTTTGCAGAAGCTATCGAAGAGAGCTAGTTGTTTGTTTATGGTTTCACGAGCAGAACAGGATATGCTCCATATGATCGGGCAAAAGACGCAATGATCTCCAGGCGTATGTTCGAAATTAAGGTCAACAGGAACCGTAAATCGGTGACGAGGAAGAAGTTATACTGCAAATCCACCGAACGTTGCCAATAATTCTTGTGGACGGCCGAGGCCACATGTTCTTGCAGCGGATGCGAATCTGACGTTGTTGACCGCCTCTGACATATGAGCTGTCACTACTCCGTACTTGAAACCTGGACACTTGATCACTAGGCAACATCTAGACCTTGCGGCTGTCAGTATAATGCCATGGTTTATCTATAATTTTATTTCTTGAATACGATGCGACGGGGATTTTCAGTGACTTATTACTATTCTACTTTTATCCACCTTGGTGCTGAATTGCCAGAACCGGTAGAGACAGCTAAAGGATATATATTAGGTGTGACTTCAACGTGAGAGACGAGAGGGTTTATTATCTTTGAATAAGTTACAATATGACGAAAAAAGAATTGCCAACTCCATTTCCCCTGGAATTCATGTAAAATCGCTGGGTTCACCCGATCATAACTCCATGGAAATGAACTCAAGAAGCACAGGGCCCCTGCTCATATCATATCCAGGACGCATCAACCTAGTTAGGAGGGTACTTGTTTTGTAGCAGCCACCTAAATTCAATTCATTAGCACAGATTCTCTTCTGTACCTTGTCGCAGGATGCCGGTTCAGAAGAAAGTTGGAAACTCACTTGCTAACAAAGTAATCGACCGTACTGAAGGCTCCGACGATACCAGTCCATGTTCCAACAAGCTTCAACGACAGCTTGCCTTCAGCATGCTTCCTGTATGCGCCATATCCGAGCGCGGCACCGACAAGCGCGTACAGCACGGCATTCCCAAGGAAGACAGGGTTGCGCTTGGCGACATGGCCGGCGCGCGTAGCCTTCGCTTCCGCCTTCTCGGCCTTTCTCTGCTCTTTCCGCTCCTCTTTCTCCTGTGCCTCTCTTTCTAAGCGATCAGCCTGAGTAGTGGTCTTCACTTCCTGGTTGAGGAATTCGGAGTCCACTGAGACCACATGCGGAGAGTCGACGTCGACTAGGGAGGCTGTGCTTTCCGCTGTTTCGCTAAGATAGGTTCGAGGTGGGTTAGGGGCGCGACTGTATTTGTGGAGAGTCAGTCAATAACCCCCAGAAACTTGGCTAATTTCCAGATAACAACTTACGCCTACATTAGAGCCGGTCAGTCAGATCGCCTTTCGAGGTACAGCATTCTCATGGGAAGCGGGAGAAACTGTGGGTAAGGCACATACCTCCTCTGGTGTCTGCTTAGGGCCTTTGGCCGCGGCTTCTGCGTAAGACATGTTTGCAGGATTTCTGTGACACAAAGGGCTGGAGGTGATGAAGAAAGGATCTGTTACCAGTCAGTGCTCCGTATTAAAAGTCGTAATGGCGAACAATGGGCGGCATATCGCGGAGCGGCTGCTCCAAGGTCGCCCATGTAATCTGGTACAACATCACGTACAGGAAATAAGGTGATATTGAGAGATTCAGAAATCGAAGATAGTAAGTAATCAACTGACAAAGATGTGGGATACTAGAAAGAGAGTTTGGGCAGGTGATGACCACTTCTATTTATGCAGAATGCAAGGGCCCCTAGCACTGGCTCACAAGTATGACATCACTCCCTGAGCGGGAGTGGGCACTGCGCACATGGTCCAAGAATTATGGATGGGCCCATCACCTGTTTAGATAACCCCAATCCAAATTTGTCAGTTTCAAATTTACCGTCATTCTATAATGTTTACCAAGTTGCACGGAAGTTCGAAGTAAAATGGAGATCTGTCTTCGCGGGCGACTTAGTCAGTCTGCGATTGTCGCGTCAACTGACCTAGTGACAGCGGAGGGTTGCAGCAGTTCTGGTCAATCTGGTTATCGATGGTTGCGAGGGGCTAAACGCACTGTGAACCATCCTTAGAACGCAACCATCGCGAATCTGGACTGGAACCAGACCTTAGCGAGTTCTGGATCGCCTTAGTCATTGTTGTTCTACACGATAGAAGTAGGCCAGTACATGGGCTTAGGGCTTCTGAAGTAACAAAAGGAATCGATATTGAAATGCTAGAATCGTACTCAAGTGACCAGAAATGGTCAGAATCAACTATAGTAGGTATTTTTGGGTACATATTACATGAGACCATAAAAGAACTCCGATCTCAAATGGTACATTTGGTATTTCGGAACTTCGATCGGTCGAACTTCATTCACAGAAGAAGCTCAAGGGGGTTCTCAACAATCTTCTTCAGTTCCTTGATCCATTCAGCACCAACAGCACCATCGACAACCTTGTGGTCGAAGCTGCCAGTCACGATAATCTGGTCATCCCACTCAACAGAGGTACCCTCCTCCGTCTCAACGGGAACAGCAACCTTGCGGGTGGTGCCGACGGCCAAAATACCAGCCTGAGGGGGGTTGATGACAGCGGTGAACCGCTCAATAGCAGGGTTCATGCCCATGTTGCTGATGGTAAAAGTGCCGCCCTGGTACTCCTCAGGCTTGAGCTTGTTCTCCCGAGCGCGCTTACCGAGGTCCTTGATCTGGTTAGAGATGCTGGAAAGGCCAAGACCATGTACGTTCTTGACAACGGGAGTAATAAGACCATTGGGAGTGGCAACAGCAACACTAATATCAACGGTGTTGTGCTGGCGGATGACAACCTGGCCGTTCTCCTCGCGCCAGCTCGAGTTGACCGCAGGGACCTTCAGAAGAGCGGCGGCACAAGCCTTGACAAGGAAGTCGTTGACGGAGAGCTTGTATTTGCCCTCAGCAGAAGCGTTGAGAGCCTGGCGTAGCTTCAGAAGCTTCGTAACGGACAGAGTGGTTGAAACGAAGAAGTGAGGGTTCTCTCTCATCGACTGCTGCAGGCGGGTAGCAATGGTCTTGCGCATAGATGTGAGAGGGATGTCTTCATATGTAGGGGCGGCGGCGGCGGAAACGCTAGGCTTGTACTTCTCCACATCTTCCTTGGTGATCTGACCACCACGCCCAGTACCCTTGAGAGCCTTGATCGGAACACCTTTCTCTAGGGCCAATGCCTTGGCAGCAGGGCTGATGTTGGGCTCACGGTCAAGACTAGGCTGGAGCTTCTCAGTAGATGTCTCAGGCTCCTGAGCGGCGGGTGCAGGCTCGGGCGTCGAGGGGGCTGGTGCAGCCTCAGCCTTGGGCTCCTCCTTGCTCTCCTTGGCGGGAGCAGCTCCCTTATCACCACCGGCGTCTTCCAGAGTAAAGCTCTCAAAGGGGGCGACATCTGTTCCTTCCTCCACAAGGACGGCGATAGGCTGGTTTTGCGCATTAACGATGGGACTCAGCGGACCACGGAAAATTTTTCAGTCAATACATACAGTGCCGACAGCTACGTCCTTCTCACCAGTCTCCTTCAGAACCTTGGCCAAGACACCCTCCTCTTGGAATTCAAAGTCCATCTGTGCCTTATCGGTCTCAATTTCCACGAGAACATCACCCGGCGACAGGGAATCACCGGCCTTCTTCTGCCAAGCTCCAATGTTTCCTGCGGACATTGTGGGCGAGAGGGCAGGCATGCTGATGATGGTGTGAGGGGGAAAGGCTGTAGAGGCGCATGGTTAGGATCAAGTCTTCAATACGCGAATGTGATGGAGACGAGGAAAAAACGAGACGACATACACTTGGAGGCATAGAAACGGGAGAGGGCGGATAACGCAGGCAATTGGGGTCTATAGATCAGGATAATTTGATTAGTATCATTGTCAATACAGATTGACCATGAAATGTCCAAGGTGAACCATACTGGACAGCGTCCTTGAATCTGTGAATAACCTGAGGCCGCCTCACGCAGAGGCCGCCTTTCGACAACATGGCGCTGGGAATGCGCATTCGGACAGCTGAGGCAACCATGGTGCCAAATGCTGTAGCTATGATACAATTAAAAGCCCGCGGCACAAGAGAGAAGAGAAGATAAGATGGAGATGGGGCCGGAGGATGAGTCTGGCAAGTGGTAGGGCCTGTATCAGAGAGTTGGGGATGCAGCTCCTGGAACTTTTCTGTTGAGCTTCCGGTGAGCGATCGGAATAGTTGTCGCCGGATTTCTCCAGGGCGGCCTTCTCCGAGTTACGTAAGCCCAGCGCCGCATCTTTGGCGCGCTGCGGTCGCCGTATGTTTGTTCCGCCTGCGGGAGAAAGACACGCAGCTGCATCAGCTCCAAGACCCATGCAATAGCGCGATACTCCGGCCCACGGTTTTTATCTTCGTCCGTCATTCTTTTTTCCTTAGTCCGATTCTACATTCCATGTGTATTTTGCGTTTCAGTTACTGAATGCTCCGCTCGGAGTTTCGCATAAATGGCGGATGTTGAGAACGGCTCTTCGCAGGAGCCCAATCGGACATCTGTGGTGCTGCCGCAGGGAGACAACAAAGAGAATACTGTCGATACCTCAACGCCTGTTGAGTCTGAAGATGTTGTCGAGGAAGACTCCAAGCCTTCTCTTCCTCTCGAATCAGAGAGGCAGAAAATTGATATGGAGGAAGTTACAGACTCCAGTTCACCACAAATCAAAGTAGACTCCTCCGAAGTAACAGAGACCGCGGACAAACCTCCGAGTCCTCCGAACGATGCCGCTGATGCTGAACGTCCCGAGGAACACGGCTCCCCTCAGCGGGAATCAAAAGCAAACGATGTCGCTAGTTCAGGAAACGATCAGGCAGAGGCTCCTCCAGGAGACTCTGCTGGCGACAAGCAGGATGACGGCGCTGTACCCCAGTTTGAGCTTACACCAGATACCCGACTGCGCTCCGACTCGAGATCAACGACTGCTACCTATGCTACTCAGCGCTCCGTGCCTGTCAGCTCTGCAGTGTTCATAGTCAACGCTCTCGAGACAATTGGGGCGTCTAAGGAAGCCAAGAAGAGCAAAGAACTGGATGATGCTGTGAAGAGCGCGTTGGCGAACGTTAAGCAATCAGACCGTCAGCCGATTGATCCGGAGCTTATATTGCGCCCTCTTCAGCTTGCGACAAAAAGCTTCAGCATCCCCTTACAAGTCACAGCGCTCGACTGTATTGGGAAACTCATAACTTACTCTTACTTTGCCTTTCCATCATCTCAGGATCGCAAGGGCTCGGAAATTGAGGCCACGCCAGAACAAACTCCTCTCATTGAACGTGCAATCGATGCCATCTGTGACTGCTTCGAGAACGAAGCCACTCCCCTTGAGATACAGCAACAGATCATCAAGTCACTTCTTGCGGCAGTCCTGAACGATAAGATTGTGGTTCACGGAGCTGGTCTCCTAAAGGCTGTCCGCCAAATATACAACATCTTCATCTACTCGAAGTCTAATCAGAATCAACAGATTGCCCAAGGGTCACTGACACAGATGGTCAGCACAGTGTTCGACAGAGTCCGTGTGAGACTCGAGCTGAAAGAACTACGTTTGCGTGAAGGGGAAAAGGGACAGGAGAACACACCTGACGCTGCGACAGCCGAAACGGTTGAAGTGCCCCTGTCAACCGATCAGGATCAGGCATCTGATGCAGCCTCGGTTGTAGCACCCGATCAACCCGTCGCGAAAGAGCCTGGAGAAAAGCTTACTCTGCAAAGTTTCGAGTCAGGCAAGGATGTCACGTCGGTCGCGGATAACGCGCCGACAATGGTTACCCGCGCCAAGCTTGGTCAAAAAAGAACGCAGTCATTGTCTAGCACATCAGGGGAAGAAAAGGAGGACGGCGACGGGACTACCGACGATGATGAGGACGAGATTTACATCAAGGACGCTTTCCTGGTATTTCGAGCTCTATGCAAGCTGAGCCATAAAATCCTCAGCCATGAACAGCAGCAAGATCTCAAATCTCAGAATATGAGGTCCAAGTTGTTATCCTTGCACCTCGTTCATTACCTCATCAACAACCACGTCGCGGTCTTCACCTCCCCGCTCCTAACCATCAGGAACAACTCCAACAGCTCCGATGCTATGACGCTTCTGCAAGCTGTTCGGCCCCACTTGTGCCTCAGTCTGAGCCGAAACGGGTCGAGCTCAGTGCCCAGGGTCTTCGAGGTTTGCTCCGAAATCTTTTGGCTCATGTTGAAGCATATGAGAGTGATGATGAAGGTTTGTCTATGTGCTTATCTTCTTTGTCTGACGGATTCTAACTCCTCACAGAAAGAACTTGAGGTTTTCTTGAAAGAGATATACTTGGCAATTCTCGAAAAACGGAACTCACCTGCTTTTCAGAAGCAGTACTTCATGGAGCTTGTGGAGAGACTGGCCGATGATCCTCGTGCATTGGTGGAGATATATCTCAATTATGACTGTGATCGCACTGCGCTGGAGAATATCTTCCAAAAGTACGTTTGTATCACGTCGTGTTTCAATTCCTTTGGGGCAGTATTGATTGTTTTTGCAGCATCATTGAACAAGTTTCACGATACTCGAGCGTACCTGTCGCAGTTTCCGCAGTCCAACAGCAGCATTATCAAGAACACCATGTCAAGGTATCAAAAGTGGGCGCAGATTGGCATCAAAGCGGGACTCTGCCTCCGACACTCACGACAGCGCACATAGCCAGTATTCAGCAGCCAACTTCCCAAAACGTGCCATCTGAGTATATCCTGAAGAACCAGTCACTGGAATGTTTAGTGGAAATTCTACAGTCACTGGACAACTGGGCGTCTCAACGAATTGATGACCCAGCCGCTGGGGTTACAAATCTGCTGTCCCAGAAATCAATCGATAATTCCAGAGAGTCGATAGACACCAATGCTGCGACCTTTTTATCCTCTCCAAGAGTCGAGGGCACCGATGGCAGTACTGGTCGGTCGACACCTGTGGCAGAAGACGATCCAAGCCAGATCGAGAAAGTCAAGCAGAGGAAAACCGCGCTGATGAACGCAATTCAACAGTTCAATTTCAAGGCCAAGCGGGGTATCAAGCTCTTTATCCATGAGGGCTTTATACGTTCGGACTCGCCCGAGGACATTGCAAGTTTCTTGTTTCGCAATGATCGATTGGATAAGGCCATGATAGGAGAATATCTGGGTGAAGGCGATGCAGAGAACATTGCCATTATGCATGCATTTGTGGACCAAATGGACTTCTCTAAGCGACGCTTTGTGGATGCACTTCGTCAATTCCTGCAACACTTTCGATTGCCCGGGGAGGCCCAGAAGATAGATCGTTTCATGCTCAAGTTTGCCGAGCGCTACGTGACTCAAAATCCGAATGCCTTCGCCAACGCGGACACTGCGTACGTGTTGGCTTACTCGGTCATTATGCTCAATACAGATCAACATAGCGCTAAGATCAAGGGTCGCCGCATGACTAAAGAGGACTTCATCAAGAACAATCGGGGTATAAATGATAACCAAGACTTGCCCGATGAGTATCTGGGGTCCATATTTGATGAGATCGCCAACAACGAGATTGTGCTCGACACTGAACGAGAGCACGCTGCAAATCTGGGCATTGCCACGTCCACCACCACAGGCGGCTTAGCTTCCAGGGCAGGACAGGTCTTTGCAACGGTAGGAAGGGACATCCAAGGCGAAAAGTATGCCCAAGCATCTGAAGAAATGGCCAATAAGACGGAGCAGCTCTATCGGAGTTTGATTAGAGCGCAGCGGAAGACGGCCGTTAGAGAGGCCCTCTCACGCTTCATCCCCGCGACTTCGGTACGGCATGTTGGATCTATGTTCAATGTGACTTGGATGTCTTTCCTCTCCGGATTGTCTGCTCCCATGCAAGACACACAGAATCTTGAAACCATTAAGCTCTGCATGGAAGGAATGAAACTGGCGATACGTATCAGTTGCGCTTTTGATCTGGAGACTCCCCGGGTCGCGTTCGTAACGGGCCTTGCCAAATTCACAAATCTTGGCAATGTCAGGGAGATGGTACCAAAGAATGTTGAGGCTTTGAAGGCGCTGCTCGACGTGGCGCTCACCGAAGGGAACAACCTGAAGAGTTCCTGGAGAGAAGTCCTCACCTGTGTCAGCCAGCTCGACCGGCTTCAACTTCTCACTGATGGCGTCGATGAAGGTTCACTACCCGATCCATCACGCGCCCGTATTGTACCACAAACTCCATCTGATGGATCCCGCAAATCTATGCAGGCGTCAAGACGCCCTCCCCGTCCGCGGTCAGTCAACGGACCTACGGCTTTCCGTTCTGAGGTTGCTATGGAAAGTCGATCCGCTGAAATGATACGCGGAGTGGACCGCATCTTTACAAATACTGCAAATCTCACTCATGAAGCTATCATTGACTTTGTTCGCGCTTTAAGCGAAGTGAGTTGGCAGGAGATTCAATCTTCAGGTCAGACAGAGTCCCCTCGAACATACAGCTTGCAGAAGCTTGTTGAAATCAGCTATTACAACATGACCAGAGTCAGGATAGAGTGGTCGAAGATCTGGGACGTCCTTGGGCAGCACTTCAATCAGGTTGGATGCCACACCAACACTACCGTGGTGTTCTTTGCACTGGATTCCCTCCGGCAACTTTCGATGCGTTTTCTGGAAATCGAAGAGCTTCCTGGTTTCAAATTCCAAAAGGACTTTCTCAAGCCGTTTGAGCATGTGATGGCCAATAGTAATGCTGTCACTGTGAAGGATATGATCCTTCGATGCCTGATACAGATGATCCAGGCACGTGGAGATAACATTCGCTCAGGCTGGAAAACAATGTTCGGCGTCTTCACAGTCGCTGCCCGAGAGCCATACGGTAAGCAAGTCTCTTATCGCCTAGGATCTATGTGATGAGGATGCTAATACCTAGAAGAGGGCATCGTCAACATGGCATTCGAACATGTCACTCAAATTTACAACACGCGGTTCGGTGTGGTCATTACACAGGGAGCTTTCCCTGACCTAATCGTTTGTCTCACGGAGTTCTCTAAGAACATGCGATTCCAGAAGAAGTCTTTGCAAGCGATCGAGACCTTGAAATCAACTGTCACGAAGATGCTCAGGACACCGGAGTGCCCTCTATCACACCGTGGAACTACATCGGAAGGCGTTCAAGAGGATGGCACAAACCTGGCCAAACAATTATCACGGCAATCTCAAGAAGAGCAGTTCTGGTATCCTATCTTGATTGCCTTCCAGGATGTATTGATGACGGGTGATGACCTTGAGGTTCGATCAAGGTAAGTTCCGAGTTCTGACTTTGCCCCGGCAACCTCGCTGATCAGGAAACCAGAGCATTGACTTATCTTTTTGACACCCTAATTCGTCACGGAGGTGACTTCCCTCAAGAATTTTGGGATGTCTTGTGGAGACAGCTTCTCTATCCTATCTTCGTCGTCCTTCACTCCAAATCGGAGATGTCCAAGGTGCCAAACCATGAAGAACTCTCCGTATGGCTGTCAACAACAATGATACAAGCCTTGAGGAACATGATTACACTTTTCACGCATTATTTTGATGCGCTGGAATATATGTTGGGTCGTATACTCGAGCTTCTTACACTATGCATCTGCCAAGAAAACGACACAATTGCGCGGATCGGTAGCAATTGCCTGCAACAACTGATTCTGCAGAATGTTGCAAAGTTCCAGCAGGAACACTGGACCAAGGTTGTAGGTGCTTTCGTGGAGCTTTTCAGCAGGACCACGGCCTACGAGTTATTCACAGCCGCCGCCTCGATATCTTCGAAGCCAGCCTCAATCAAGAACGGGAACGGGGAGGCATCCAACGAAGATGACCTTCACAAGCCGGAGCAAGAGACAGCCGAGTCAACGCGTGTCCAGGAAACTCCATCGGACGCCCCCAGGGTGAATGGATCACAGCCTGTGACTTCTGAGCACGAAGAGGGCGACATGCCTGCCGCTTCCACCCCCGAGTTGGAAGATTACCGCCCGCAGGCCGAACCCCAACAGCAACCCGCTGCCGTGACCGTTGCGCGGCGCCGATTCTTCAATCGTATCATAACAAACTGCGTGCTTCAGCTACTTATGATTGAGACTGTCCACGAACTGTTTTCGAATGACAAGGTCTATGCTGAGATCCCAAGCCACGAACTTCTCCGTTTGATGGGGCTGCTCAAGAAAAGCTATCAGTTTGCGAAAAAGTTCAACGAGGACAAAGAGCTTCGGATGCAGCTCTGGCGCCAAGGCTTTATGAAACAACCGCCCAACCTGCTTAAACAGGAAAGTGGCAGTGCTGCTACATATGTTCACATCCTTTTCCGCATGTACCACGATGAGCGAGAAGAACGAAAGAGCAGCCGCGGGGAAACAGAGGCTGCGCTTATTCCGTAAGTATAACGGGCTTCGTCGTTACCAACCACTGCTAACAAAATAATCTTGTTCAGTCTCTGCGCCGATATTATCCGAAGCTTCGTCCGACTCGATGAAGATTCTCAGCACCGAAACATAGTGGCCTGGCGCCCTGTAGTTGTTGATGTCATCGAGGGCTACACAAACTTCCCGTCTGAAGGTTTCGATAAACATGTCGAGACTTTCTACCCATTAGCGGTCGATCTATTGGGCCGCGACCTTAACTCCGAAATCCGCCTCGCTCTTCAGTCCCTGCTTCGAAGAATCGGAGAAGCAAGACTGGGTATAGCTGCTGTGCAGACACCCATCAGCCCCAGGAGCTCTATCTCGCAGCACCACTCCCGCAGGTATAGTCGGGATCACTAGTATCTGGGGTCGGAGTTCTGATGAAACGGTGGTTTGTTGGCCTTTGACTTTTATTTCTTTTTGGATATCCTTGCCTACTCTATAAGAGGCTTTTTTACTTCAATTGCCCACTCTGGAGGAGTGTTGAATGTAGACTTAACAAATATATTGCATTGTCATTCTCGGACTTGTAAACTATAAGAATACAGACCGTCTACTTGTTCTATCAATATCAATTTACCGAACCTGAGCTCGGCGACGCAGACATCGCTGTCACTCTGATATTTGCGGCCGTAAAGCGGCATCAAGCCCGATACATCAATTGCATCACTCTTGGCAAGCAGATATTGGCGACACAGTCGAGGCTGTCCCAGTTGAACTAGCAAATTGTACATGCATCAACTAGCTGGAACGGACTTCATTATAAGACGGAATCTTGCCAGATGCGAAGTGAGTAAGAAGACGATCCATGTCCTGTTCGCTCATTTTCACGAGCTCTTCGAGACTCCATGACTCGCAGACCCCGGACATCCTTTAATAAGTCAGCAGGCAGCTCAATCGGAAAGGTAAGGTCCACAGTACCACTTCATTCTCTTAGGCCCCTCCTCTGGCCTGGCAGCGACCTCGCGTAGTTTCTTGCGTAGTTTGCCCACATTTTCTATGGCGGCACCCATGTTGTCGGGCAATGATGCTGCAATTTTTTTGCGAATGATACTTGCAAGTTTAGGTCCATTTCCATTCGTGCTCACCATCACTTGCAGCGGTCCATCACGGTACATGCTGCCAAAGTAGAAGTCGCACTCTGCGGGCACATCGGCTATGTTGGCAGGTATTCGCTTCTCCTTGCACAGTTTCCAGACGCGAGACGAGGCGTCGGGGTCATCAATGGCGCAAAGTACCATATCTGCTCCTTCTAGATCTTCTGGCTCGAATGTGCGATCGACATGCGTGACTTGGCCCTCAGATACACGGAAAGCGACTTCATCATTGAGACCTGAGCGAGGACAGACGACTGTTACTTTGGCATCGGCATTCAGAGCGTGGAGAATGCGGCCTGCAGCTACCTGTTGAACGTCCTTGTTAGCTCTCTGTGGTGATACATATATATTTTCTGCGGCTGAACATGCATAAGACTATACCTCACCACCGCCGACCACTAGGACATGTTTATCTTTGACTTGCCAAGCAACTATCATGGAGCCCCCTCCCTGAACTGGAGGGTACTTGTGCGACATTTTAGCATAGGATAGATATTTTGAAGCTTTACGGAGACGTTATCTGTAGCGGGGAGTCATTTGTAGTGCCGCTATCTATCGATTGGCGGGGCCATTGTACGGGGAGCTAGAGACACCCAAGACGACCTGGCCTATTTTTACCTTTTCCCTTCTCCACCAACTTTTTTCCCTCTTCCCTCGGCCATTTGAAATGCCCTTCACAACCCCTACCTCCTTTTTACTCTCCCCTCCCGTCTCCCCATTGTCCATGCCTTCATTTCGCAGTACTTAATAGGTCACAATGCGGGGAGTACAAATCTTCTCTGGGACATCCCACCCTGTCCTTGCTGAGACCATCTGCGAGCGTCTAGGCACACTCCCCGCTCGGGCAGTGCTCGGAAAATTTGCAAATGGCGAGACAAGAGTGGACATTGGAGTTTCCGTGCGGAACCAAGATGTATACATTGTCCAGAGCGGTAGTCAGAAGATCAATGACAGTGTCATGGAGCTCTTGATCATGATCTCTGCTTGCAAGGGTGGTTCCGCGAAGTCGATTACAGGTGAGCTTTTTGTCGAATGATTTGATGACCTTGCGCAATAACTAACATGATTCTACAATAGCGGTTATGCCGTATGCTGCCTGTCTAACGTGAAAATTACGCATTGTGCTGACATGGACGAGGTACTTTCCTTACTCCCGCCAGTCGAAAAAGAAGAGCCATCGGGGAGCTATCACCGCTCGAATGCTGGCGAACTTGCTTTCGGTCGCTGGAGTAGACCACGTCATTACTCTAGATTTGCATGTGAGTTTAACAAATTGTTGGTACAACGGACGAATAGGCGTCTGACTGAATACCAGGCGTCACAAATGCAAGGATTCTTCGGCAAGCCTGTGGATAACCTCTTTGCCGAGCCTTTCATCGCCCGTTGGATTCGGATGAACGTCCCTGGCTGGAAGGAGGCTGTCGTTGTTAGCAAAAACGCTGGAGGTACCAAGCGTGTAACATCGCTAGCGGACACCCTGAAGCTCAATTTTGGCATTGTCACAACCGACAGACGCCGTCCGAAGGTCACTATGTCCATGACAGATAGTACTGTTTTTTTCGACTCTATGAATGATAGCATTCCCAAAGATCCGAAGCCTTTTGTCCTACACCTCCGCAAGAACTCCCACGGCGGCGAATCGAGCGAACGCAACACCGCAGAGCCTGAGGAACTACTGCGCCCGGAGACACCACCCGCTGCTCGTCGCCCGTCAGAGTTGGAAGCAGCTCACGAGTACACAGACGTGCGTGTGCGTGATGTGATCACTGGCCGACTTGTACAGGGCCATATCGTGGATGACGATTTCCCCTCGGGTGGTCCCACCTCGGTACCTGCCTCTGGCCATACAACTCCAGGACAGCCGTCTAGCCAGGATCAACCCGAGTCCGTCCCAGATGCGATGGTCAACTCATTTATCTCGACCGCATCTTCTCTACCTGGAGATCATGCTCTAGGCGGGTCGTTCGATGCCGCCGAATCTTCGGATGAGGAAGAGAGCAACGGGCGAAGCGTCGAGCAAGAGAAGATGATCACCCTGGTAGGTGATGTTCGAGACAGGACTGTTTTCCTTGTCGACGACATGATCGACAAGAGTGGCTCGTGGATTGCTGCCGCAGAAACGGTTGTCAAACGAGGCGGGGCTAAGCAGGTCTACTGCATTGCTACACATGGACTTTTTGGCGGCGATTCCCTCGAGCAGATGGAAGCGTGTGACGCGATCGACTATATTGTCGTCACAAATACCTTCCCAATAACTCCCCAGATGATGAGAAAGTCGAAGAAATTGGTTATAATCGACATTTCGAGTCTTCTTGCGGAGAGTATCCGACGCCACCATTACGGTGAGAGGTCTGTAGTTCTGCGGACTGATTCTTGACCGAGTCAATTTGCTAACTTCCAAATCAGTGTGTCGGCGCTTTTCCACCTCAACGACTAAATAACGTGGCGAAGTCTATCCCTGTGGTATACGAGATTATTTCGCACACTATCAATGAATGAACGTACAACAATCCCAAATGTTGGTAAGAATGATGCATCAACAGTAACGACAGCTTACGACTCTCTTCTTTTCTCTTGTATTGATGACCAATTTTTTTATACTCACGAGAAGGCCACAAGGGTATTTGAGTGTATCTTCATTGTGATACATTTGCTGGACATTTTCTATCCCGATGGCAAGGGTGCTAGAATTCTCACTGGCGTCAGAACAAAGGCGCTCAGGTTTGACGTCTGAATAGGCTAAGATTGAGCATTCTTTGCTCACCTATAGTGCAATATCATCCCCAATGTCGCATTGGCAAGACACATGCATCCTTCGGTTTCAGTGATATATGGATCCTGAAGCTAGCTTCACCGGACTAAGTCCATCTACACCAACGGTGCAGTCCACTTTGGGTACTGCAGGAGCATCTTGTCTTTACAAAGATTGTTCTTAACGGAGCGTTGGAAGAGCAAACATTTAGCCTTGTCAGTTCTCTGTCTTCTTCGTGTCGTTTGGCATGGAGGGACGGATGCGCTGCAGGGCTATATTGAGGAATGAAGGCATCAACTTCTGAGTCCCGTCAATTGACGTGGGCTCTGGTCCTTTGGACCGGTGGACTTGATGCAAGAGAACATCTCGAACATTGTCATGTTATGTATCACAATGAGCTAGTAGCAAATAGATAGATGATGTGCGAATGGCTTGTCAGTAAGTCGAGGATTGTCTCGTGCTGCCCCTGGAATGGTTCTTCCAGTGGATCCTTGTAAGATCTACAGCGCAAGAGGCAGCCGACTGGTCTTTTCATAGATCTCTACTGCGACTATGCTGTATATTCTCGTCTCCATCCAGGTCACCCTCGTTTGATTGCAAGGAAACCCGCAGAGCTAGCTGATACGTAGCTCGTAGTAGCCCGTTCCAGAGCGAGTCCGATGGATCTCGCAAATATTGACTCAGAAGCCTGTCTGATGTCTTTCTTTATGAACAAGGGTACTTATCAAGCGGTGTGCGCATACCCGTTCACTCGGCGCTTCGCTGCGGTGAGGCGCTTCTATCGACATAGTTCTACAGAGAAGGTTCGATCTACCTCATAATTCATAAACGACACCATCAGGATCGCCATTGATATCACTGTGATGAGACGAGATATGTAATATCATTTGAGTACCCCACGGCGTAGTGATAGTGCTGACAGCCTGACCCGAATTCCAGGATAGGTCTTGCTCTCGGGCCTCCCCCTGCATACTTCTGATAGATAGTCGGCGGGACTCACACCGTAGCATACATATCCCTGGGTCGCGGTAGGGGGGGGGGGGGGGGGGTATATTTGCCAGTGCGGTGTGCAGCGGTGCGGATACTCACTCCAAAATCCAACCACCTGCTTGTCATATGCATTGTCGCGACGAAGAAGAAATTGTCGACTATCTTGATGTACAACAGAGCTGCGGCTGCGGTTGGAGTGGGGATTGACATTCAGCTGCAGCCTCACCTCGTCGAGCTTGCGATGCGATGGTTTCCAAGGCGCCAGGAGGCACACAAATTAATGTCACAAAAGTACGTCTGATGTTTAAATGGGGGTTCCCCAAGTATGGACTTCCCGCCGAAGTCATGGTCATGGACTGATGGCCAGGGCGAGACGCACGCTCGATAATGAAATGTGATATGTTGACTTGTCAAAACACCGCACAAGTACCATGCGTCGTCGGCGCCGGAAAGAACTTTTAATTTCGAGTCCAGGGCTGTGGCAAAATGAGCAAGGGGTGAGACTAACAAGTGAGAACTGAGCAGTCTCGGATTAGTTCGAGATGGTTGGGACTTAGTGCACCGGGGAAGCACACCCGGTAGATCAGAGTCAAAGTTCGTTCTCCTGTGGAGTTTTGGACTTTTCAGGGAATCCAGGCTTTTCTTGCTTTCCAGCTCGTATTTCAGGACACGGTGGATAATGACATGGATTGCTCGGTTTCTTATCGTATGTGAGGACCAATCAGTTGATTAAGGTAGGTATTTCATCATGCCTCTTGCACATTCCCGAGGCGAGTACGTACTATGCTTGTCTTGAGCCAGGTCGGTGTGATAAAGTCGACAATCAACAATCCAATAGCAACTATGAATAGACGATTGACAGGGAACTGGCAGCCGCCATGTATCCAGGATACCTCTCCTGTTCCCTTAGCGTTCCTTCGAATCAGTCTCGACTCTCGAGTCATCAACTTAATCGTTTCAATATACGGAGGAGTCCGCGTGCCGTCAATTCGTAAAGACCATGAAGCATTGGGGTTTAGATCCACTGCAGGCGTCCCGAATTGGCCAGGATGTTCACAGGAGAACCACTAAGAGGGCACGAACTTTTTTGTTTTTTTTTATTTATTTATTTTATTTTATTTTACTATTATTATTATTAGTTTTTTCTTTTAAAAAAAAACAGTTCCCTCGCTCGTTTTCGGTTTCCGGAAGTACCCTGAGTTCAGTCCAGAACTGACCATTTACTTATTCGGTGTAGTCTTGAGTGTGGTGGAAAGTCAGTTGACCGTTACAGGTTACATACACTCTTGAAAAGGCATAAATATGGGCGACCGTCCTGTTTCTTTCCAAAGAGCGAGCTGGCATGAGTCGATTTGGTTATCGCAGTGTACATCATAGCAAATCAATTTGACCATTGATAGACTATGGATAACCTTTGAGCTTGAGGGCTGGCAGAGAAGCCACTCTAGCCGCGAACCCGGTTGGCGGGCCCGCGGATCACCCTGCACAAGCACGCCACGATCACCCAGCATCGGGCGAGATCTGCTAGAGTATTGTGATTACTTCTTCCAGGATCATTGCTCTCGTGTACAGAGTAATACAAAGAAGTAGGGAACTCTAGAATGATAATTTATCATAATTTGGTGGAATACGTACAGTAGCACCTAGCATATGTAGGTAGGACGCGCCAAATTCATTGGCGGGTGGTATGAATTGTATGTGTTTGTTTCCCGTTCCTCTCTCAGTTCCCCTGCTTTGAGTGGATCATGTCAAACTAGTAATATGTCACTAAGGTACTTGACTCCTCGAGTGGTCTGTTGGTTGAGAGTAATCATCAGGCACTTGCTAGTTAACTAACTACTAGTCGTAAGTTTGGAAAAACAAAACTGAGTTGCGGGCAAGCTCGGTCCTTTGTGAAGCTTCAAAAGAAAAAAGAAAAGAACAATCACGTAGCCTCACAAGGCATTATGATGGAATTTGTGAAACACTGTTCATAGACCTTGTCCTTGTCCTTGTGTTTTGATCTTCTTTATTGTCCTACAGTGACTGGGATTCGGTTTCACAGAAATTCTCATGATCAAGTCTGTGTAGCTCATTTGAGATTTCTACCATTTTCCTAGGAAACATTGTCAAACAATATCCAGTTTATCGATTCGATGTTGCGCCACACTATGAAAATAATGAGGTTATGACATTACCCTGTGCATACCATAGGATGATATATCTACATCGGAGAATTCATGGGCAGGAATTTGTCACCAGCCAGGATTCCAGGCCCTTGGATCTGGGTTTGATCCTCACGATCCTTGATCCTTGTTGACGTCTAGATGACCACACAGCCGCAGAAAAAGAAAAGAGATATGAGATGCACATTTGCACCTAAGACATATTGTAACAAATGATGATGTATTCCGGACCGTAATGCGTAGAAAAAGTGTAGCTGCACCTCTGATTGCTAGATCTAGAGATCGTCCATGCCAAATCGCCAGCACCATTTGGCTGGGAAAGTGGGAAGGGCTGTGCTTTTTCGACCTCCAATCAAAAGACGGCGATCTCCCAATTGGCTCAGGACAATCTTGATGGATGTTTAGTACATTGCAAGGAATAAAAACATGTCAAATCAGAAAGAAAAGTCTATATGATGGCCCTATTAACTAGTAGCTGATAGGCACGGTCCCGAGTACTCCTATTAGTCCTCGATACCTTAATATCTCTGTGGAGTGACCCGTATCTTGGTCTATTTGAAATCGTCTCCAATAATGCTGGAAAAAATAGAACAAACCATTAATTCGATATTCAGTATCCAATAATTTGTCAAACATCTTATTGTTAAAGTTAAGATTGGGACTATTGACGCTTCCCCATCTCCCCGGGACTGCTGCTACTGTCCATGGCCCACTGTCGACTATACATCACTTTTCCATGCGTCTTCGAACCTCTTCTTCCCACCTTCTCACTCTCCTTCCTGTCTCTCTTCTGCTTCAGATCTCATCTCTGTCTCATGTTTTGTTGCCCATCGTGCAGTTCGAGCAGTACTTTTTGCTCCCTTCTCTCTATTCGTCTGGGATTCTGAGGCTCCATTCCACCATTGTCCATTCCTCTTCCTCAAAGAATCCAGGCTCTTTTCTCCACAGACCTAATTGTCAGTTCCGCAATTATCGGCTGCATGCATTGTGTGAAATAACATCATTTTCCTCGAAAAGCAACTTCCCTACAGCCACAGTCAAGCCATCTGCCGGTGTCAGGCCTGGACCTCGTAGTCAGAACGTTGTACAATCGTGCATCCTTCCAATCTCCTGAGGAAAGACAAACAAGATCCTCTTTGAGTGATGTGTTCATTGGATTATCGCTAGGCCTACGCTTCTACCATCTGGTTGAGATTTAAACGTTGCCTATATATACTATGGAGTCGTCGTCTACAGCTTCAACTGATCTCTTCATTACACACAACACTCAAATCCCTACTCAATCTCTTTTACCAATCCAAAGCATAAGTTGATCACTGCACACCGACACACCCTTTGTTTCGGCTCTGTCAGATTCCATCCCTACCATCTTGTCTGGACTCTGCAGCATTGTTGCATACGCCCTTGCCTTATCTCGACTCTAGACCCCGGGTATTGTTTCCCAACTATTCGGATAAAGAAGGAGCCATCGCCCTTACAACTTTGTCTAGCGAGACCCAGAGATCTGGTTCGACCCGATAAGATTTTCTTATTTGACACTTCCGTGTTGAACTCAACAAGTACGTGGCGGAGCCAAGCATGACTGCCATTCCTCTGCTCACATACTAACCTCTGACAGTCATCAACATGGCCAACCAGTGCTCAGGACATGTCTTCGCTATTGTGCAAGCTACCAACGGGAATATCCTCACCTGGCGCTGCTCAGATTGCAACTCCGGTCCGTTTGTGGCTATTTGGCGGTGCAAGATCTGTGGTCACTGTCGCTGCAATGCATGCCATAACGCCAAAGCCTAGGTACTAGACATCCACGGCGTCGTGCTGGACCGGTAGGCTCTCATTCGAACAAGTCAAGGCCGTGGTATTTGCTGATAGGATTCTTAGACCACCCTCGTGGCATCTCAAGCAGTCAACTCGTACAAGACTCAACCAATTCTCAAAGATCTCAGTCTATCGGTTGACTGTCCTTCGCGGATGTTTGCTTCTTGTCCGATTGGCTGGCAATTGTGGTACTCACCTTGCTCTGACCTGTCCTACTCGATATCATGAAGCACAAACAACTACCATCGAACTCCTCAGCTCTCTACTTAATGACGTTTGCAAGGACACGACCCTATCCTGCTGTTTTCATGAACTGTTCTTTCAGCACTGTATCGTTACTCGGTGGCAGGTTCAGCGACAAAAGCTTAGGTCTTTGTCTTTTTACTTTGATTTCTCTTGATGGGCGCTTCTCTGCATGGCATACAGGTGGCTGTCTCTACTTTTGATTTTGTTATCTTTTCAGTTTGTTTTTTTTGGCCAGGCTGCTCTTCCTTTTGTTTCCCTGGGAATGTTAAATAGAGAACATACATAGACTCAGGCAACTGACGCGGCAACGCACCTCATTACACCCTTTTCAGACTCAGTGCTAGAAAATGACTACTCTCATAACACCTTATCCAACAAATTATCATCGTAGATCCCTTGGGATCAGGTCTCGTGCCCATTGACTTAGTTTGTTGTGGTAGCTTGTACCACTCGAAATGCATCATGTACCACCCAGCCAAGCTTCAACAAGGACAAGGGTCCAAGGGGTGATCGCCGTTGGTTGGATTCTAAATCCATACCATACACCCTTGTGCTATCGCTGAGTCATTGCTTCTTCAGGGATTGCGTACTATGCTGTGTGCATCCTGGAATTAATCGGTGGAAGGTATGGAGTACATGACGGCCAATAATACTCGTTTTTGTGTCTCTGATCGATGGTAGTGCTACCGGTTGGTTGATTGGACTGAAGGATCTCTGAGAAGTATGTTCTTCACATGAATATCAATGAATGTTCTATGTGTGACAGTTTCCTGATTGATGCACAGATGGACTCGAAGTGTATGTTTATACGCCGGTTCCGACATCGCAGATAACCTGATTAGATGTGAGGCTTTCTTGAAGTGGTATCAACGCTGCCGTGCTGTTAGTATTGCTGCTGCTTTGGTAGCTTTTGTTATTGTTGCTGTTGCTGCTGATGCTGTTGATACTGCTGCTGCGCCGCTCTGCTGCTTTTGCTCGTGAGCGAAAGGGCAAAGAAGGAGATAGAGGAATATGAGCTTTGACGACCCCAGATTCTGGATTTCCAATGTAAATCCTTCCATGGTTTGAAACGCCCGACTTGAGCTTCATCCAGGGTAATGAGACGAGCTCATTTCACAATCGAGTAGTCGGAAGCCTTAGTTCACGCACTGTTTCTTTGGCATAACAGTCTGAGTCCGCTCGTCCTTCTTGATGATCCTGCTAAATTTCTAGCTTTCAACATTTCGAACTTCTTTTCGAACGATGTCTGAGTGATGTATAGATGTGGGTCCGTACATGTCCATCAGTGACATCAATCCCGTCCCCCATTCCTGCCTATGGGACTTATTCAGCTTCCTCACCATGTCACTGATTTCCGCCTTTGTCTTTTGAAGTCCACTCCCGCTTCCTCTGCCGCGTGCTTGCAGCTCCTCGATGGCTAGTTCATGGAGGAGTACTCTTTCAAGCCCGTTCAATCTCGTCCATCCTCTGTAGATGCTGGTCTTTCATCCCCTTCAGCTGGGTAAGTTCGTGCAGGAATTCCTCATTCCGGGGGCCCTGGCCAGGGGTAGGGTAGCCCAGTGGTTAGGCTCCTCGACTTCTCATCATCTGGTACAACCTAATTTTGAGCCCACTATAATGCAATATCTATGGATATAAAGAGGAAAGGAAATTTACAGCTGTGACGCGTTCAACAGACTCTTCTATCCTGCTAAAGCCATGAATCAGTCTTTCACCCTTTAAGAGTGATATTGCCAGGAGATGAGTACTTACCCATGATGGGAGAATGAAGTCTTAGGGGAGACTAAATCTTGTCATATTGATTTCCGCCTCGCTTTTACCTCCCTGTTCCCCTTTTGGATCAAAAAGTTCTTTGACCTGGAGCAGCTAGGCATGTGCATGGCCATGCTATAGCTTTATGGCAGTGTCTGCAGCCATCCATCCCACACCAGCTTCACGGTCATCCCCTGTGAAGCTTATTCAACTTGCGAATGGTTTCCGCGATGTCAGCCTTCGCCTTATGGAAAGCCGCGGATCCCCTCCTCCACTCTGAGATCTCCTGCCCCAGCTGCCTCTCCTCCTCCAACTGTCTTTTATCATGGAGGCGCTGATCTTTAAACTCCTTCCGCTCTTCGAGCTCTTCCAGCAACTCCTGCTTTCGGAGGGCCTGGCCAGTGGCTTACCCCTGGCCAGGCCCCACAACTTCTTCGTCCTCTGGGACGACCCAATGCCCTTCTCGCAGCTAAAAATAACCTTATAGTTAGTATCATCTCAAAATATATGATGCATATATGCTTTGATACTTAAGAGAGGAACTTACCTTCGCAAGGTGCTCTTTTTTAATCTCGCTTCTTAGCACGTCGAGACAGGTCCTCTATAACTCACAGTTAGTCATGTGTCAGATCAAGAATGCCAGTAGTATTCCACTACCTTTGGCTCAGGGGCGGTAATGGCGGCAGCGGGCTCCTCCTCAGGGACGACCCAGTTGGCATCTCGGAGCTAATAATAACCTTATAGTTAGTACTATCTTAAGATATATGGTGCATTACTCACCTCTTCGAGGTACTCCTTTCTCCACTGCTTCTTAAACTGCTCAAGGCGAGGCCTCTATAAGTCAGTTAGTCACGTGTCTAACGAGAAATGCTAGTCTTATTCCATTACCTTTGGCTCAGGGGCGGCGACGGTGGCAGCGGGCTCCTCCTCATTTGGCCTCATTTTGGCTCATCTTCGCTTTGTCCCGGAGCCACTGGGCCCTTGTGATGTTCGGCCGCAGCATTACGGCATCATCGGCGTCCTGTCATGCCTTCTGCGCTGCCTCTAGCGACTCCTTTGCAGCTTTTTGCTACTGCCTTTTCTCCTCCTGCTCCCCCTTTTGAGTGATGAACTCATCGGTGAGTTCATCGACCCAGGCCAGCTAGGCCCGTATGAGGTTGGACCGCGGCTGGGGGTCCCGCAGCCCTGCCTGGACCTCCTCAGGCAATTGCATGCCCTGCTGCGCTATCTAGCAGCGTCTAGTGCGTCATGCTGTTAGCGAGTCATCCACCAAACTTGGATGCCTTGAGTGTCTCCTCACGTACCTTGTCTGCTTTCTCAAACGTCATCTTCGCGGCATCTGGTGCTGCCTTGGCCTCCTCCTTCAGGCAAATGGACTTGTCAAGTCCTGGGTTGTATCGGCCACGTATGTACATAGCGGCTCATCTTCTTTGAAGTGGGAATCAGAGGCGTGTTGCTTGATTGGTCGCCTCCATGAGCTGTTCTTTTTTGTACTGACAGGTTCTGCTTTAACGAGCTCTGCTGTGTCAAAAGGCATTTCATCAGCCGTTCTCTCACATCTTAGCAGCTGTACAGCTGCTCGAGCATCCGCTTCTCTGAAGTCTCGTGGTACTGGTACATCGACGTAGAACTTCGGTGTGATTTCAAGATCACGTATAGCGTGCCGAGATCGGCAAATACAGACCGATTTGTAAATATGCCGTCCTATCCATTCACGACCTCTTCCGTTCTGGGCCTCAAATCCTCTGAGGACCACGTGTCCATCAGAGTTGAACTTGCATGGAACTCCGCGGAATTTCAATTCGACATGAAGTCAACATACACCCTCCAGCAGTCGCTGGGCCGGTGTGAGGTCGGGCTGCAGCTTCGGCTCCAGCCATGCCTGGATGTCCTTTGGCACGAGGACACCTCTCTCCGCCATCTAGATGATATTAGATACTGATATTTTTATTATTAGATTATAAACCTACCTCACGGCAGAGGCGCCGAACAGCTTCTTCTCGGCGTCTTTTCTTGCTCGGCTAGAATCAAGATAAGGCCCATAGGCTTAGAAAGGCAGGGACTGGCTGTTTTTGCCGCTGTTGCTGGTACTTCTAGTGTCTCTTACTGTTAGCAAGTCATCGACCAAAGTTCCATATGTGATGGAAACCGAAGATCCATGCCATGGTATCATCGGGAGAGTGAACATGAAGCTCACCTATTTTGACCATACAGGTCCGTCAAGAAGGAATAAGTCATCGCAAGAGTCCCGCAAATGAACCTGCAAAATGATTCCAATTGAGTGAGGGCCCTCTGGCTCCATAGATATGAAGAAAGGAAGATGGAGAGCGAAGAAGGGTGGGGGAGACGATGGTATTCGTCTCTATCTGTCTCAGTTCGATCTGCCATGGAATGACTAGTTCAAGGTCCTTACAGTGAATGAAGATTGTTGAAATTCACTATCCTTAAGCGCTACATATCATTGACCACAGTGAGCACTGCTGAGGATAGTGAATGTCATACTCAGTGAATACAGTAATAGATCTGAGGCATAGGGGGAGATACAAAGTGAGACATACTGACGAGCAAGCCACGAGTCAGTCATCTAGACTAAATAACTAAGGAAGTAGCTGATACTCTAAGGTGTTTCCAATCATACCTATCTCAATAACAAACACGGGACCAACTGCTGCGCCAGGGCAGAAATGGATGATACAACAATATTAGCAGAAACTCGAGTGCAAGGGCCAAATTGGATGTATTTATTAATACTGAGTACTACAACTTTGTTACTATACATCGGAAATAACCCCAGCATTGTTAGGTGAGTATTGCGAGATTTGAGGATGCCTGTGTGATATTATGCATTCAGGAGCGTCAACGGCCGGATCCGCCATGTATTTGGGGGTTGAGGCCTGCTTCTCATGCTATGCTTGGAGGACCCGTCGGACAGAAATTTAAGATATTAGCCAAGCAAAAAACAAAGAATCACCTTGCAAAATGCTTCTTTTACGAAGATAATACTTCTCTACCACTCTTGTCTCGTAGGCGGCTAACCATTTTGACATGGCGATATCAACCTCAATACAAGTATCAATCAATCAGCCATACATGAGTTAAAACTGGCATACGACCAATCGAGCAAAGGCTCGAAGTGCTGATCAGTCTACTACAAGAGACGAAGGCTTATGGAAACAACAACAGTAATCCGGTTGTGACATCAGCCTTCAAGTAGGCGAGAAGTTGGCGCGCTTGTGCGTACACTCCCTAGACCTTTCTAGATAGATCACTGTTCAAGGTTTCTCCGTAACAATCAACAGAGCTCCTGTGGGTGCGCCTAAGGCACGGGTAGTCTCTAGTTTAGAGTATAGGCTACGGCCTTAGGATTTGAGCCAGGCTGAACATGGGTCAATTGAGTCATTTCTCTGTTTACCTAGACTCTTGAAACTCTAGTATTTACAAGAAACTGGCTAATAGGATAACCATTTGATTTTGTGGCTTATAAACTTGCTACCGTTAGACCCTAATTCCAGCCTTGCCCATATCGGAGTCCAAAAAGGGCATCACAGCCTAGAGCTCTCTTCCCGACTTACGTTACTCTCACCTTTTTTTTTTTTTTTTTGTACTTATTACATATGTATTTATTCGCTCCAATCCATCCTCAGAGCATCAACAAATATCAGTTGTTTAGCTAAACTCACCCTCTAACATTGTCATCTTCCCATTATCAACACCCACAATGGCCACCAAATCATCACCCATAATTACCGTCTTCCGTGGCTTCCCAGAAACCGGTTGCTACGTCTGGTCCCCCTTCGTCACAAAGCTGGAGGCCCGTCTCCGTTTCAGCAACATCCCCTACCGCACCGAACAAGGCTCCATCCCCAAAGCTCCCCGCGGCAAGGTCCCCTATGTCTCCATCCAGGTTGGCGAGCAGCCGCCGCAGACGCTCGCAGATTCAACCCTCATCACCAAAGCGCTGATTGAGACGGGGTACACAGAGGATCTGAACCAGCGCCTGTCTCCAACGGAGCGACTGCATGACCTGGCGCTCAAGGCATTGCTAGAGGACAAGTTGTATTCTTACCAGGTACGAGTCACATCACTACGCACGAGTGAAGAGATTAATCTGACAGTAAAAAGACCTATGAGCGATGGATCCTAAACTTCTACACCATGCGCTCCAAGATCCTCGCTGCCCTCCCCTGGCCTGTCCAGGTCGTCGTCGGCAACATCGTCTACCGCAAAGTTACCCGCAATCTCCAGGGCCAGGGTACCATGGCCTTCACTGAAGATGAGATCAGTGCGTTCCGGCAGGAGATCTGGGCGAGTCTGAATGCGGTGGTAGCGGAGGCGCAGAAGAAGCAGTCCGATCGGGACGGGCCATTCTGGGTCTGGGGTGGAGAGGGGCCGACGGAGGTGGATGCGGTGCTGTTTGGGTTCATTGCGTCGGGGTTGGTGTGTGATGCGTGAGTACTCACTTCTGCTTTGGTTTGCCTGTGATATACTGACTTTTTGGGTAGGGCACCGGCCTCAAGAGAGATCATCAAGGGGTATCCGGCTGTGGTCAATTATGCGAGACGGATCCATGACAAGTACTTTCCTGATTATGAGCTGTGGGAGTAGTGATCGATGTATTCCATTTTAATACAGGGAGTTGATCTCTTGCAGTATCAGTGGTGGGAGTATATGACAATGAGTGGCTCAAATCTGGCTGATAATATGCCAACCATGAAATCTTTGTCCGCCTCATCAAAAACCTGCTATATTTACATGATAGTAGCTTCTGCCGATAGTGTTGTATCTACAATGCTGACATGGATGAATGTACAGCTTTACAGCCCCTATCCTGCTCGCTTGAGTAGTCATCAAATGGTATCAAAATCATGATTGCAACGAAGTACTCCGCTATTGGGACAAAGATAGCAGACGGTTAGGTGTAGATGCTCTGCAACAAGATTAGCAGAAAGTATCTTCTAAAGCGTGTAATTAACAAACTTGCCTCAGTGATTTGGTTAACAGCCAGACCAGGTTCTGCCATCTCGGCATCTTTCAGGAAATCGAGAGGCATCCAGACAAGATGGCCCTTAATCTTGTCCAATTTCTCTCGGACATCCTTGACGGGCTGGTACGGATCGAACAGGTGACCCTCTTTAATACCGCCTTGCGGTCTGAAATTATCATAGTCCTCAAAGGTGCGGATGTTGTCATCTGGATCCGTGCGGAAGAGCATCCGATATACTTCCGTGTTCGTTGTGGCTTGCTCTGTCCATGTCTTCCACAAGTCATCGTTCAAGGGATCTGTGACAAAGTCGTTCTCCGGGCCCTCAAGAATCTCATTTAGACAGACGTTAGGTGGCTGCGCGTTAGGGTGCTTGGAGGCGTCGTAGTCTTGTGCTGGAAGAAGGCCTAGATGCTCCCGCCACAGCTGCCGCCGCAAAGTAGCGGCAAGGCGCGAGGCTCTATATGGCTTTCCGTCCATCGTGCTATCGATGAAGTCTTGATCCTCGACAACAATGGCCAGCTCGCTATCATGGTAACCGAGTTGTGACTTTTGGTGTCAGTCCTGGAGTCAAGCATTTGTAGGAGGGTATACTCACCCGATCGTTGATGTTCGCGCTGCCGCAGATGGCAATCCTGTCGTCTACAATGCACACTTTACCGTGCACATAGAGCTCTTCCTGGACAAAATTTGCCTTTTCACTCTCCGGATCTCCTTCCCAGGGCTCCTCAGACATCTTGCCGCCATTGAGCATCGTAGTATACGCGACAGAGTCCTTGCTTCGGTATTGCTCACTTCTGCGCCCTTCCTGCTTCTCCTCGTATCTGCGCAATCTTGCAAGCCTTTCTTCCTTCTCTCGCTCTGCGTCGTCGTAATTGACTTCGTGTTTGTCGCCTTCTTCGCCAACCACCGGGTGAACGCTGTCGCTCATGATAGACTCGGCTATGCCACGCTGGATGTCATGATACGTCACTCCTGCTTCATTCTCCAGTTCTTCTAAAGCAGGAGTCTTGTTGATACGGTCATAAGTGCGCAGATTAAAAAGGAACACATGCTCTGATTGAGTTAGTCATTTGCTTCTGTGAAGGTTAAGAACTCACCTCTTGGATCAACTCCTTGAGCAGAGATCTGACCGAAAATCGAGTGTTCCCCGCGCAGAATAGATTTGTATTGATAATCCATGATCGCACGTGTGCCGGTTGCTGCCCTTTGTCTCAGGTCTCCAGCAAATCCTGGAATAGCGGGAATCACAATGATCACTCGGAACTTCCGACCCTCTTTGCCAGCTCGAACGCAGGCGTCGACAATTGCACGACCAATGGTATTGATAATGGGCTTTTGCTGGTCTCCAGTGGCAGTAACTTGAGCACGTCAGCATCTGAAGCATTGTAGCGAAGGTGGACTTACTGAAAAACTGGTTTTCGATATATACCAAATGTTGAGCGTTACGAATAATCTCGCAATAAGCATTTTGAATACTCTGCTCAGTCAGGATTCCACTGCTCCAATCACTACTGCTGCGAATAATCTGCCCCCGCACAGTGCCTTGCATTCCTCGCGGCTTGGTGTCTAGCGGATTGAGAGGATGTTGAATATAGTGTCCACAAGGATACTTTGGGCGTTGTACCCCGACAAGATCTTCGTCATCGCCGGTGCGGCCCTCCAGCAGAAGCCAGTCGACGCCATGATCACGCTTGTACTTATCTCGCTTGACAAAGTTCCATCGAAGAACAAAATGCTCGGCGATATCATAGACGCAATCACCAACCAAGCCCATTGCTACATCATGCCATGGCATTCGACCATAGTCTGCTTTGCTTACTTCATTTGACTGCCAATCTGCAACGCTCTGGAAATCCATAATACGGTTGTTGTTCCAATCTTGACCTGGGAATATTTCGTCCTTCAAGTTCGCCGGATGAACATCCGCCAGGGGATGTTGGTGAGCATCCCATCTACCAAAACATAAATCGATACCACCAATGAAGGCAACGGCGTAGTCAATGACAATAAATTTTTCATGATGCGCCTAGAATGTCAGCATAATTCTGACTATAACTACAATCCACGACGGACTTACCCAGTACAATGTCATATCTGCCGCATTTTCAAAAATATTGTGATCCGGATGCCGTAGAACTTTGATGTTTCCGTGACCAGGAGTTCCTTCGGGGCAGAGACTGTGGAGCGCGTGTTTCGTATGCGCTGAGTTGCACGTCAGTGCTTGATTGACCTGAATCCTGTCAGTTGTACCGACTGAACACAGTCAATATGGCTGACAAACCTCCTTGTAAACAATCACATAGATCTTAACGCCCGCTTCAGCGCGGCGCTTGAGTACTTGATCGAGTCTCCATTCTCGCGTCAAATATGGAGGTCTACGAAGAAACAGCTCCGGAGAGAGCCACCAATCCTCGATATAGATCACCTCCTTGGCCTCCTCCAAAGCGACTGAGACGGCCCAGAGGTAGTCCAGCGCGTCGACATACCACTTGACCCTGTTGCCCTCTCTAACCGGAGCAAAGGACTTGTATCTATGTGACTCGGCAATCGCAGTTCTCTTATTGTCCGTTTCCCGCTCATGCTCCTCATCATGGCGGTGGTTGGGGTTGACGACATTGAAGAATTTTCCAACTTTGTGTTTGAAGTGGTGAGCTTTTGCCTTGGCGTCATGTAAATGAGAGTCTGATAGCCATTGTCAGTCGGGACAGACATCTCATTGGAAGGGATACGATGCAGACCTTTCAAAGCACTTTCTAGATGGTCAATTTCGTGCTCGAATTTCTCCTTCAATTTCCCCATCTCAAGATGTGACCCACAGAGTTTACTTTCTTGGAATCAAAACAAACGAAACAATCCAAACTGGCATCCAACTGTGGAAGAACCCTCCGTAGAAATTCTTGCAATGCTCACGATTCTTGGAGTTCGATCACGAATTATTCCTTTAAATATCCGGCTCGAAGACTCTTTTTTATGTTTCACCCCAAGTGTCAAAAGGAGGGGGGGATCGGCGATTACTTGACAGTCGGCCCACGGTGTGACATCATTCCATGCTAGCTTTACCAGCCTTACAGCCTTGTGGCCTGACTCTGGGGAACCAAAACTTCCCGGCCCCAAGCCCGTTCAGGAGAACACTTACCCACACTCTCCAGTTGATCGTTGTTGTTCCTGCATCATTGCGTCCAGTTCATCAATGAGGATCATCGCAACATCACGAGGTTTTGTTGCTGTCTGTACCATTGTTTCTGTGCCTTTGGAAAAGTCGAGGTAAGCCCCACCATCAGCCATGGTCGGCATCTAGCCTCCAACCGTCAACTAATATCGTCATTTCATCTAGATAATACTAAGTACTACCTGACTAGTCTACTACAGGAATTTTTCGATCCTGTCTCACTAGTTCTCGACTACTTTTGTGGCACCTCTTGGCGCAGGTTTAGGCTGACACATTCTTACCTGTGTGGTCAACTTAATCTACCATAATGAGGGCAGCTCGAAATATCTACAGAGATGACGTCGATTTCACTACTCTTGCGTTGCAGTCGCCGGCTTTTGCGAAACAGTCAGTCCGCCCCTTGTGATTCATACTCATCTCTGACCCTGCTGTCAGTGTGAAGCCAAATGGCCAGTTAGATTTCAGCGATCCCGATGCCGTACGGTAAGATGGTCATAGATATTGCCGGTGTCGCAGATGACTGACCGACTTTCCAGGCAATTGACTAAGAGTCTCTTAAAGAGAGATTTCAATCTAAATGTTGAGATACCTGAGAACAGACTTTGTCCACCGGTATGTTAACTTGGCTAACAAAAAGTCTTACATGCTAACCTGATACTCTAGGTACCAAACAGGTGAATAAAAAGAGATTACCAATGCAGAGATTGCAAATGTTCTGACACAAAAGCAGGTTAAACTATATTCTATGGCTGCAAGACCTTCTTGATACCACAGGTGACCAGTACCGCGATGACTACGACCCGGACCGATCCGTGCTAGGCCTCGATATGTGGGTATCACCTGTTCTGGAGATGTTTACTCTTTCTGACTTTTCGTAGTGGAACAGGATGCTGCAGTATATACCCGTTGCTCGGGTGCACGACACGGCCCCTGTGGGAGTTCTTTGCTACAGGTAATCAATGTCGGCTTCAATCCCCATCGGATGGATGGAAAGCTCACAAGAATCTAGATATTGACAACGAGAATGTTCGAACCGCCCGAGAAAATGTGGCAAATAACGGACTGGATGGCCGAATTCGGGTTTTCAAAACTGAGCGCACGGATGATCTCATTCCTCTAGACACAAAGCTCGGCATCCAAAGGTATGTGTCCACTGAGATTGCATAAACGGCATATATCTGAGATTTTCAGGCTCGACTTTACCATGTGCAATCCTCCATTCTACTCCTCACGCGAAGAAATGATAGCTTCAGCAGAGGCCAAGGAACGGCCACCATTTTCAGTAAGTCGAAGTCAATGAGGCTTACAGACTCCTGCTGAAAACCAGACATAGGCATGCACAGGAGACGAGGTCGAGATGGTCACTGAGGGCGGTGAAATTGCTTTTGTCCATCGCATGATCGAGGAAAGCCTTCATCTTCGCGAGAGGGTTGTCTGGTACACCTCAATGCTTGGGAAGCTGAGCAGTGTATCCGCCATAGTCGAGAAGCTCATGGAGCACGGGAACAACAACTACGCGGTAACCGAATTTGTTCAAGGAAGCAAGACGAAGAGGTGGGCTGTGGCGTGGTCGTGGACTGATCTTCGCCCGAGTATGGTATGCTTCAGTACATCTTGGTCTAGTTTTTGAGTGCTCCCGTGCTGATTTGCAGCAGAAAGTAGCCCGAGGCATCCCTGGCTTCCCGAAACACCTCCTACCATTTCCCTCCGAGTTCATGTTCGAAATCATGAATCAATCGATCGATGACATCAGCGACAAAATTGACAAAGAACTCAGCAGCCTTCGCATTCATTGGACTTGGCGTAAGAATCTGGCTACGGGCGTCGGATTCGCAATGGAGAATGTTTGGTCCCGTCAAGCTCGCAGAAAGTTGCAGAATTCGGCTGGTGCTGCGGATACGATGGAAATTGACGAGGGTGCAGCGGCTCTTGGTTTCAAGGTTCAGCTGAAGCAGGATAGACTTGATGAAAAGTGCGTCCGAGTTGTCGTTCGTTGGCTCAAGGGATTAGATTCCGTCTTGTTCGAGAGCTTCTGCGGGATGTTAAAGAGAAAGGTGGAGGGGAGGTGATGCGGAAAGAGGGCATGGAACGTTGAATGATAACTCAAAACGAGCACATGATTGAGCGAAGACAGATCTATTCATACTTGGACGCTAATCAAATTGTATCCGACATGAAGTGCGTAAGACATCTCTCAGGTCTGACAACTAAGAACTTCCCACTTCGGACTGCAGCTCTTTCAGACGATTCCAGCCCTCGGAACCCTCCCAAAAGTCCTTTCCTTTACCTAAAATACCCCTGACAGCACTGCGGGCCTTGAATCGCCAGTCCTTGGCAACTATCTCAGCGTCCCTCTCATGTTTGCCTTCTTTGTCCATAGGCCCAAACTTGGCATATCCATCACGGACCAACCTCTCAGTTGCACGGACAACATCCATCCACTTCTTCTCATCGCCCATTTGGAACGCGCCCTGTGTGCACGAGGCAACGGTAGCTCGCCAGGCCTTCTCGTGAGCCTCAAAGGCCTTGGATGGCTGGCCACGGAAGTGTTCTACACGGGCAACGAGAAGCCAGAGTGGAGCTGAGTGTGTGATGAGAGGCACAACGCATTCGTCCACTAGGGAGAGGATCTGACCGGCGATGGTACCACTACGGACGATGCGCTCCGAGTTCTCATCGTTCTCATCCACATTGATCAGGAGGTCGTCGTAATGGTAGGTGTCGACGACGTGCTCAATCAGCATGCTGAGAACGGGTATATCAACGCACTTCTCTCCGTTCTTTGGGCCGACAAGTTCAATCACCCGTCTCTGGGCTGTGACCACATCGCGGAATGGTGTAGCTGGTGGAGGGATCGAGGCTGCGACGGTCAGCACGTTGTCCCAGATGCGAGCATCGGTGTGCTTGAGCTGAGCGGCGCGGTGGAGAGCAGCGAGAGCCTCGCGCTTGCGCTTATAGGGATCCTGTGGTGCTTTTTTGGTTTCCGAGTCGGCATCGGCGTCTGCGTCCTGCTGCTCCTCCTCTGCCGTTTCGGTGGTTTCGCTGGGTTTGGCGGTTCGCAGGATGGCAGCAGCAAGGTTGCTCCATGCTTCGGCGTCCGTGTCTTCAAGCTGCACGGTCCGTGAAAATGAGTCAATGGCGTCCTCCCATTTTTGAAGTTCAAGCTGTACACAACCAAGTGCAAACCATGCGCTGTGATTGAGACGGTTGATGTGGAGGCTCTTGCGGTATGCCTCCTCTGCCTTTTCGAGAGCAGGGGGCTTCAACGAAAGATAGTGGCGGGCCAATGAACGCTGCGCGCGTGCGTATCTGTTGTTTGAGACCTCCCATGCGCGTTCGTACATTGTCGGATCACTATCGATGTCACCCAGGATGCAGAGCAAGCGAGGGGCATCAACGGGCAGCGGAGATAGTTCCGGCCCGTCGAACTTCTCGTTCTCGTCATCTGGGTTTGGGCCCGTGGGCTCATATAGCTGTCTACGGACGATATGCTTGGCCTTCTCTTCTCTGTCTGTGGCAGCGTAGCAGAGAGCGGCCTCCGCCCACATCTGCAGGCGTTCGTAAATGTCCAGCGCAGTCCGCAGACCGCCAAGGTTGACCCAGCGTTGAGCCAACTCAGCTTCGAGACTCCACCGAGTAGGAGAGTTCAAGAGCCAGATGTACTCTAGTCTTTCAGCGGCCGAAGCAGACTCGGATTTCTCGGGTCTTGGGAGGAATGTGGTAGCCTGGTTACCATTTTCAGTAGCTTGAGTATCAAGAGTTGCTGTGTCTGCAATGACTTGGTCAACAAGCGCTTGCATCTGCAGAACAGATCTTTCTACAGTTCGAGCTCGGTATCCTTCCACACGGCTTCGGACCAACAAAGCTTGAGTGTATACCTGCCAGTTCGAACTGCCCCCTTCAAGGACACGGATAGCGTAAGGGTGGGTCTCTTCCCGAGTCAGACCGTTCTCCGGCGACGTGTTCGTGATCGTGGAAGCCAAACCCAGCAAAATGGCAGAGTCAACAGGGTCCAGCAGTGGTTGGTTGCCGGGGTCAAGAGACTGCAAAGCTGGGGGAAGTGTGGATTCTTCCTGGACTGTCGTCGACTTGTCTTTTGATGTCCGAGTGTCCTTGGTGAAGGATATGCTTTCGAGAAGTGTATCATCGTTGAGGTCTAGGTTCTTAGGTCCAGCTTGGGAAATATCACCCTTGTCTTCCGGAAGAGCAGAGTTTCCGGTGGTCGTCAGTTCTTCAGCACTCTTCGCCAAGACGACCAGCTGGCTGATATCATGCTCTTGAAACTTCGTCCTTTTCCCCAGTCTTCCAGTCAATGCAAACTCAAATTTCCTGACTGCAGCAGCCTGCTCAAGATCTGCCCGAGCCTTGGCGTCAAAGCCATGGTGGCTGTGGATTGTCGCCCTCTCCACAAGGAAGCGTCCTTTTTCTTGAGCGGTAGAGAATACAGACTTTTCACTAAGTAGAATCTTGTTCAACTCTTCCAAGTCGCTATAGATGGCATCCTGCAATGTGCTAGTAGCTTCAGACAGCATCTTCTGGTGAAGGAAATTGACGCGCAGTCTCGCTGTCATCGCCACCAACGGTCCGTCAGCGACGAGGATGTCAGCATCAACAAGAAGAGCCTTCGCAACTGCAAAGAGCTCAACATTTGGCGTCAGTTTGTAGGCGGCTTCTCCGTCTACAGATAGTTCACGAATGATGTGATTGCGAGCAGCCCGGAGCTTGGTGGCATCTGAGTGGAGAGCCTTAGGGAATATCACATCCGCTGAGTTGAAATCCAACGGAGGACCTGTAATATTGGACTGCATAAAGTTAAACAGAGCCGCCAGACCAATATGGAGGATCTGTGACCGTTGCTGCCCAGCAGTAAGCCCATCCAGTGGCATCTGAGCCGTAGCCTTCGCCTTCTCAGTCAGCCAGGTGGTATAGCATATCTCGCCGTTGGAGACACGGCTGATAGCACTCGCATCTGCAGGGTTGTGTCCCAACAATTCTCTAGCCAGTGGAAGCTGGAGGATGGGGACGATCTCTGCATGTGCTAGTTTGACCGGGTCATACTGTTCCCTCAACGGCGACGTCCCATCGAACAGAACGTCCAAGGACGATGGGTAAGAAGCGCTCGATGTTTCAGACATCTTGGAGAACTTCTCTTAGGATCCGAATCTTAAAAGAGCGACTTCTAAATGCCTTCAAATTGGTCGAACTGATGTGTTATGCCTGACTTTGTACTTTGGATAGACCTCGGTTGGGCCGTCGACATTAACGAACACGTGACGAGTGGTATGATTTGGAAATTTTCACAAGAACATACTGAATGCTCTCAAGCACTCGACTCAGGCCACTTAAGAACAAAGCTAGCAAAAGAGCGACTGCTGATGGCTTTGGTGATGACGATGAAAAGGCGCAGGTACCCCGCCTAGCAGTTTTTTCCTCATCCATTTTTTTGTTATCGATAAGGCGGGTTCGGAGGTTGTGGTGGGGCCACCAAAGACCGTGGCATTAATAAAATATGCTGGAATATTGAACGAGCTTGCTTCAATCTGAGTTATTGCCACGCTCTACACACGCACCAATTACAACTGTGGAGATTCGCAGAACATCCACAAGCCATCAGGGTGACTGATCGATAATCTACTCTCCATACACCAGCCCTCAGTGCTTCGTTGCACGAGCATGTTCCCTCAGGATCTCATTCAGTCCTCCTCGCTGCTCACACTCGTCAAAGTGAAAGCTATGTGCCAACGCCTCTAACTCCTTCTCATCCATTCCTCTGAATAGCTCCGCGAACTCGTCCACAAAAGATGCTGCCAAGAATGTTTGGAAGACGTTCCGCAGTAGGTGACGCTCCGTATGCCATGGGGTCGGGTACGTTTCCTTTGCCGTTGGACTGACCTTGTCGATCCAATCAACCAGTGGCTTGAGTGCTGCTTCAGGCTCCGCGGATGGCTCTCTGCCCCATGCATCAAGCCAGAACTTCTTTTTCTTCTCAAGCAAGGGCTGAATCGTCCTGTTCCATTTGCTGTCTGGGCTTGTGTGGATCATACCCTGCAGGCCAATGTCCTTGTACAGCCAGATAGACCAGTGGATGTTGTACTTGTCGTAGATACGAAGCTGCTCTCCCAGAAGGCTGTAACGTTCTTGGTTGATGGTTTCTGCCTCTGCTTCCGTGCGGGGATTGGCGTAGACGGGGCCGAACTCGCCGTTCCAGATTACTGTCCCGTTTTTGTTCATGAATTCGGCTTTGCGAAGGTACTGCCGTTCAAGGTGCTCCTTTTGTTCTGGGGTTCCCTTGTATCGCTCTCCGGTAGGGAAACCCATTGACTAATGAAAGAAATTAGCATGAGTACTCTTTGTTCGGATGGGAAATGGCCTACAGAATAGTCATGCATAGCATAAACGCAATTCGAAAGAACCTTATCGAAGCCTTTCCACTCCATGGCGAACGTGTTTCCATCCAGCCACAGGATATGATCTGGGTCAATAGCTCGGATGGCTTTCTCAACGCGCTCATAGAAAGCCGGAAGCCGGACGTGCTCCGGATCGCACGGCTCATTCAGAGGGTTGTATCCAGCAACCCATGGATTGTCCTTGTATCGTGCTGCAATCTGCTCCCACAGCCATACTGTCCGGTCTTGATGGTCCTTGAAATCCCAGAAAGCAGCGTAGCTGGTCGGGTTATCAGAATGCCAGTCCCCGTTCTGTCCACCAGGAGCGGTGTGCATATCCAGAATGGTGTATATCTTCTCTTTTGCGCACTATCATGGGGAATAACAAATCAGCATCATGCGGTCGTTACGCTGTAGGACTCTTACCAAATCAATCACCCGATCCAAGTGCTTGAACCCAGACTCCTTCAGTACCCGCGGGTTCATGTCATCCTCAAAATGGCGATAATTGAACGGGATCCGTATGCAATTCAGTCCCAGCCCAGCAAAGAACTTGGCGTCCGCCTCGGTGAAGAAATACTCGAGCCATTTGTCGAAAAAGAATTCGTACTTCTCTGGCCCTAAGACTCTCCGCATAGCAGCACGATGTTGCGACTCATGACCTGGGTAACCAGTGATGAAATTCTCCATACTAATTTTCAAAGATGTCAATTAGCATATCGCTTCAAAGGGTGAAATAAAGGCACTGTGTTACTGCATACTTCATCCAACCGCCAATAGCGGCACCACGGAGAAGAACTTCGTTTCCATTGCTGTCAACGACTTTGTTTCCTTTGACTTTCAGAATTCCAGTAGCCATCTTGTCTTCAAATGGTCTAGAAAATTGTTTGTGCTTGCATTCACGTTGCTTTTACAACTTGGTCGATTTGGTTGGCATAGTCAAGGCGATACAAAGGGTTTTCAGTACCTTTATAGGTATTGACCGTATGCTCGACTCTGAATAAAGGCAAAATCCATATCTGAATCTCCACATCAAGCCACTGGAGAGAGCACAACTGGGGACAGGCAGAGTTAGTCCTGTTTTGCTTGCATTTCCTGCGGGGGACTTCCTATCATTTTGTCGGTTAAAAGACGCGATTTAGCCTGATTTCAGCACGCTGAGACTGAGGTGCGAAGCAGCCAAGCCCTGAAGGAGCGAATAACCCGACGTAGCTTCATTCCTGGAGTCATTGTCATCGGGGGGAACACCGACCAAGCAAGTAAATCCGGGTGTTGCCCGACATTGACGTCCATGCTCGTGGCTCTACTGCTAAGAAAGACAATAATCACACAGACCCATTTGTCAATTGTCAGAAGAAGTATAAGTACAGTGGTATGAAGTATCAGACAGTTATAGCTGCCATGGGTATCTGTAAATACAGACGTCGGATGCATATTGAGGCACAAAAAGAACTCCACAGATGCAAGAAAAACTCTCAACCTGGTTATGGACAATGATCCCTGACAACGAAATGTGGCAACTCCGAGAGACAGCGGGCTAATGCGCAAAGACATGAAAAACTCATTTGTACCGTCACATGGCTACCAATCCTGACCTCGATCCCTCATGAGAATCTCGATAGCCTCATCCTCAGGAACAGGATTGTCATTCAAATCCTTCACGCATTGCGTTAACCCTTCGGCGGCTTCATCGACCTGTTCGGCCGTCCAGCCGGTACAGGCCATAACCATTCGACGATAGTTCTGACCCAACACCACGTTCTTCGATTTCAAACGATCCACCTCGGCAAGTATCTCTTGATTGAAATCTTGATAGCATTTGATGCGTTGCTGCAGAATCTCAGGAGAAGTCAGAGACTTGAGAAAGGCTTCCTGCTTTTCGGAAAACCCTGATGTAGGATCGAACGTTTCGGGGAAAAGGGCATCAAATTCCGTCATGTCGACCCCAGAATCTTGATCCGCATCTCCAACTATCGTCATCTTGGAAGGCTCGAAGTTCCCACCATGTATCTCTTTGAGCGTCACGAGAAGATCTTCAGATGACCTTTCCAAATTTTTGATCCGTCTGCTTAGTTCGACCCGATCAGAAGACCTGCTCTTGAGGTCGTCCAGTTTCTTCTGTTCTATTTGGCGGGCCTTGGCAGTCTCGCGTATTTTGGAATGCCAATGTTCAAACTTCTCTTGCTTCTTGGACAAGTCGGTGGCTAGCTCTTTGTCGATCCCACCTAATGTCTCCTGTACTATTGCGCTAATCTGGGTCATTGTTGCTTCAAGTTGTTAGTATATCTTAATCATTAGGATTTGAAGGAGAGGTCCCGCACCATCAAAGATTTCTTTCTTTGTCTTGGCCAGATGATCAACGAAAGAGTCATTCTTGCTTCCCCCTTGTTGGGATTGAGCATTGGGGTCAACCATATCCACGCCGACGCCATAGTCGGCAGGACGGAGACCAGTGTGATTAGGTATATGAGGGTCAGCACCAACTTCTAGTAATTGAGGCACTAAGACAGAGCGCGCTCGCCCGGCAAGATTAAGTGCTGTGTCCCCTTGATCATCCCGAAGGTTGACTATTTCCGAAATAAATCTGCCCAGGGTAATGACTTCGCCGGTTCGGGTTTTATTACCATTGGTGCCCTCAACCCCATTCGGGGGCTGCTGACTTATGGACGTGCCTCCATGGCGGACGATGAACTCCAGTAGAGCCTCCAAATAGTGCTTCGCGGACACATGTCCACCACCACCAGTCGCAGCCATCACTGCGATGTGGTGCAGGATCGTGCGTCCACTATAGTCAACCATGTCTATGGTGGGAGCCAGCACCCGTAATAAGCGCGGAAAGCTTCTGTAATCGAGGTTGTTTCTTGTCCCGACGGATTTTTGTAAAGCAGTTTCGCCCGCACCGTTTAAACGATAGATGCTCACGCCTTTCTCGACGAGCGCATAGACAAGAGGCATACGAGCAAGCATTGCTGCCCAATGAAGAGCGTTGTTGCGGTATTCGTCAAGTGGAATTTCTAGATCTTCACCAGTGAGTTGCAACATCGCCGGATGGTTGGAGAAATCCTTGGTCCTCTTGTCAAGAAACAAGGTCATGATGAGCTTCATCTTCTGAAATCTTTCTGGAGTTGTGGCAGGAGGCAGAGGGTCTGAGCCATGCCTGTTGCCATCCACCATAGAAGCGGGCCCGTCCATTTCCTGGTAGAAAGAGTCGTTCGGTTCTGTCGGGGTAGGTTCTTGCATGGACAAGGAAGAGTGCTCCCGTTGAAGCCCGAAAGATGACATATGGTTTGAAGACGACCTGATACGCTTACGAGGTGGCTCGATCGATTCTTCTGTTTCGAAGGCGGCGACATCAGGGCCATTGAATCGGCCATTGCTCTGTGCATTGCTGCCAAATCCACTGTCGGAGGCCACGCTGTACATGCTCTGCTGACTACTGAAAGTAGGGAGCTGAGACTCCTGGCTGCCGATCTGATGTGACGACTTTCGCATGATACTCGAGCGCCTATTATCGGCGTTTCTTGCTGCAGGTGAATCGAACCGAGCTTTGCTGATAGCATTGACAGCCGTTGCAGCGGTCCGGGAAATATTCTGGAAGAAGGTGCCTTGCTGCGGTTGCGACATCCCGCGGTTATCCACACCGCTATAAAGCCTCTTCCTCTGCGCTGCCATCGCTTGCTCCTTTGTAGGAGTGTCTAGAGTGTCATGGCCAGCATTTGCGGTGCCGTTGGGTCCCATGTCGTATTCGAGAAGGGGTCTCAATAACTCCTCGACATGATACTCACGGCAAAGCTCGACGCCTCTCTGATAATTGACCCATGTTCCTTGGTATTTTCCATAGCCTCCCTGAACTTTCTCATGTTCGCCTGCAGCAATTTCTTTCTCAAGAGTTTTCGTTCTTCGAGCTTTGACAACGCCAGCTACTTTGAGGATTTGAGTAGCATTCAACCAGGAATCGGAACGACGCTTCATAACGGCAACACCATTTACTTCCATTTCGTAGACCGAGACGTTGGAATAGACAGCCTTGAACAAGAAGAATCGTCAGTAAATAGAATTGCAATAACAATGGATAAACTGACTTTGTAGATCTGCGGTCTATATTCCTCTTGATACTGCACCATTGCCCCATAGCCATTCGTATCATCAAACCCTCCAAAGCTACCTCTCGCGCCGCCTGGAAGACCATTTGGATAACTAAAGGACATCGATTGCTGCGAGCTTTTCGGAGGGGGTGTCGCTCGAGGCGTCGACGCGACGGACTGGGAAGCATTGAAAGATCCCATTTGTGACTGAGAGAATGCTATCCCATTGGCGGAACCTAAGCTGCTTTGAGAGTACGACATGGGCAAGCTGGGCCGTGGAGGATGGTAATTGTTGGAAGTCATCACTTGGAGGTCCCGTTTCTGCCGAACCCCGACAACATGCACATGCGTGGTCTGAGCGTGATGTGTCAGTACAAAATGCGACTCCTCATATAAACATCAATACCCTTCCAGATCATTTGGGGAATAAGCAAAAATGAAGGGAAATTTCGGGTCTGGACAAGGATGAAATGGAGTGGGGAAACGCACCTATTCAATAACTACCAAAGAGGTCGCGCGAGGAGGCAACGAAGGGCGCGTGGCTGGCGCCTCGATCGTGAAAGGGATGGGAAAACAAGCCAATCTGAGCAAGCGGAGAGATGTACAAGTAATAAGAACCAGAATTAATCGACCTGTAGCTATGAAATATGCATTCGCCAATTCTAGATTCAATCAGGCTGTAAATCTTGCATGGAAGTGAACGAAGATCGTGATGAGGAGTTGCGGGGCCTGACGGTCGCGTTCTCCGCTTGGCGTTTTCGCGTAACCCAAACTCAAAAAACCATCTATTTCCCTTTTCGGCCAGGGGATTGACTTGTTCTCCGCTTGATTCTTTGTTCCCCGGGACCATCGGTGATCGCGACGACTAACTGCACTGCAAGATGCGGTATAGACGGATGTTCCCAATTCCATGAACTGCGATCGATAGAATTTCCCAAGTGAACAATGTCCTCCTCACCGCTCATCCCTCCCGAACAATGGCGACATCTCTTCCGTGCCTTGCTGCGCGAATGCACATATCTCCCTGATCCGATCGCTAGAGGTTACATGCATGACTATGTAGTCCGGAGATTTCGACGCTATTCCGACAAATCGCAATCTAAACTACAAGATGATTTACATCGGCAGCACCTCCTCCGCAAAACCGCAACCCAGAAACTGTCGTTATTGAAGCGTGCCAACGAAGGCTATTCTCGACCGCTCGAAAAAGTACTCCGGCTCTCATATGGACGAAGTGGAAAGAAAAGAAGGGACCTGTTAGGTGTCTTCATTGTCCCGGAAGTCCCTCCCGATGCCTTGGCCGTGGAAGGCATTCTGAAGGGGCCTTCGATGTTCGAAGATGATTGGAAACCTCCGACGATTGTGCTCGATCTCCTGAAGTCTCAATTGCGGAATGCAGTCATTTCACAGCTCAGCGATCGTTCTGTTGTTAAGACTCTGGAGCCGCCTATACCCAAGGAAAACAGCTGGGGCAAGCCGGTTGCCAAAAGTCGTCGGCGGAACATCAGGAAAAAATGGTACTACGCTGTGCTTGACAGCCTCTTGCCGCCGCTCCCCGATGCAGAGCTCGATACATTGCATGGTCTGATCTCTGGGAGAATACCATGGACACCACCGAAGAGAAGGAAAGCTGTTGGCGTTCCCCTGGACTCTCCCAGCCAGACCAGTCTTGATGTAGCATTTCTGACAGAAGGACCAAAAAAGGGGCCGACGTTTAGGGACTTCGTCAATGGGCGACCTCATCAAATCACACGACGATTCATGCAACGACTCTGGAGGCGCATCTACTGCATGGTGCCACGCTTGGAATGGGATGAGAAGAACCAGAAACATTATTTCAAGTGGGAATCGGTGAAGCCCTTTCCCCACATATCTACCGTCGTTGAACACGATCAAGTGCCAGACCTGTTCCAGAAGGTTGATGTCAACGGGAGATTGATACAACGTCCCTCCAGGGGCCGGGTAGAGGTGGCTACGGAAGAGTAACCGCGTGCTACTCTCCGCCTTGCCCATAGCGGGCTTGAGGAGTGACATAGAGCGTAAGACCTCTCTCGCGCACAGGTCCAGCCATAGTCAGGCCATATATTAGCGCTATCCCTTCATTTGACCTGGGCGGTATTTCCAGAATCCTCAGATGATAGGCCCACGGATCCTTATATGTGCGTTCCGGAACTTGCTCAAAGAAGGTATCATCCTGAGACTGAAAGAACTGTGTACAGCTGGTACACCTACATATTGTCTCCGACAATAACGCTTTGCCTCCGACGGCTGCTGGTTAAAAGAGCAAGATACTAGACATAACGTCATATAGAGAAACATCTAGGTAGATGAGCGAGCATTTAGAGAGGAATCAGCGACGACGCGATCAAGATTCCTTCTAATAAAGCCAATAATAAATCAACCAATGAAACTTTGACGAGCTGTTAGATTTCTCTGATCGTTGCAGGGTGACCCTTGAAGGTAATCGCGATAGCTCATATCGCGCATCTTGTCAGGTGGGCTTGTTTACATACCCCTGAACCTTCCCAGATTCTACGCGTTTTCCACCAACTGATGTGATTTTCATCATTCATCTCTGTCATCTATTCAGTCTTTCCAAAGACGCTTCCAACGCTACATAGGACACCATGCCTCTCAAAAGGAAATCCACAGACCTGGACCCTTCAAATGCTGAGAACATCCCTCCTGAGATTGATAGCGACGATGAACGGCTAAACTACATCGAGTGGAACTGCGACCAAGTTCGTCGACGGATTCACTCCTTCATAGAAAGCGGAGAGATGAAAATCGGCGAGTTCCAAAATGCAATTGGCGTCTCCTCGCGTTCCTACCTGGACTTTATGGGCCAGAACGGCCGCGACAAGGGCTCTGGATCATCGACATATATCAACGCGGCGCGTTTCTTCAAGAAACGCGAATTGCAAGGCATCAAGCCACCCCGGAAGAAGAGGGCCACCAAGGAATCGCAGAAAAATGTGGCCGAAAAGTACGATGTGTCTAGTATTCATCTCGACGGGGAGTCGGACCAGAGCGTCCCCGTCTGGGACACTTGTGATGTTGTCCGCAAAACGATCAATGCGCACCTTCGTGACCCGGACGTGACCAAAGCTCAGTTCCTGCGCGATATCGCGAAAGCTGCGTATCCGGGTACAGACAAGAAACTCAATGCCAATGTGCTCAATGACTTTCTCTCCAAGCGTGGTGCCAATGCAGGTAACACAAGCAGCGTCTTCTACGCCGCGTATGTATTCTTCGAAAAGTTGCGAATCAGAGATAACAAGCCAAAAACCAAATTTCGAGAAGAAATGGAAGCTGTTTGGCGGCATCAGGGTGGCTTTGATTGTGTGACACCATCCCATCAGGGGGTCTGGGTTACCAAAGGAGAAAGGCCATATGTTGACAAATATGGCATGCTGAGGATTGAACGAGTTCGATAGGGAGTTGCTGATTAGTGTGTATGTATATTGGGATTAGCTAAGAGGACTTGACTTATTCATTCCTATCTACTTGTGGTAGACATATCTTGAGTCCTTGATACTGGATTCAAGATCCACAATTCCTCCGTTGTTGGAAATGCAGCAAGTGCAATGCAGCCAATGCGAGCTCTGGAAGAGGAGGGAATCGATACCGCATGAATCGGGTGAATCTGAATCACGCGAACCGATTCCGCATCTGCTGAATTGCTTCATGCTTCTAGCCTATTCGGGTCATCATTCCTATCTACTTGTAGTAGACATATCTTCAGTCCCTATACAATCTTGTTGGCCTTTCTGACTACATCACTAATTTCCTTCCTGGTATTCCTGAACGCCGCATCTGCATGCTCCAACTCCTCTTGAAGGCCTGCAATCTTCATCTGAAGCTGGCGTTTCTGCTCGAGATGATGATCCTTGATGGCCTTCAGCTGGGCAGGGTCAGAAGCTCCTCGACTTCGTCATCGTCGTTGTTACCTGACACAACCCAATGATCGGTACGGAGCTAATAACCTTATAGTTAGTACTATCTTAAGATACATAGTGCATATAGTATAGAGTACTAAGTACATATCCAAATATGTATGTATGCATCGATACTTAAAGGAAAACTTACCTCCTGTAAGAACTCATTCCATTTCGCTAATCTAGCCCTCTATAACTCACAGTTAGTCAGTGTCCCATCAAGAATGCTGGTATGATTATATTACCTCGGGGGCTGCTGGTGTGCCGTTTAATTTCTGTCCAGGGAACCCGGTTATCCTCCACAGATTAAAAGAGGTGTCAGCGCCTTTCGATGGATGGACGGTTGTGAGATTCTGCTATACTTAGCCATGCATACCCTGCAAGTAAGAAACGGGACTGGTGGCATACATTCTGCAAGTGGATGAACGGAGGTAGAGGGTGATGTATCAAAGAGCATCACAAGGAGAAAGCGAAGCAGAAGCTGGGTGAGAAGCTGAGAGAGAAGTTGAAGTAGAATGGTGGTTTATCAGTGAATGGGGAAGTATATTGAATTCCTTGAGCTGTATCCGCGATCCAACCCAGTGAATGCTATCCAACAGGGGCGAAGAACCTCTATGGAAGTGGGCTACTTTTATGAATACTACAGTCAAATGCCGCAGATGATAGCTATAGAACACATCCATTCATAGATGATTTCATTCAATGTATATTTGACTTTGAAGGCTCAAGTTGATATTGGTAAGAAGCACTCAGGAATAAGTGAAACAAATCCAGGGTTGCATGGGCTCTTTGTCTCTGCTGCATAAGCCGACTTTGCAGATGGTGTGATTAGCTCAGACAATGATGGCAATCCTGCCGCTTGTACTGCCGCTGCAAAGTCTCCTGATAATGAAGCTAGGGCCGCTGTCATCGCCGGAGGAGGGAAAACACAGGTCACCCACTCTGTTTCTAACCCCAACCAGAAACTCGAACCAGCCTACCACTGTGGATGGTTACAAGCAGCATTGAACGGTACAGCACCATCGGCCCAGGCTGGAAAGGACAGGAGGGAAAAACAAGATGTTTCAGCGGTGGCAGCTCGTACGGCAAATGTCAAAAAGAGACCAGGTCCCGACTCCTTGAATGGTCTCCGATGACCGAATCTCATCTGTGTACGAGAAGGAAGTATTGGATCTATAACTTGTTGGAAACTACCTGCAACATGGTGGAAGTCATGGATCTTGGAGATATGAGGTGCGATTATTTCCGAAGGACCAGAGAGCTTTTGTTACAGATATATATTGGCGGCTACATCCACAAACAGGAAAATATCCTGACCCACGGACCATATAATAATGACCAAGCATTGTGAAGAGCTGAGATTTCATTTATTAATAGCTGTAGCAATATAAAGCAGCGGCTCTTTGACTGTGAACGTTGTGTTAGTGGATCTTCGTGTCCCATTTCCCAACTGCTTGTCATGTAGGTCAACTGCTTAGCCAAAGTAGCCACAGACTACTGGAAATACTCATCTTTGAAGGGTCATGGGGCGGTGCATGAAATACAACACAATCTCAGAGTTGATTTCCCTTCGTATTGTGGCTCTTACATCCTAGATATGTAACACTCATGTCAATTTTCAAGAGCGGGTACTCTTATTGGTAATAAATCATGGCTTAGCCGCTGCACCGCCTCGTAATCCACGTACTGATTGGGACGGAGCCCCTGAATTTCACCAAGTTTCGTGCTGAGCCGTGGTTCCTTCCATCATTGTCAGACGGCCCCGCCATTGCGACTGAGATTGCAAACGCCAGTCCTTCGTATATAAGACCACCTCACCAGCGCCTCGCACTTTCATTTTCCTTATTGTGTATTTGTAATATTTCATCCATCGAAGACAAATTACTCACAATCTCACTCTCATCACAATGTCTGATCCATACAACAACCACTACAATCAATACGGTGCCCCGCAGCAAGGCCATGGCCAGCCCAGCGACGGATACTACGGAGGTCAACATAACTACAACTACCCTCCTCCCCAAGGCCAGTACGGGCAGCCTCCGCAGCAACATGGGTACTATCCACCTGGAGTAAGTATTCTCTTTTGATTGAATCGTGTTTCTGAAACTTATTACACCGTCAATGATTTGGTTTCGTCGCGCCGTTACTTGAAGACACCTTCATGAGCTAACTTTCCTGGTTTGTAGCCTTCCTACGACCAGCAACAGCACCATCCTCAATATTCCGGTCCTCCCCCTTCATACGGCCAACAGGGGTACCCGCCTCAACATGGCGCTCCTCACCAGCAGGGCGGGTACCCAGGTGATCAAAACTACGGGCAAGGCGCGCCCATGAACTATCCGCCACACGACCGCGGTCACTCTCCGTATCCCCCCCAGCAGCAACAGCACAATCCCCAAGGAGCAAGCGCATCTTACTATGGCGCTCCTCACCCGGAACAACACCACCAGGCAGCGCATGCTCCTGTTCCCGTCGGACAGGAGGGCGAAAGGGGCCTGGGCTCGACCTTGCTTGGAGGTGCTGCTGGTGGTATTATAGGCAAAAAGCTCGGTGGTGGACTTCTAGGCGCTGCAGGAGGAGCACTAGCAGGCGCTGCTGGAATGAACATGGCCACTAAGATGTAAGGCTCAGCACGTACTTTGACTGATTGTAATAGACTCTAACTTTTGAATAGGACGAAGAAGCACAAGAAGGAGAAGAAGCACCACAAGGGCCACAGGCGTGGATCGAGTTCTAGCTCTTCTAGCTCGAGCTCCTCTGACTAGTTCCCTTGGTCACCCAAGCGCAAGTTCATTTTTGATCTTTGCCAACCTTGGTCGCTGCAGGTCTAGCTACGACAGTTACGATGATACCCTGTTGTGCTCTATATGAACAAAACAGCCGAAGATGATGATGGTGTTCCCTGGCGTTTCTGTATTCTTACATCCGTATAGTTGACAGACTCTTAACAGCTTATCGTTCATCACCAATGTATTCTCCATTGTATTATATTCACGTTCGTAATCGGCTTGAGAAGCTGTTGACATCGGCCAGCTCTTACAGAGGTACTTGCTCCCTAGAATGATGACAAGAGAATGCTCAGCGTACCAAGCATTCTCGTTTGTTGCCACATCATAACGCTTGGGCCGAATCGGTCCCGCTTCGGTAACTATAGCCTATTCCTGTGGAACGGCAGTAAAAGCGTCCCATTTAAGGGTCCAGAATGAGCGACGTCAATGCCTTTGTTGGCGGTAGAATCGGGAGACGTTCTAGAAGTTAGCTCCGAAGAAAACTCGGGTGGCAAATCTTGAGACTTCATGCATGCTGTATGGTTGCGATTTATGCAGACTCTTAACAGATAATCCACCGAGCGTCAGCCACGAGACTGGTTACCGCCGTTCATTTGAATTTCAGGTTTATCCTATTGCGTCTCTTTCTGGGTGTAGGATTACTGAGTCAAGACGTAATAAATGTGTAGGAGTGGTGGCGAGCGGACAGCTGACTCATGCCTTACTCATGCTCTGACTGTGACATGGCTGGATGACATGATATATAATCTGATTGGACATGATGAGTTTGATTATCGGGGCTTTATGAATGAATCATGTTGCAGATAGTGATGATACTGAGGAACTGGGCGACGTCTCGATGTCGAGGTTGACTGTGATTCAGGAGATACAAGGGTTTACTTCGGAAAAAAGTTCTGGACTTCTCTATGCTTGACGAGCAATGATGCGATCTGATCGGAAAAATTCGTGGAATTGGCAACGGGAGACGTAGAAAATTTCCCAAAAATCATGAAAACGGGACAACCAAAATGAGGCAAAAAATTTCGAGACATAGTTTGAATAGACTAAGGCACTGAAATCTACCGAAGTCCGAAATGCCTATTAAGGTATTGAAAGAACAATAAATCTGAGGTTAAAGTTTTTGACCCACCGGCTTGCCACCACCTCCGGCTTTTTTCGCGGGGGATAAGGCAGGATCAGGATCTCAATCCGGAGATTCTGATAGCGATAACGAGGCGCCCTGAAAAGGATCAAAAATATTGAATTCCGATACTCGATAAGCAACGATAAGGGATAAGGATGGATTTCTGATTTCCGAAGTAGGTAGTATCATTGGTGGTTCTTTGCTTTTGAGTAATCAATTTTCCCAGGAGTCATCTGCAATGCACCTATGATTTTTTGGCAAGGGGAAAAGGAGACCGCGTAAACCAACCATAAAGTTCAACCTAGGAGCAGCCAGTTGATAAATTGGTCGAGAGGTTTTACTACATATGCTATGCTACATGCCAGATAACAGATTAAGCGGTGAGATTCGTCCTTTGTCAGGAAAGAATGGCGGTGATGCTCATCCATGCCTCCTGTAAGCCATCGTTTCAGACGTTTGGAAATGAACGAGTAGCAAACTGCTTCGTATGAATAACGCTGAACCCCAGACTATCCCTGAATACGTACGGAGTACTCTTGTCTCTTTTGTGCTTGTCTCATTTCCCTGTAATCTCGGTTGCATTTTGACTTTCTTGTCGATAAGGGGGCCGGTCCCCTTTCATATATTTTCCTCCGCGATCCTCTTATGAAGGCAATGCGAGGAATTATCTCTGCGTAGAATTTTGATCGAGCAGAGAGTTCAGAAATAGTAATGATAATCCAAGCTTGCGTTCCTTGAATCTTCCAGTTCCACCGCCTTGTTATCGCAATCGTGCGCTTATCGTTATCTACTCAGAAAGGCATGGCTTAGACCGAGTATCTACGGAGTACAACAAAGAGTATCAGCTTAGCCATCATCTTACTGCGGGAATGACCGGCAAGAGCGGATAAAGCGATCGAATGGAGAAGGCTTTCCCAACTCTAAAAATAATCTTTGTTTGTGGTCGTCATTTTGCTGGCCTCCCAGACTTCCACATGTTTTTGGTACAAAGACCGAGCCCAAAGGCTAAGTAAGAATCGGCTGCGCCACCAAGTCGAGGAACAGCAGGGGATCTTTGTGGCGACAGAAATAGTCCCAGCAGCATCTGCAGCCCCAACAATTTCACGGAGACTAGTCAACTGTAGTGGTTTACTGTTGCATCCCCGGATTCACACCTGTCAGGGACTAGAACTTCTAGCCCAATAGCGCAAATGCTGATCAAGGGATGCGCAGCATCCGGTTCTTCAGTGTATGAAATACTCATTGCTGTCCATCCTCATATTCAAGCCTCCGTAAGCCTGCTCAGCTCGTTGTTAATTAAAGAATGGTAACTGTACTTCATTTGATTTCTGCCCGGGGTTTGTGCAAGCGTTGTACATAGATTCCATCAGCCTTGTAGATAATCATTCATTAGAAAGAAAGGGGCTACAGGCTGTTGCTCAATCTTCAAACCATGATTGGCTGGAAGTACCTCCATATTTCATAATTATTCGATCCATTCATTATTGAAGTTGCCTCCAAAGGCCAAGTTACATTCCACTACTAATCTTATCGATTTCCCATTATCACACCACTGAAAGATCACAAAAGTTTTCTATGCTAATAGAACTTGAGTGAAGTTTTTCCATCGTATCGAATAAAAAAACCGGAAACCTTAAAAAGAACTTTCAGTATTCGGTTTGTCCGATCCAAATTGATGAGTGAGCCAGAGAGGAAAAAGAAAAAAGGTTCCAGTCAAAAATCATTCCATCAACTGGGTTCCTCTCCCTGTCGCCATCATGGAGGGTTGCTGGCCAATCAGAAGCGGCAAGATTAGCCCGAAGCAAGACACGGACCCTATCGGGTTGGTTGCTTCAACAGCCAAAGCGGCTAGTGCAAATGCGGTCTTAGCGCGGGACAACGATGAAAAATTTTTTGTCTTCACAATTTTTTTTTCCCTTTTTTTTTCGCTGCGCTGTAAGGTTGGGCGGCAAAAAGAGGCCACAAACCGATAAATATCATCCCTCCCCATCCTCCTATTCCACTCTTCCTTTTCACTTTGTCTCCCTCCTCATCCTTTCTTCTTCTGAAAAGAGGTCTAGTCCTCTCTTTACTTTTCATTTTCCTTTTTGTCTTCTGCATAGACAAAAGCATAGATTTTATCTAGAGCGTCTCTTGCGTCGTCTTTTACACAGACGCAGTTTTCGTGGGCCGCCACCTCTTGATTGAGATACCCTAATAGAACGCCCGTTCTTACTTATTTTCCTCATCACTTAATTCTTTTCAACCTTTCTCGTCTTCACGATTTCGTCCAAAATGCCTGCTGTTGATGTTTCTTCCGTTCCTGCCGTCTCTGGCAAGGAGACTGCCCAGGCTGTCGCCGTTCTCGAGGACTTGATCAAGAACCTCAACATCTCGACAAGCGCTGACGAGGTTCACGCTGCCACTGGCAACCTCGCCACCTACTTCAGCGGTCCTATCCCTGAACAGACTCTGCCTCTCAAGTAAGTTTGACCGCATGTTTGCGAAGATCTCTATATGTACTAACGTTCGCTTCACTCAGGGCTGTCGAGGCATTCCAGAAGCAGCTTAACAACAAGAAGGATGCCACTGCTCGTGAGCGTGCTTGCGAGGCCATCCGCGCTATCGCCTCCCACCAGACCATCGCTCCTGGTGTTGAACCCCACCTCGTCTCTCTTCTCGGCACCGTCCTCGCTGCTGCCGGTGACAAGATGACTGCTGTTCAGAAGGCTGCCCAGTCTGCCGCCCTCGCCATCGTGCAGGCTGTCAACGCCAACGCTGTCAAGGCTGTTGTGCCTGTCATTCTGAACTCACTGCAGAACGCCCAGAAGTGGCAGGAGAAGATGTGCGCTCTCGACTGCCTCAACTGCCTCGTCGAGTCCGCTCCTGCTCAGCTTTCCTTCCGTGTGCCTGAGCTGATCCCCGCTGTGTCTGAGGCCATGTGGGACACTAAGGCCGATATCAAGAAGGCTGCCTACTCCACCATGGAGAAGGTTTGCGGTCTGATCGTCAACAAGGATATTGAGCGCTTCATTCCTGAGCTCATCAAGTGTATCGCCAAGCCTGAGAACGTTCCTGAGACTGTTCACCTGCTCGGTGCCACCACTTTCGTTTCCGATGTTACTGGCCCTACCCTCGCCATCATGGTCCCTCTGCTTGACCGTGGTCTCGTTGAGCGCGAGACTGCCATCAAGCGTAAATCCGCCGTCATTGTCGACAACATGTGTAAGCTCGTGGAGGACCCCCAGATTGTCGCTCCCTTCTTGCCCAAGTTGATGCCCCGTCTCGAGAAGAACTACGAGACCCTTGCCGACCCCGAGGCCCGTGAGAAGACCAAGCAGGCCTTGGACACCCTCGTCCGTGTTGGTGATGTTAAGGATGGCAAGATCCCCGAGATCTCGACTGCCGGTGACGTTGAGACCGTTGCTGGTATCCTGAAGGATATCCTCTCCCCCAAGTACAAGGCTCAGATCGAGAAGTCTGAGGCCATCATCAACTATGTCGGTGCCATCGCTGGTCAGCTCGTTGACGAGAAGGACGCCGAGGTCACCAGCTGGACCCAGAACGCTCTTCCTTACATCACCGCCATTGTTGGTGAGGAGGAAGCCAAGGCCATTGCTGAGACTCTGCGCAAGCGTGCGTCTCCTGGCGCTGCCGACGCTGATGCCGTTCTCTCCGACGAGGAGGAGGGCGAAGATCTCTGCAACTGCACCTTCTCTCTTGCTTATGGTGCCAAGATCCTGCTGAACCAGACCTCTCTCCGCCTGAAGCGTGGTCAGCGTTACGGTCTTCTCGGACCTAACGGTACCGGTAAGACTACTCTGATGCGTGCCATCAACAACGAGCAGCTTGAAGGTTTCCCCAAGAAGGACGAGGTCAAGACTGTCTACGTTGAGCACGACTTGGATGCCGCCGACACTGAGCAGACCGTCATTGGCTGGACCATGAAGAAGCTCCGTGAGGTCGGTATCGACATCGCTCAGTCCGAGGTCGAATCGAAGCTCGAGGAGTTCGGTTTCCTGCGTGAGCAGTTCGAAGGCCCCATCACCTCTCTGTCTGGTGGTTGGAAGATGAAGCTGGCTCTTGCCCGTGCCGTGTTCGAGAACCCCGACATTCTGCTCCTTGACGAGCCTACCAACCACTTGGACGTCAAGAACGTTGCCTGGTTGGAGAACTACCTTTGCAACTCTCCTTGCACTTCCATCATCGTCTCCCACGACAGCAAGTTCTTGGACAATGTTATCCAGCACGTTGTCCACTACGAGCGCTTCAAGCTCAAGCGTTACCGCGGTAACCTGAGCGAGTTCGTCAAGAAGGTCCCCAGCGCGCGTTCCTACTACGAGCTCAGCGCCTCCGACATGGAGTTCAAGTTCCCCGAGCCTGGTTTCCTTGAGGGTGTCAAGACCAAGGCCAAGGCCATCATCCGTGTCAGCAACATGTCCTTCCAGTACCCCGGCACTCCCAAGCCCCAGCTCACCGACATCACCTTCCAAGTTTCTCTGGGCTCTCGTATTGCCGTCATCGGTCCCAACGGTGCCGGTAAATCCACTCTCGTCAACGTCCTGACTGGTGAGCTCATCCCCACCAGCGGTGAAGTCTACCAGCACGAGAACATCCGTATCGCCTACATCAAGCAGCATGCTTTCGCTCACATCGATAACCACCTCGACAAGACTCCCTCTGAGTACATTCAGTGGCGTTTCCAGACCGGTGAGGACCGTGAGACCATGGACCGCGCCAACAAGATCGTCACCGAGGATGATGAGAAGGCCATGGACAAGATCTACAAGATCGAGGGCACCTTCCGTCGTGTCATCGGTATCCACGCTCGTCGTAAGTTCAAGAACAGCTACGAGTACGAGTGCTCGTTCGCTCTTGGTGAGAACATCGGCATGAAGAGCGAGAAGTGGACTCCTATGATGAGCAATGACAACGCCTGGATTCCTCGTAGCGAGATTATTCAGTCCCACGCCAAGATGGTTGCCGAGGTTGACCAGAAGGAGGCCCTTGCCAGCGGTCAGTTCCGTCCCCTGGTCCGCAAGGAGATTGAGGCCCACTGCGCCAACTTCGGTCTCGATGCCGAACTCGTTTCCCACTCCCGTATGCGCGGTCTGTCCGGTGGTCAGCGTGTCAAGGTCGTCCTCGCCGCCTGCTCGTGGCAGCGTCCTCACGTCATCGTCCTCGACGAGCCCACCAACTATCTCGACCGTGACTCTCTGGGTGCCCTGTCCAAGGCTCTCAAGACTTTCGAGGGTGGTGTCGTTATCATTACTCACTCCCGTGAGTTTACCGAGAACCTGACCGAGGAAGTCTGGGCTGTCATGGACGGCAAGATGACTCCTTCCGGTCACAACTGGGTTCAGGGTCAAGGATCCGGTCCTCGTCTGGCAGACAAGGAGGGCCCCCAGGAAATCACGGACGCGTTTGGCAATAAAGAAATTCGGGAGCAGAAGAAGAAGCTCACAAGTGCTGAATTGAGAAAGAAACGTAAAGAACGTCTCGCCAGAAAGTTTGTCCCCCGTTCCGTTTCATTTTGAGTGCATTCGCTAACATAATTACAGGAAGCGTGGAGAGGAGGTTTTCTCCGACGAGGATGATATTTAAACGGGTTCAGTGGTTTCTTTGGATTACAACTCGGCGAGTTGCTTATAGATATTATGATAGTATGAATTTGATGCACATGTCGCTTGACGATGTTGTAGGCTTGAAGCTATACAATCTCCGCAGTAGTATACCAATTTATCAATCACGTGACACGCTAAACTGATCGAGTCTGCTTTGCCGCCTTCTCCCCTCTTCCTGCAATTTCCTCAATAATATGTATGCTGCACTAAGCTTATAAACTTATTAATACTAATAGGATTTTAGAACAGATTATTCTCATCTCTAATATTACTATAATTAATATTAAGTTCTATGACTAGCTTAGCCTTTGATTTCTTACTGTCATTGCATGGTGGCACAGAGACAGGTGCTTCTTCTGAAGCATTGACTGCCTTAGCATGAGTTCTCTCAGCTTTGCCTCTGCCATACTGCTCTTGCAGATTGGTGTGTGTCATGGACAACAACAATTTCTGCTAAGAACTAGGGCTGGAATAAGCATCTACATGTTCTTAAGCACCTATTGAGAATTAGATAAGTCATTCTAACTTTACCTTAATCATGGAGGAACTGGAAGATGAAGCTGCATGGATTCGTAGCTATCTAAGAGAGAGAGAGAGAGACTAAGCTTCTACGGAGCTATCTAGCCGAGGCTGACAGCCGGAACAACATCGGGCCGTCTGCCCATAGTCTGGACCTCCAAGTCTCATTGGGATATGAACTTACAGCAGGAATCTGATAAGTTCCTTATTTGTACTTAGTGATTCTAGAGCAAGTAAAACACTTTCATTTCTAAAAAATAAAAATAAAAATAAAAATAAAAAAAATAAAAAATAATTACTTGCCAATTTTGAGGCCAGCACGATTGATGAACTTGTTACGGAACAACATATCCTCGAGTTTTTTGTTGGGAGGACCGACATCACCAAACTCATCGTTCCATTCATACTTAGCAGCTTTGGCAGCCCACTCCGGGATTTCACTTTGTCCAGTGACCTCTTCCGGCTTCTCAGCAGGACCAGTGTTGTACTTGGCGTAGTCGTACTGCTCGGGTGGAACAATCATTCATAGAAGGCCCGGCGCTCCGCCGACACTTTCTTCACCGCGTCGTTGGCGGAGCGCCAGGCCTCCTCCGCCTCCTCCAAGGCCTCCCTAGCCTCCTTGCGCTTCTTGTGCGCCTCCTCCCGCCCCAGCTTTGCTGCGGCACCCCCAGCCCTCTCTGGATGGACTCTGGCAATTCTGCCAGGTCCGCCCCCTCTGCCTCCATCTAGTAGATAATAAAGATTAGTTACTGGTATATACATCTGTGTATGAGCAATATAGACTTACGAGGCGAGTAATTCTCTGGCGCTCATTGCGCCGGATATCGTCCTCGCGCTTCTGCTTCTTGCTTGGCTAGAACTTAGGTTAGCCACATGACCTGTGTAGTATACCAAGAATACCCACGGGACCAGAGAGGGCTGGGGGGCCAGCGGGAGCGGGAGGAGGCGGCGGCGGCGGCGGCAGCAGCCCCTGTTGCTGTTGCTGCTGCTGGTGCTGCTGGTGCTGGTGCTGGTGCTGTTGCTGTTGTTGCTGTTGTTGCTGTTGCTGCTGTTGCTGCTGTTGCTGGTGGTGGTGGTGGCGCTTTTAGTGACATTCTGTTAGCAAGTCATCGACCTAAATCGTATGCGTTGAGTGTCTTCTTAAGTGAATCATATGCTGTATCACAGCACTGAAACACAGAGACTGATTGATAATTGGAATTGGAAGACATATAGAGCAATGCACAGTGAAGCCAGACGATCAGACCAGATTGAAGATATAACACAGCAGTGAAACATATAGACAGATTGATAATAGAAACTTGATGACATAGAGCAATGCACAATGAAGCAAGATGATCAGACCAGATTGGAGACAAGTATATGTAGCAATCATATACACCGCAGATTGAATTGGAGTACCCAAATGAAAAAGCTTTGGATGGGAGAGGACTTACCTTGGGGCGGAACGGGAGGGCTTTGGGAGCTACATTTCCGTTGGCAACCAGTTTGGCAGCCAGATAATTAACAAATTCAAGCTAATTCCCTTTTCCTTTTGTCTAAGAACTCCTTCAGATATCATCCTCATCCAACAACACTTCCTCTCCACGCTTCCTGTAATCATGTTAGCGAATGCACTCAAAATGGAACGGAAATGCTGAGGCAGTCAATGCTTCAGAAGAAGCACCTGTCTCTGTGCCACCATGCAAAAGGTACGTGAGGATACACTCAAGGCATTCAAATTAGGTGGATGACTCGCTAACAGTATGACGCACTAGACGCTGCTAGATAGCGCAGCAGGGCATCCAATTGCCTGAGGTCCAGGCAGGGCTGCAGGACCCCCAGCCGCGGTCCGACCTCATACGGGCCCAGCTGGCCTGGGGCGATGAACTCACCGATGAGTTCATCGTTCGAAAGGGGGAGCCGGAGGAGAAAAGGCAGCAGCAAAAGCTGCAAAGGAGGCCCTGGAGGCGGCCAAGAAGGCCTTCGAGGACGCTGACAAGGCTTGGATGGCGGCAGACGATACCGTTAAGGCATCGTCCCTTGAGCGGCGCCAATACTTTGTTCAAAGGGGATCCGTGGCTTTCTATAAGGCAAAGGCAGACGTCGCGGAAACCGTTCACAAGTTGAATAAGCTTCACAGGGGATGACTGTGATGCTGATGTGGGATGGATGGCTGCAGATGCTGCTGTAAAGCTGCAGCATGGCCACGCATGTGCCCAGCTGCTCCAGGTTGAAGACTTTTTAATCTGAAGGGGGAAAGGGGGGTGAAAGCGAGGCGGAAATCAATGCGATGAGATTTAGTCTCCCCTAAGACTCCATTCTCCCATCATGGGTAAGTACTCATCTCCTGGCAATATCACTCTTAAAGGGTGAAAGACTGATTCATGGCTTTAGCAGGACAGAAGCGTCTGTTTGAACGCGTCACAGTTGTATTTCCTTTCCTCTCAATAGCAATAGATACTGCTTAAGAGTGGGCCCAAAATTGGGTTGTACCAGATGATGAGAAGAAGAAGAAGCTCACTTCAAGTGAGCTTAGAAAGAAAAAGAAGGAGCGTATGGCTAGAAGGTCATTTTCCCATTCCGTTCCATTTTGAGTGCATTCGCTAACATGATTACAGGAAGCGTGGAGAGGAAGTTTTCTCTGATGAAGATGATATCTGAAGGAGTTCTTAGACAAAAGGAAACGGGAATTGGCTTGGATCTTTTAATTAGCTGGTTTCGAATCCAGTCGCTGTTCAGTCGCTGTTCTGTTACGCGTATAGATCTTATGATAGTATGAATTTGATGCACCCGTCTTGTGACGATGAAGCTATACAACTCCGCAGTAGTATACCAATTTATCAATCACGTGACACGCTAAACTGATCGAGTCTGCCTTGCCGCCTTCTCCCCTCTTCCTGCAATTTCCTCCCATAATAATAGTCAGTTTGATGCCGTATGCTGCACTAAGCTTATAAAGTCATACCAGCTTTCTAAAAGCTATTAATTTTATCTTTCCCACCCTACACAATCTAAATATATGATGTGCTTCTTCTGAAGCATTGACTGCCTTAGCATGAGTTCTCTCAGCTCTTTAGTTTTTAAATATCATCCTCATCAGAAAAACTTCTTCACCACACTTCCTGTAATCATATTAGCGAATGCACTCAAAATGGAGTGAAGCTACCCGCCCCTCTGATTACTGTGTAATGTGTATGTATAATGTATACTGCAATTTACTACCACTGATAATATTACATGGGAATTTGGCTTCCAGTACTTGGCTCATTCATTTGACATCTACTTGTAGTGAACGTAGCTACTCTTCATTCCACTCAGAACATTGGCCAGCCCCGTGCCAATGGTTCGATCCTTAAAGCTGCGTATTGACGAAGTTCTGCCTCCTTTAAGGGACAGTAGTGGTAGCGCTCCTCGTGATATGGGGAGTAGGGCTTCGGGAAGTTTGACCAGCTCTTGAACTGGATGCTCATCTCCGAGTGCAGGACACAGCGGCTCGCGGACCGGCCGCAGGGTGTGACTGATTTAGTGGTCAGATGCATGTATAGCATTCCGGTATAGAGTTTGCTGTTGGGTTGACTGGCCGTCCGCTTCTGTTAATTCCTTGTCTCCCTTTGTGAAGATGTATTTGCACTTTTGTGGATTCTACATTGCTTCTTTGGTAGTTGAGAAGATATCTTACCCTGCAGGCCAGGCTATGTTAAGAGTAGTTACAAAGTTTGTACAATCTAGTTACTCTACATGTGTGCTATATCTAATAGCTGGCTAAACAATACTATGAACATGACTCATAACGGCATTCTCCAGTGGATAAGAGGGTAGGATCTTGTCCACCACATGCTCACTAAACCACCTACTCCCCTAGTCTGGATAACATAACGCCTTAATATACTCCCAGTACTCGGGAAAGAACCCAGAGTACAGAGCTCTACTTACATATAGGGCAATTTCCTTTTATATGAAGCTCGTGTGCCTTAGTCCCAGTAACAGCCAAAGATTGCGCTCTCCAAGATTGCGCTCTCCCCGTCTTGCTGGATTAGATCTGCTGGGCTCGTCCAAGTCTTGGGAGCCAGTTTGATTAGAAATACTCCAAGAAAGGAACCCTGAAGGATTATGGAGGTGCTCTCTAGGTGAGTAGTAGCTGGAGCGTTATTTAAAATGACTTCACTATGATCTGCATAACAGTCGACAAACTCCGTTGTGGCCCTCATCAAGCTGTTACCTTCCATCAAACATGTTTACGAGATATCTAACCCTCCTTAAAAGTCTTCTCATCTAATAATACCAACTCATGGTTGCAGACTTCACCCAACGGTCCTAACTACCAAACAACAATATTACTCTCACCATAGGAGTAGTCCTTTGCTTTGCTTTGATAATAGTGTCTAGCGCATTTAGATGGATTGTAATATCAATATATCCTGCTGGCGTCGTGGATCTGCTGCGGGTGTTGGTCATGGCGAATTTGCTAGTTTGGCCACTTCGTCCTCGTTAGAAATATGGCATTGTTATATCTCCAGTTCAAGTTTCGATCCATAGATTCGACGAATCGATTTCAATCTAGAACTAGTCATGATACAGAATACTATCCTTGACTGTAGTCTCCATAATCTATCAATGAGACATGATATAGCAGGCCGGTTTCTTAAGAGTGGAATAGATGATCAGAACTGCCTATCTTCTCTAGAAGGTTGTTCCCGAGAGAGCGATTGCTGCCAATTCCATAGCACATGCCTATATCAGGTTTCGCCTCCAGCTTTCAGACACCATATCACTAGACACTGGTTAAGGACAGGACAGTGATAGTTGTACATTAAAGCATTGTTTTATAGGCCCTCTGTTCATTTGATGAAGATGGTTAGAAGATTCCACAAGAATAATATTTATCAAGACTGTACACTTCACTGAATGTGAATATTGCAAAGTATGGCTGCAGATTCTGTCACATATTGTTGAGTGTACTGAGGAAGCGCAAAACTTGTGAATGCTCTCTGCTCTTCTATTCTTTTTGTCTTCCCTTTTCTCTTTGTCTTCACTTTCATCTTCGTCTTCATCTTCATCTTCATCTTCGTCTTCATCTTCATCTTCATCTTCATCTTCATCTTCGTCTTTGTCTTCGTCTTCGTCTTCGTCTTCGTCTTCGTCTTCGTCTTCGTCTTCGTCTTCGTCTTCGTCTTCGTCTTCGTCTTCGTCTTCGTCTTCGTCTTCGTCTTCGTCTTCGTCTTCGTCTTCGTCTTCGTCTTCGTCTTCGTCTTCGTCTTCGTCTTCGTCTTCATCTTCATCTTCATCTTCATCTTCATCTTCGTCTTCATCTTCATCTCTACTATCGCTTCTATCACCATCATCTCGGCTTCTTCATCTCAGCCGCCTTCCCCAACTCATCGGGCTGGACTGGTAGCCGTCCCTCAAATTTCTTCGGTTTTCAAAGTGAGCGAACATTTCCTTGTTCCCAGGGACTTCCTCCTCCAATGGCCAATCATCAGCTCGTTAACTCTCATCAGGATCTGGTGAAAGGAGCTTTACCATGATAGAACCGGTCAGTAAATACGGGTTATCCATTCCCTCACTTAAAACACATCGTCGACTAAGAAAACAAAGAGCAAGGTATGTGTTCACCATTTGAGTTGCTACCCATACCAAGAAGGCTGATCGAGACTACTCCTTGGAACAAGTGACTGGTGGACATTCGGATCAGTACAGCCAAATGGTTAAGCGCTTGAACTACTCGCATTCGGAACCTAATACGAAGTACTACGAAAAAAGATGCGTGCAAATCTTGTTCTTAATATTTGATCTATAGGAGGTGAGTAGCGCCACTTTCTCTTAACCCGCTGCCGCTGACAGTGAGCTAAGACACGATTGTAGAGAGTCATACAATCGGATATCACTTCAAACACTTCAAAAAATCTCGGTACCGCTTCAGCCACTCATCTCGACACCGAATCGCGCCGGAGCATAGGTAAGTAGGGTAAGTAAGTTTCCCTTCCCTCCTTCGCCTTGAACGGCGAGAGATAGTCTCCATGAGACATCTCTGCATCGTCAAGGGCAGCCTCTACGAGGCCGTTCTGGCACCCGAGCTCGAGGGCAAGAGAAGCCATACTCCAGCCCTGCTCTCCGAACGCTGCAAGTTCAGAACTTGTTAACCTTCGAGAGCATGCCACGCCGCGAGACAAGGGTAACCTCCAACTGGCGTCCGTGGCATTCGAGCCCAAGGACAAGCAGAACCTTGCTCCCTTTTACCTCTCAAGAAGCGACAAGTCCATGACTCACTAGCATCTGAGGGAAGGCCACGCCCATACGGCAAGAGTGTTTCTATGAAATGTCTCTGGCATCATGCTCAGGACAAGGAGCACCTTGTTCCAACACACCCCTTACGAAGCGAAGAGTTCATGACTCAGTAGCATCTAAGGGAAGGCCACGCCACGAGGCAAGAGTACTTTTACGAAGCGACTCTGGCATTTGAGCTCAAGGACAAGGGTAAGCTTGATCCAATCCCGCTCTTTGCAGCTCTCCTTGTTGGTATTCTTTGCAAGAGCAGAATGGTAAAGGCAAAGTTGAGAGAACTCATGCTGAGGCAGTCAATGCTTCAGAAGAAGCACCTGTCTCTGTGCCACCATGCAACTCTCCTTGTTGGTATTCTTTGCAAGAGCAGAATGGTAAAGGCAAAGTTGAGAGAACTCATGCTGAGGCAGTCAATGCTTCAGAAGAAGCACCTGTCTCTGTGCCACCATGCAACGACAGCGAGAAATCCGAGGCCAAGCTGGTCACAGGACTCAATGTCGATTACAGTGACATTGGAGATGAGAACAATCTGTTCCAGAATCCCTTTGGAATTGATGACAATTGCGGCGAGGTAGAAACTGAGCCCATTGTCAATATCTGGTCTTCGAGAAGAATGACTGGATTCGGAGCTTGCGAATAATGGCGGATACCTTTATTTCTACTCCGGCTCAGCAATTGCTCGATGGCTTTCTGCGTGAGCGAATGGAAAGGGCAAGCACACAGTGCGCTCGGGCATTTAAGAGACGCACCGCGTCCATATGCCACCTTTCAAGGGCGAGTAATTCGAGGCCAATCTGGCTCCCGGACTTGACCCCAGATCACAGCGTCGGTGATGAAGAATCATGTTTACAATCCGAGACGTCAATATTGGCATGTTGATGATGAGAGTGATGGGTACTCTATTTCCTGAGATGTTGTTGAAGCCGACGTTGGTGATGAAGGACTTGTGTACTCTATTTCTCGAGACTTTGACAATATCGACGTCGGTGATGAGGATTCAGTCAAACTACATCCTGAGACGTTGAAGACATATTCGGATTGTGTGGAGTGGGAAAGACAAAACCAATAGCTTTCAGAAAGCTGGTATGACTTCATAAGCTTGGTGCAGCATACGGACATCAAACCGACAATTTTCATGGGAGGAAATCGCATGAGAGGGAGAAGGCGGCATGGCATGACGGGCATAGTGAGTGAGGCTCTCTTTGCATGCAGTCTTTAGCTCCAGATCTCTAGCACCGTGCTCTTCAAGTGCCATACTAATTATCACGTTTATCACTTGCAGATACCAGCAAGCCTAACGCAGACGACAACCCCGACGACCCCGACCGTCATGGCGACAACAACAGGGACAACAACAGGGACAGCGATAGGGACTTTGACAAGCGGACGACAGGGACATCATCGGGGCACATCAACTAGGGCCTTCTCACAGTGGACTTCGGCGGTGAACTTCAACGGTAGACTTCGACTAGAGGACGGGGATAGGAGACATCGACAGGACTTCGACTAGTGGACACTGACAGGAACTTTGACAGGAATTTCACAAGGATATCGACTGAGGCTTTGAGAGGGATATTGACATGGACTTCGACAGCGACACCAACCAGGGAGATGGATAGGGGACATCGACTAGAGGATATTGACCAGGAACGCGAATAGGGGATACTGAGAATCGACCAGGGTCCTCGACCGGCGACCTTGATAGGGGGCACTTACTGGACTTCGACGAGGACTTTGACTAGGGGGTATTGACTAGGACATCGACAGGGACATCGACAGGGACATCGACAGGGACATCGACAGGGACATCGACAGGGACATCGACAGGGACATCGACAGGGACATCGACAGGGACATCGACAGGGACATCGACAGGGACATCGACAGGGACATCGACAGGGACATCGACAGGGACATCGACAGGGACTTGGACTAGGAGACAAGATAGTGCGGATTGATAGAGGACATGGACAGGGCCGTGGATTGGACATTCAACAGGGGACATCAACAAAGACCTTCGACGGGCTAGGAAGGACGACGGAGGATATGGAAGAAGGATATACCGGATGAAGGACTTTCACCAACTTTACGAGAAGAACAAACTACCGAAAACACCAACTTCGAGCATATCACAGAAAAAGGCCATCACTATGGCAAATCTCTCATCACGACTGAGAGGGGTCAGGGGCGGGTATACAACGGAGCCATCTATGGCAATCATGGTGAGCCCCACAACCCTTTGCGAATGATGGATTAATACTGACGGCATCTGCAGACAATCTGAACACTGTGGATATCATTCTGAAGCAAAATAAGCATGACAGCAGCCACAATAGCATATGCGGATTTTCTCCTGAGCAAACACGTTCATTCCTTGTGCACATCCAAGATTCATCACAATAGCCAGATAAAGGGTATATATGTTAACATAAACTCCTTCAAGCAAATTAAAACACTTAGTCCTTGTGAGCAGCCGTAGCCTTCTCAGGATCCTCCTCGACGACTCCACGGTGAGCAGTCACAATCTCCATATCGCGGTCATGCGCGACATCAAACTGACGGCCCAGCTTCTCCGGCCCAAAGAAGGTAATAAGAATGACATAGGCGTAGACGCATCCCATGAAGATGCAAATGACCTTGCCATAGTCGTAGCGGTGCTTGACCTTCTCCGTCGGCGGCAGGGGGAACCGCTCACCGATCGTCGACTCGATGGTCGAGCTGGCCGACGAAACAAGGTTACCCAGCTGGTACGCGGTACCGACAACAAAGGTACGGATCGAGCCCGGCGCAAGCTCCATCAGATGGATGGGGATGACGCCCCATGCGCCCTGCACGCAGAACTGCTCGAAGAAGGCAGCCGCCATGACGGATTTGTCATGCACAAAGGTATAGGGGTACAGCAGGGCACCGCCGACGATGGAGATGACGATGATGGAGAAGCGGCGGCCGAAGATCTGACTCGCCCAGCCGCAGAGGGTACCGCCGGAGAGGGCACCGAGGTTGGCGACGACCTGGGTGACGGTGACGGCGTTGGAGGAGAAGCGGAATTGGTTCGTCAGCATGGTGGGGTAGAGGTCCTGGGAGCCGTGGGACTATTTGACCATGTCAGCTTGATTCGCCGTGACTGGATCAGATTCGCTGTGCGCAAAGGTTTATACATACCATGAAGTTGAAACCGGCCATGAGCAGGACGAGATAGACGAGCAGCAGCCAATGGCGCTTAAGCGCGACTTTACCCTCCTCGAAGAAGGTGGAAGTGACGCCGCCGCGGACCTCAGCGCGGATGACCTGGCGCTGACGGAAAGCCTCGGTCTCGGGTAGACACAGACGGAAGGCGATGATGAGGACGGGAGGGCAAGCAGCGAACCAGTAGAAGGGTCTCCAGCCGTGCGGGGTGGTGTCGACGAGGGCGCGCGCAAAAGCGGTAGCAAGTAGATATCCGAAGGCGTAGCCCTGCTGCAGGAGACCGGACACGATACCGCGCGCCTCCATGGGACAATCCTCGAGGGCGGTGGCCGCGGCGTTACCGTATAATCCACCCATGGCGATTCCGAAGAGAGCACGGCAGGCACTATGCGCCGATCAGTGACGTCCCACAGAACAATGCAAAAAGAGACTTACAGGAACTGTTTGTATGTCTGGCAAAAAGCGGTTCCGAGTTCCAGAACAATGAAGAGGATGTTGTTCACCACGAACGGCCACTTGCGGCCCCAGCGATCGGATGCGATACCGAATGTGATGGCGCCGACGGATCGGAGCATGAGGACGAGGGTGATACCCCAGGTGATATCCGAGATAGATTTATCGAATTGCTTGGCCAGTTGGGAGGTGGTCAAGGAGACGGTGAAAAAATCGAAGGCGTCCCATGTCCAGCCGAAAAAGGCGACCTGGATGGGTTAGTTAGGGTTATTCAGTGAGGAGGCGATCAAGGGCTAGCTCACCAGGAAAAATAACCATTGTTGTTTGTTCAGGAGCGTAAGCGCCTTGAAAGGATTGGGAGCAGGGTTCATGGGAGGTTTCAAGGTCGAGATCCGAGTCACGAGGTATCTAACGATACTCATGCGAGGGCCGTCCTCGTCCGCGGCTGAGACGGGAGCCTCATTATGGTGAGGCTTTCCCTCATACTGTTCCGCCATGTTGAGGGAGAGAATAGCTGGCCGAGAGGAACAGACAGCGAAAGGATGAGAGGTAGAACAAGTCGGGTGGATGAAGAAGGGAGATGTCGCAAAAGCAGCAGAAGAGGGAGCTGGGCCGGTTTTAAATCAGCGAACGAGCGACTCGGCTGAGAAGAAAGAAAAGTCATGCCGAAATGACCCCTCACCCCGGTTATTCCATCTGGGAAATAATAATACTACCTTACGTTTCTTAGTTCATAGACTACCTTGTGCAAGCATGCTCCAGTCTAGTCAGCCGCTAGAGAAGTTTAAGCCTCGGAGGAAAGGAGGAACTGTGGCAGGCCAAAGGGCTAAACCCCCGGATAAGCCAGAGGGAAGCTTTGGTGGCAGTCTTGGTCCCTGAAGAGAGGCCGATATCGTCTCGACTCGACTCCTTGCATGAATGCTGCCATCCAAACTCGGAGGAGAAAATCTCCGACAGTGACATTTCTTTACACTACTCTACAATATATTCGTCAGAATGATCAGAAACCTTATCGAGTTGATAGATATCCAGGGACTACAAGGGCCGCACGCAGAAATAGTGCCAAGCTTTAGTCAAGAGGCCAAGAATCTCCGCAACCTGGGGATAGAAACTTGAAATGACGCCTTCGTTATGATTGTATTACTGTCTCTGTTCCGCGGAACTTGAAACCCATTAAACGGAGATGCAAACTATCTACGTAGACATGATCTGTCCGTATCCTGCTCTGAAGATTGATTCGCTTTGCCGTACTTCCCCAGGCCATCTGCCAGCTTGTCGGTCACCCGAAGGTCTCTAGTGCGAAACTTCTTTGCTGGCCTTTTGCAATTTGGAAGAATTTTGCCACCGCGGATAGGTAGTGGTCAGTGAGAGTGAAGTAGGCGCGTCAGCTTTCTTTCCCTCGAGGCTGCCCTGGTCTGAGCAGCTGTACTGGGTGTCGGACATCGGCCGAGAGCGGTTGACGATTTTGATTTGCTCGTCCTCTGGGGCACCGCGGACGGTTCAGGTTCCTTTGAAATTCTATTACTACTATTCTAATTAATCCCGCATTGTGCGGTGCGGGGTGTTCGTGTGGAGATGTCTGGACTTGTCTCCTTTCGCCGGTTCATCTGGGGAACCCCAAATAGCAGTCAGGATTTCTCGTTCGAAGATGAGTATATATCGCTCAAAAGATACGATTTATTTTCGCCAAGATGAAGGTCAATGCTAACTGTGGTTTGTGGCTCAGTTTAATAACGCCAAATATCGTGTTGTAGCGGACAATGCGGTCAGACAAGCTCGCCCAGCCATTTCTTAGTATTCTTGGCCCCTGCCCCTTTCAACAACTCGGGTCGAGACACGAGGTCTTTGCGACTTCATTTCCTCTAGTCTTACGTCAATATCCCTTCACACCCATTGAGCTACCGCTTGGGCCACGCTCTCAAATACATCTTCGGGCACTTTCCGGCAGGGCCCCGACTCGAAAACGCTGTTAGTGCCTCTCATGTACTCGGTTTCTCCGTGGACCGGGAACTCTAATTTCAAAGGACGGCCATCCATCCTAAGTTGGCGTAGGTACAACAAGAAATAATCTTCCTGCTCTGCTGCAATCATTTTCGAGTCAGTAGTGGCAATAGATAGCCTTCCTGTTGACAGCGCCATGTCGCCGATATCCGGAGCAATCTTGAATATCTCAGTTTCTGCGTTCTACCATAGCTCGCCACTTGAAATCGGCTGGACCCAAAGCTGGTTTTGACGTGCTCTCCAGACCCAGAAAGTATATCGATCTCAAAACAAGAGTCGACATTATTCAGCAGGTGCCGCACCGGTGTCGCGCATCAATTGGAACAAAATATTGCGGTTCTGAAATCTCAGCCGAACCCATCGATGTTACAGCGCCGAGAAATTACATCATGCTGGTCGAAGTATGATTCTCCTGCTTGAGATGCGAAGTACAAGGAACAGGGAAAGCCGCGAAATCTCTACGTTCCGTCGCGGACAAGCTGTTGTAGTCCTCTTCGAAGACATACTGTCAACGGAAGGTCAATTCGTCAGGCCTTCATCCGCGGCATTCGTTGGTCGCATACCTGGAGTTAATGGCGTGTTCCATCGCCGGCTAACTCCAGCAAGCGAGGTTTGTCGGACCCAGGTTCGGGTTCCGAATACTTCCTGCAGCTCTTGATGAACACAAAGCATGGCGCTGAAAGCACCGTCCTCCAAGCCATGGTCGCTTTCTGACAGAGGCTGTTCACTTGTCTATAACCTTGACAACCCTGACAGGGAAGCCTTCAGGTCGTTAAAGCTACTACTTTTGGTTGTGTTCGGAGAGTGATATCTGAGAAGTGTTTTGGCCGTCAGAGGTTACCTTTAAATCATCACGATGATGATCGCTGACACCTCTGGTCAAGATCATCGTTCCACTGTGAATCGCCACTTGAACTCTGACAAGCAATGGAGCATCAAGGACTCGTAGTCGTGTGTTGTTGAGCTGTCTTTAGTACGCTCGAGTACAAACGGCTACGTTATAGCCAATGGCCAGGCTCTTGAATGAGATGCAGGATGCGCTTGATTATACTGACTACTAATGTGTCCCTGGACACTTACAGGTCAACCTGTTACCAACATTGACGCTTTGCGGGTTGAATAAAAAGCTTGCGCGTTGAATTCTATCAACTACTTTCTGCCATCTCATCAACATCGCTAGACACGAACTCTTGGGCCCAAACGTTTCATTTCCGAATGATTTCAGACATACGGATCTCAATCACCACCTCAGTAAATAGGCTCTGATCCGTGCCAGGGCAGTCCGCGTTGTATCTCTAACGAAAGATCAATCTGGACAGCCATCGAGTCTCACAGTAACCGTTTCGTCATAACTGGAGACTCTGCGAGCCTAGTCAACAGAAGTCACGGTAGTAAGTAACACAGACAAGACATAAGGAGACATAAAAGCTCATCAGAATCTGCTTAATATACAACTTCAGATCATACCGGCCGGCCAGAGCATTGACCGAGTCACACTTTGAAAATTTCTTCACGCTTCGTTCTTGGTTCTAAGAGCTCAATGAAACCAGAAGACATACCTGTTACTGTGTTGGTCTAGATCGACAGGGGTGTTGAGTGGAGAGAGTTATCAAACCAGATGAAGAGTGAATAGTGCCGAAGGTGTTCGTACCGCCGCACTGTATGTTCGTGCGTAAACACGTCTCGGTTGCTTAGGTACATGTATGACTGTGCATGATGATATCGAGAGCAGATAGCTAGTGGTCACACTGAGGTAATAGGACCAGATACACTACGATGGTTCGAACCAGCGCGGGAATGGTTACACTGTACACTTTCTAAGGCGTACGTATAAGGCTAATTTAGGACGTTAATGTATCCCTGTAGGTAGGCAGCTTCGTTTAGATGAAGGATCATTCTGATTGGTTTTTGATTATTAGACGAGGCTTAAGATGGCGTGCTGTAACCCTGTACGGCCTCCATCTTTCTGTTGCACCTGTACCTTATGAGAACCGTTATGTCTTCTGGGGCCTCGTGATGCAAAGAGACTGAAGCTTCACAATTTCAGTTTATATGTAACCCATCCCTGGTTATTCTCTAACCTGACCTTGCTTCTGTTTCTTAGTGTTGGTGGAGCTATCCGGTATTGCAACCTTGACAAGGCGGATGACGTCGCCCGCACCACTTTGAAACGGGTTGGCAGTGATGGATAAACACAAAGCACCCGTCGGTAGTCATCAAAAGGTAGACAAAAGATGCTGGTAAATTGGTTATTAATAGCTCTCTGTTTTGCTCCCTCCTTATGCCAGGCACAGTTCAGACTTTATTCAGTGTTTTCCTGCCATCCTGACGATAAGAAGCGTGCCGAGAGCATCCGCCAAGCCCGTTCCGTGTCCAGCGCCCAGCAGAGAAAAAAAAAAAGTACGATCCAGGAAACAAGACCTCGTTTGAGTGGATGATTGGATGTCACTCGGTGTCGACGGAGCACACACCCATCTAGAACTACCTCAAGGCTGCTAAGGTAGTCAGGAGGTATCTACTTACACCTTCTCCAGCTTCGTTCTGTATTACTTTAACCCCCATTGCAGACCCTGTCTCCGTCGTCTTCCTCTCTCCCTCTCATTTCCTCCTTATCTCCCAGTCCGGCCGCTCCCCGCCTCCCGGCCAAGGGTCTCGCTCTTTTCGTCCTGTATCAAAGGGGGGAGAGCTAAGATTAATCCAAGAAACAACAGCGAAAATAATTCCGAGCCTACGAGACCAGCCACCAATTCCCCATCGCCCTTACACTCGTTCTATACTGCAGTTTCTTCCTTCCTTCCAATCAGCTCGTCCCAATTGCTCCTTTCGCATTCCTGGGGCCTCATCCCTTACCGCTGTCGCGATTAAACCCACCCAACCCAAGGTCTTAGACTAAGATCCGCCCTTCCGCCCCAGAAAGCTTCGATCGGTTCCTGCGTGCTGAATGAGTACGAATATCTCCACCTCCTCCAATGCACAGACGCTCGTCTGGCTCTCCTGTCGAGGACGACGCTGAAGACTCGCCTCTGGTTTCGCGATCCCCTACAGAATCAACAGCACATGGCCCTAACAATAATGCCTTCGAGACGGCCGAAAAGTCGCGCTCGCAGATAGCGAAAAGAGGTACGAGTTTCGATCTCCGGCGAGACAACGGCGCCTCAACTCCTCGCTCCCGGAACTCAGGTCTGTGGAGGACGCCTTCGTCCTCGTCGACCTCGTCGACGACGACCATGGCCGCCGCGTCTACGGAAACAAAATCCTCCTCGACATCCTTCCTGATGCCATTGGCCTCCCAGCGACTTCCCATGGGGGCTTCTCCTGAGAGTTCACGGTTTCGGTCCTCCCGGCTTCGCAGCCCGTGGACTTGCTCGATATTGACGGCCCTCACGACGCTTGTCGCATCCGTGTTCCTCTTCTTTATCGTCCGCTCATTCTCGGCCCGTCAGGCCGGCGAAGATGGATGTGGGATACCCGTGATGAGCCCGACGTTTCTCCATATGGTGGGCTTCGATACCGAACATACGCGCTTCGCGAGCAAATACAATCTCTTTCTTTACCGGGAGGAGGGTGTCGATTTTTACAATCAAGAAAACCTAGGAGTATGTTTTCCGCCTCTGATCCTTCAGCTGCACTGCTAACGAGCCCAAAGTTGAACGGGGCTCCCGTCTTGTTCTTACCGGGAAATGCCGGTAGCTACAGACAAGTCCGATCACTTGCTGCCGAAGCATCGAGGCACTTTCACGATGTCGTCCGTCACGACCAAGAGCGCATCAAGGCCGGTACCCGGAGCTTGGATTTCTTCATGATCGACTTCAACGAGGATATGGCTGCGTTCCACGGCCAAACACTCCTTGACCAGGCGGAATACGTGAACGAGGCTATCGCATACATTCTCTCCCTCTACCACGACCCCAAGCGATCCCGAAGGGACCCCGAACTCCCCGATCCCAGCTCGGTGATTCTCATTGGACACTCGATGGGTGGCATCGTCGCCCGTACCGCATTGACCATGTCCAACTACCAGGCCAATTCGGTCAATACCATCGTCACCATGTCCGCGCCCCACGCCAAACCGCCCGTCTCCTTCGATTCGGACATCGTTCACACCTACAAGCAAATCAATGACTACTGGCGGGAAGCATACTCGCAGACGTGGGCCAACAACAACCCTCTGTGGCATGTGACCCTCATCTCCATTGCTGGTGGCTCGCGCGACACCGTTGTCCCTTCCGACTACGCTAGTATCTCGTCGCTGGTCCCCGAAACTCACGGCTTCACTGTCTTCACCTCTAGCATTCCGGATGTTTGGATCGGCGTAGACCATCTATCTATTACGTGGTGTGACCAGTTCCGCAAGGCGATCATCAAGTCACTTTTTGATATTATAGACGTTCGGCGTGCAAGCCAGACTAAACCGAGAGCTGAGAGAATGCGGATATTCAAGAAATGGTACCTCACGGGCTTAGAGCCGGTCGCCGAGAGAACTCTATCTCAGAAGGGTGGGTCCCCTTGTTAAACTTTTCTTTGCCTATCCTTGACTAACTTTTGTAGAACCAAACACACTTCTGACCCTAGAAGACCAAAGCAATTCGATCCTCCCGCAAGGCCAAAGACTCATCCTGCGCGAATTGGGCCACCGCTCGGGTCCAAAGGTATATCTCTTGCCCGTCCCTCCGCAAGGAGTATCGGGCAAGAAATTCACTCTTCTCACCGACCAAAAATTTGATAAGACTGGAGAGCATGGCAATCTGGAAGTTCTCTTCTGCAGCGTTTTCCCTCTTCAGAATGGCAAATTCGCAACTGTCTTCTCGATGAATATGGACTTTTCTGGGGGCAACACGGGTTCGACACGTCTCGCTTGCAAGAATGCGGCTGAGGATGGTATTCACCTGCCGGCATCGACACCAGCTTCCAAGTATCCCTTTGACCGGGTCCAGCCTTTCTCATATCTGCAGTATGATTTGGAGGATCTTTCAGAGCACCAATTCGTTGCTATTGTGGACAAAGCCGATAGTCCCACCAAAGGTTGGGTTCTGGCGGAATTTTCGGACAGTTCCGATGCTGTGATCAGGGTCCGTGGCGGCCTTGGTGGTCTGCTGAGTGCCGGGCTGAAGATGAGACTGCCCGCAAATCGTCCAATGCTCACCGAAATCAAGATTCCAGCTCTGCACTCCAGTTTGCTGGATTACAAACTCCAAATCGTGAGACACAATCATGACAAGCGACAGGAGCTCTTCGCTCCCCTACTGCGACAGTCGATATCCGACCCGCACGAGTCGAAATTCTTCGTCAATGTGGACAAGGTCGAAGTGAACCTTCACGGTGTAGCGCCTTTCATGCCTCCACCCCTCCGCGAACAGGCAACTCTCGGCGGTGTCTCATTTCAGCTGTGGACGGATCCCAGCTGTGGTTCCACTGTCGACGTTTCGCTCAAAGTGGACATTGCTGGCAGTCTGGGAGAGCTTGTGATGCGCTATCGGACCGTCTTTGCCGCATTTCCCCTGCTTGTTGTCGCTCTTGTCCTCCGTAAACAATTTCAGATGTATGACGAGACTGGCTATTTCATCACATTCGCCGAAGGTCTGGACAGTGCTCTGCGGTCATCGTTCCCAATTCTACTGCTTGCCATGTCCTTGCTGGCGTCTTCTTTAGCCACATCGGCGCGACTTCCACCTAGCGACGAACCGTTCCAGTGGCCAGTTAATGCCACCGAGACGCCGATTGATTTTACTAAAAACGATCTGCTCTTGGGATCGCAGGATGCATTCTTCTGGTTTTTGGTACCTGTCTTTGGCCTGATCAGTGTCGGTGTCTGCGTTATTCTCAACTATGTCGCACTTATCCTATTGTCTGTGCTTTCTTTTATCTACGGGTACCTGAAAAGCAGGTCAGGCTACATTAAACGCAACGAGAAGGGGTATGTCATGACACTCTCTCTTTCTACGAATCTCGCTGACTGGATTAGAACCCCCATCTTCAGCGCTCCGACGGCAAGACGCCGGATGATCAACACCGCCATTCTGTTGGTTCTCGTGTCAACCTTGATTCCCTATCAGTTCGCCTACATGGTGGCGTGCATTGTTCAACTCGCAACGTGTGTGCGGGCACAATGGCATGCCAAGGAAACGGTACGCATCATCCATGTCTTCAATGATTGAGGTAACTGACAACATGCACAGAGGTCCACTGCGCATTACAACTTCTCTAATTATGCCCACTCGATCTTCATTCTCATGCTCTGGATCTTACCGATCAACATTCTCGTCCTTTTGGTCTGGGCTCACAATCTTGTTGTCCACTGGTTCATGCCATTCTCGTCACACCATAATGTCTTGTCCATCATGCCTTTCATCCTCCTTGTGGAGACCATGACCAGCGGGGCCATGATCCCCAGAGTCACCACAAGGTATGCGCCATTATTTCCTCGCGTCAGTGTCAGTCGACTAATCACCGCAGGTTAAAACATGTCACATCTATGATCCTCTTTGCCATTGCCGTCTATTCGGCAGTCTACGGCGTGTCATACGCCTACCTTCTCCATCACCTCGCTAATATCCTTGCCGCCTGGTTTGTCGTCATCTACTTCTTCAGCAGCGGTTTCTCCCTCCGACGACTTTGGCACATTCTCGAAGGCGACGATGCCACACACGGCATGTCCGAGCCAGGCGGAAGCCACCAGAAAAAGAAGCCATGACGGAGCCACTGGGCCCGATATTGAACGTCTTAATTTATGTCCCCTTATCTAATCTTTCCTTTTCCTGTTCCATCTTTGTCATCTTCATTTGGCTGAAGGATCATTACGCATACCGGAGTTGAGTTTCATGCGTGTCGTTTCTGGAGCGGTGTTTTGCTTTCGTTGCCGTGCTCCCATTGCGTGATGGGAATTGACTGTACAGAGACATCATTGAGTCTACTTCGAGTTTGTGACTTTTTCGCAGACAGCTTGACCTCGGCATCCCTACGCCTAATCCCTTTGCCTTTGTGTCTGTTGCCGTTGACTGGTCACTGGTCGCTGATATGCGAGGTGCTGTATGTATGGCTATCTTCAATGGTTGTTTTGTCGGAAATCTGGATATAGAGCGGTTTGTCTGAGGAAAGCGCATGTACACAAGTCACGACGATGATCGATAGACTAGCAGTGGAGGCGATCCAAGGAACAGGAATTATACATAATCATTCCACATTCCATTCGAGGTATTATACAATACTCTACAATAGAGGAAAAGCTAGGTCTCAACAGGCCCAACCCGCACATCGCCCTGTTTTCTCAACTCCTCAATCTCCTCTTGCTTCCGCAATTCGGCAAGCCGCTCTGCCCTGCGCGCCTCGAACCGCTGCTTCCCACCGAACTTCAACTTCGTGATCAGATCCGCCGCCTGGCCCCTGGTAAGATGTTTCCTGTGGATCAACCCGTGCCGAACCTTCGATTTATTCAGGAAGCGCACCTGCGCCTCCGTCGCGGGGAGCTGCCGCCATGTCTGCCATACCGAGATGTATCTCTCCTCGAACTCGTTGGTTGCGAATGTATCTGCGGCGCGGAGGGCGGTCTCGAAGTCGGGGGCTGTGGCGATGAGTCGCGGACGGGTATGCGTGACGCTGTCATCGGAGTTTTTGAATTTGGCGACGTGGCGGACGGTGAAGATGTAAGGTTCGTCGGGTGTGTTGGCGGTAGAGGTCGGGTCGGGGTTGGGTCGGGGTCTGTACGCTCGACCTGTGTCTTCTTCCTTGTCGATTGTGAGCCAGCCTGAGGCGTCGGAGAGGATGTAGCGGTCGTCGCCGACGCGGACCCAGACGTGTGGGCTTAGAGAGCGGATGTGTTTTTCGGATCTGAGGTCGGCGATCAGATCGTAGATCGTGTCGTATTTTGTGAAGGTTAGGTTGACGTCTAAGTCGTCAGGGGTGGGGGGCGGTTCCTCCGTTTCTTCCCTGGCTAGGGTGGTCCCAGTCCCCGTTGCAGTTTTTTCGAGAGGCATTTCTCTCAGATCTTTGGCTTTGGCGTTTTGGAGGATTTCGTCCGGATGTAGGCCGAAGAGGGTTGGTGTGGAGAGAACGCCGGTGTTGAGGGTTGCCACCATGTCGATGATGTGGCAGTCTTCCTTGCCGGGGTACAATCTGAGTCCTCGGCCGATCATCTGGATGAGGAGGTTGCGCGACCGGGTCGGTCTGGCAAGGAGGACGCAGTCGATGTTCGGGATGTCAGTCCCTTCAGTGAAGAGACCGCAGTTCAGCAGCACGGGATACTCTCCGTTTCTGAATGCACGCAGCTGCTCCATCCGGACATCTTTTGGGGTCTTTGCCGTTATGTACCGCGCATCGATGCCGTAGTTGCGGAAGGTCTCCGTAAGCGCTTTTGTATGCGCGACGTCCACGCAGAATACCAGCGTGGATTTGCGGTCTTGCGCGTTAGCAAGCCATGCACGCACGGTGATGTTATTGACATTCTCTGTGTTGACCGCCTTGGAAAGAGAGCCGATTGCAAAGTCCCCAAAGCTATCCTTTTTCACCTTCGACAGGTTCGCCTCGGAGCGGACAGTCGTAAAGACCGCATTGGCAAGCCAGTTGTCGTTGATCATGTCGATGTAATCTTTATGGTATACAATGTGATCGATTGCAGCACCCAGTTTCAGCCCGTCGCTCCGAGAAAATGTAGCCGAGACACCGACGAGAACCGGAGAATCCGTAGAGGCTTCGTCCGCTCCGAAATGCTTCAAAACTTCTCGGTAGGAGGAAGCGACGATGTGGTGCGCTTCATCCACCAGCACCAGTTTAAACCGCTTCGGGTCAAACTTTGCTAGTCTATTTCCACGCGTCAGAGTCTGCACAGAGGCGACAATGATGTCCCCAGCTCCTGAGGCATGGCTATGGCCCATCTCAATCTCGACGGCTCGGTCAGGGTATGCGCGGCGGCAATGTTGCGCTGCTTGTTCCACAAGCTCTTTTCGATGCACAATAATCAAAGACTTGTCGCCTATCTCATTGCGTGACGGGATGCGACCGATTAGCTCGGTGAAGATGACCTGCCAGCGTTGAGAGAAAGATCAGCCGGTGCCCGAGCAATATGCGAATCGTCATACGAACTGTTTTGCCAGCACCAGTCGCAAGCGAGATACCCAAGCGCTTGTGACCCTCATCCAAGTACTTTAACACGGATTGAATACATTCCTCCTGATAGTCTCGAAGAACTAACTTGGGAGATTCGAACGAGTGTGGAGGCTCTGCAAAAGGCTCTGCAAAAGGCTCTGTGGTCGTCGGCCTTGAGTTGGTAGAGTGGAAACGGACATGTTGGTGAAATGCAAGAGGTCGCCGATGAGGTCGGTTAGCTCGAGTGATGATATTCAGAATGGGAATATGCCCCAATCTCCGTCGAAAAACGTTCATCTAGTTGCCATGAAGCAAAAAGCATGTCAGTCATGTGAGAGACGGCCCTCTCATTGCTCGCCTCGTGGAGATATTATGCTATCTACGAGGCAAACAGTGCAAACATTTCTCTTATCAGAAATCTTCCAAGCCGATAAGTACCTCTACGTAACATATTTTTTTGGATTCTTGGACCTTGTTGCTACATATAATATTTAATCATTTAAATATGCAATTATAGCTTCTTCAGGCACCTTAGACTGATGGGATGCGCCCATCATCTGCCCGAACTCAATGTCTTTGGCGTGCGTGCTTGAATCTCTCAAGACCCGACGATGAGCAGTTCAAGCGTTTACGAGCCAGATGAAGACGAAGAAGCGTCTGATTCCAATATCGAATCCAGATACTCAAGCACAAAATTCTCAGCCTCGTCTCTTCCAATCGACGACTTTGAACGCCTCGATTCGACAGAGCCCGAAGACGAAGACGCTCCGGAGGTAATACCCAGAGCGATAAGAGGGACACGGGCGCAGATACTGGATACTCTACGCACATCACTCGGAATAGGATGTGTGGATGCATACTCAGTTGAACTTGCAGGAACAGCAAACAATACTTCGTTTTCCACTGTTGGCCGCGAAAATTACAATCCCACTCAAAATGGCGTCGCAATCTGGACTTCACAAGAGAAGGAGATTCTGTTCAGCATGCTCGACAGAAAAGGGAAAAACGGCGTCGCGGAAATTGCGCAAGCGATTGGCTCAAAATCGGAGTTGGAAGTTCAGGAGCATCTGAAGCTCTTACACAGAGGTCTGGAACGGCAACACGTCCGAGATTCCCACAGCAGGACCATCGTCCTAGGCGAAGTTCCAGCAGCACTGGAGATTAGTCAAGAGTGTTGCAAGGCACTTGATGATTACGCCGAACTATTAGCTCTTGAAGAACAGCGGGCTGAAGATGTTGTTGGGAGGAAGTTACATCAGAACCTGTGGATTGTCGACCGAGAAGTCGCAGAAATGGTAGAGGAACAGTTGGAGAAACGAGATGAGACACCTCTACCTGGCTCAAGCGTATATGTCACTGCCGAGATTTTCAACATCAATAAGTGGATCAGACTATCTGAAAGGTTCTTCATGAACGCCGGTGGTCCAAGATTAGAGGACAACTGGGTCAACGTCGCCTGTGCTGACGAGACCCCTTCCATAACAGCGGACGCTCTTGCGGATTTCTATGCTCTGGCCGTAAGCGTAACTCGCCGTCTGGTACATTCCACCCTGTTCTTCGCCATGTCAAGGCTACGGAACATGAGGGAGACCGGAAACCGCAAAGCACGAATAGTGAGATCGCGTGATGTGAAGACTGCACTGAATGTGCTCAACATGCCTCAGGATCGCTTCGACTTTTGGGTTGGGTTAGCCCGGAGGTGCAGCTTGCAAGTTGCAGACCTCCGCCACAAGAAAGGATGGCAGTCGGAGCTTATGGATTACGACGAAGTGGAAGATATTCTTTCAGGAAAAGATCCGGTCGACGAATCCCTTGATGCAAGAAGCGCTTCCAGGCGGAGATCTGAGAGTCACCCTCCGCACGACACAGTTGAAGATGATGATGATGACGTATCTGACGTCTATTCCTATGCTTCATCCATATTGTCATCGCCTGAGATGACCCCTATCGATGAGTCGTCAGTTAATCTCGAAGAGGAACACGCAGAAGAGATCGACCAGCTGAACAATGCCGCAGAAGAAATGCGGCTTTGGAACTTAATGGGGCAGCCAGCTCCATCTGGAATTTCGTCGTTGGCCTCCAACACGGAGCAAGGCTCCAAGTTGCGCAAGCCGATTGGCGAGCGCAAGACGAAAGAAGACTTGGTCAATTGGCGCGACCGGACTTTGTACCGAAGCGACTGGGAGGAATACGGACACGAGGTGCACGATCTCTACGAAGACTTGTCGGAGAATAGACGAAAAAGGAGGCGTATTGACAGACACATGGTCTCGCAAGGATCGCCCGTCTCAGTAGCCAGCGACAGAGATCATGAAGTGGGTGGCAATGACGATTCGCAGGGTCCAAAGCACTACGCTGTTAAGAACGACCTGAGAGCCGATGATGACCGAGACAGCGACGGTGCAATACAAATCGAAGAAACAAATGATGCAATGGATATTGAAGGCTCCATCCACGCGGAGACGGGTTCTGCAGGTAGCGGAGACTCGAAGATGGATATGGAGACAGATCCTCTCGATCAAGGTCCAAGTCAGGATTTCAACCAGGAGGGAATGGAGTACGGCTCAAACGAAGAACCAGCTCCTGACTCCGAGTTGAGCGATGGGGAACAAAATCATCCTCCTTCGTCTTGGGAACCTGAAGTCGATGCCACTGCGTCTGAGCAACAAGATTCAGTCCCGACCAGCAAGGAGGAGGCCGTTGCAGTTGATACAAGAGAACAGTCTGATATTGAAGTCGCGTACGACTCTGATTCCGATGCTACCTCTGGCGCGGAGGGCGGCTCTGATCAGAAACAACGTCGTCCTGCGCAAAACCAAGGGGGTGTGCCTGTGATTGAAATTGCAGGACCGAGTATCAAACATGAGAACTTACACTTTGATCATGATAGCAACTCGGAGCCTGAGCAGGCGCCCCTTTCTGATCCCGAGTTCGACGGGTATAACGACGATCTCGATCGGAAACCTTCCATACAGTCTCATTTCGAAACTAGAAACGAAAGAATACATGCTAGTGGGGACACAGTGCCAGTTGTCAAAGAGGAGACCGTCAGATTCAACCAGAGCCAAGATTCTGAGTCGGAGTATGAGACCGACTCTCGAGTCGGGTCAGACGAGGGGAAACCAAGAGCACATCTCCGGGCTCCCTCACAACCCGCCATCAGACTTGAACGTCGACTGAGAGGCACCGATTCGGATTCATACCTCGATTCCGATGACTCCGATAGTGACGAGGACTCGTCAACCCGTCCCCAGCGAGGAGTCAAGCTTGAACCCGACATGCACAAGCAGTCTGCATCAGAGGCGGATTTAGATTCGGAGTCGGGCTCGAGTTTCGATGATGATACGAAAGATAAAGATGAGCGATATAAGAACGAAAATGAAGACGATGTGTCTCCCGGCTCGGATGACGATCTCCCATACGATCGATATCAGAAGCGAGATGATTCATACTCGTCATCGGAAGATGGGGATGAGAAGAGTAATCTGCCTCTTCATTCTCAGCCCATGAGCCCTGTTGTTTGACGAGCAGAATATATGCCTTGACGTGGACACGGCCGGGTTTTGGTTACTGGTGGCTATGGAGTTACGAAGCAGATATATTGGCTTATCCATTGATCTGATCCCCCAGACTTATACAGCAACTATGCTGTCACTATATAGAAATTCATAACGAAATATCAGGAAGAACTATTCGACCAATGACCGCATTAGAGGTCGGCAGGTGTCAATCGCCAAAATCGATTTTATCATAGCGTAGGAGAAAGAAACAAGAGATTTGTTACTATATCAGATTAATTGACGCGGACAGTAAAACTCTCAAACTCCAAAACATCGTGCGCCTTTTCCTAGCTGGATGAACACAAACTGTAAACATGGCAAATCGTTGCAAAACCCATCCACCAGCTGAGACATCCTCTACCGAAATCGCGTCGTTGGGACATCCCTAGGTATGTCCTGCTTTCCTCTTAATCCGCCTTGATGATATTGTACAATAATTGCAAATTATAAATGAGTAAACCACTCAATGTCCCATATCATCAGAAGAATATGTGGTATTGCGTTTCCTCGCTGTTTCGAACACGTCCAATTTTATGCGAGTATTTTTTCTGAATAAGGGGTAATACGATCACAGGTCAAGTGTTTTGTAGTCGGCGCCCGTCTCTGCACTCAAGGGCTGTACACCGTCCCTCGCATCGCCACCTGCTGGTTGGAAGTTGTAGCGGTTGCCTATGCCTGCTGTGGCAGCATCTCCAATGAGGTTAGCCGTCTCCTCAGTGGGTCCCTTCAGGCTGATAGCTTGGAGAGAGTCTTGAACTTCCTTTACTCTCCGCTTGAAGGCCATGCGGTCCAGGAAGAGCTGCTGGCGAGCGAGTTCCAACTCCCGGCGTTCAGCTTCGATGATCTCTTCCATCTCATTGAATTGTTGCAGCTTAATTTCGAATTTCTGAAGCGTCACGTTGACAGCAGCAGAGACGAGGCGAGTCATCTCTCGCTCCTCATGCGAGGCGAGGGCCGCAGCACGTGCTGCGGAGGTTCCGAGCGCAACCGTTGCGAGAGACGCCTTGGGTTGCTTCTCGCCTTCTCCCGAGTCTGCAACATCAGCAGCTGCCTCTTCACGAGAGGTATCTACGTCCATCGAATCTTCGTTTTTGACGTCTGCGCCCTCCTTCTCTTTGCCCTTATCCGACGGCTTGCCGGAGCCCATGTCCTTGTCCAGCTGCTTCCTAAGTTCTTTGCGGATTTCTTCCACTGAACGCCCAGCTGCAGCTGCGGCCACAGCTGGTTCAGCCATTTGCGCCAGGAACGCGACCACGGACAAGACTGGATTCTCGACATGGTTGATTGGGTCTCGCCCACTCGCCGCACGCATCTCGGGCATGTCTTCGACATATTTATCTTCGATTTCAAGTTGCAGGAACTTCATCACACATTCTTCCTTGGTCCTTGTGCCGACATGATTCGCAATCTGCTCCCAGTTGTCGTCAAAACTTTCCAGGCCTTCGAGAAGAAGTATCAGCTCCGAATCGGACCAAGGAGCATCCTTATCCGGTGCAATTGTGTATTCGTTATCTTCGAGCTTGACGAAGTCGGAGGCGTTGTGACTAGCAGGCATTCTGCCTTGTAAGAAACAGTTCGGGCAAAGATCGTACTTGGAGTCTGGCGCATTCGCGTTCGTGGTTGTTGGTGCTGCCTTGGCGTAATGGAATCTGAGTCGAGTGCAGTCGATCCCACAAGAGAAGCAATGGAACTTCTTTCTAGGCTCTCGGACCGCGCTTTCCATAGCCTTGGATGCGTCCGCAGCTGTACCGTTGGCTGCTGACCCCTCTCCGTTCGTCTGCTTTTCCTTATCTTCAGCAGCTGGTGTGATTTCCTTGCCCTTATCATCGTAGATGTTGCGGCGAATCTCAAGATTGAGATCGGCTTTGGATGCGGGAGTAGCGGAGGCAGCTCGGTCAGTGGCAGGGTGGGGCTTTCCGGGTTTGACAACATGCTGAGGACCAGGCTGGAAAGGCTGAAGACCTCGGGGTGTATCGGCGATCACGCGGAAATGTCCAGTGAAGGGAGGACCAATGTTCGATGGCCGCGTTTGAGGGTCAACCTTACAGGAGACCACGTTAGCTTCGGGAATGAAGTTCTAGACAAAACATGTAGACTTACCTGATAGTTGATCAAGCCCCATTGCTCGAGGAATGAATGAACTCGCATGATAGCGCATACATCTCCTGCCAAGTTGCGACGGCAAGCAGTGACTGTGAGATACTCGATGGGGTTCAATCGATACGTGTTGATCATGAAATCGCGATAGTCTTTGTAGACCGCCGGCGTCTTACTCCGGTTACGACCGTTGAAGAACTCCGCTAACGCCTTCTTTTCTATTGGATGAATTGTATGCATGTCGAACCACGTCGAATAGCTGGGAAGGATGATGGCGTGTGTTTGGGAGACGAGATGTGAGCGTGCCGAAGCTTCAAGCGCTGACTTTCCCTGCACTGTTTGTTCTTCAGATGCACCCTCAGCAGACGGCTGAGCACTCGCATCGCCGACTCCGTCGCCTCCCTCGGACTCCTTCTTCGTCTCTGTCTCGGTGCCGCCCATCTCTTCATCTTCAGGCTCACCCTCATTCTGGGGCTTGGGAGAGGCGGGAGCATCTAGTGGATTATCAGTGCCCGGAACGTCTTCGGTTTTCTTCACAGAAGATTCGCTGCGTGATTGCGACCCTAGGCGGTTGCAGCAGTTGGCGAATCTAGTGTCTTCTTTCTCAGGGGTGAAGTGGAGGCAAAACCTACCAGATGCATTGGCCAGTTCGGCCGGGGTATCTTGCGGCGCAACTGCCGTGTTAACATTGTCGGCAGCGCCTCCGGCAGTAGCAGAGTGTTCCTCCATTATATTTGATTGGGATGGCCGCTGAAAGTTGGAGGTCGCAAATGATGTCGAACAAGGCTCGTTGCCGGTCTTAGGTCACTTCACTGGGGAAGACAGGGTGCAGCTGCAACCCTTGATTGGAATTAATACTTTAAAGGACAGAGCGACAAGTCTCCCGGGTAAAGAAAAAGGAATGAAAGAGACGTCAAGCGAAGGATGTTAGTGGGATTGATGATGGATGGGATAACTGCATCTAGGATCGCAGTGTAGTTACCTCAAGTCGCGACACGGCCAAAAACTCGCGCCAAGAGCCTCACGTGAATTAGCCTTTTTAGGACTAGCGCATATATTGGTTCCCTACAGAACGCTACTACCTCAACTCTACTTCGTCTACTTCGTGTTTTAATTTCATATCAGAGAGTAGCAATGCCGTAGAACGGGTTTCTAAAAAAGGAATACAGTGTGCGACTATGATACTTTTTCAAACTCAGTTGCTTCTTAGACGCAGTTCAATTCGTGTATCCAAGTACTGCGAAATCAATTCAAATCCTTCAAATGTCATGCCGCCCATGAACCCAGGCCCTTGAACTCAATCAATTCTTTACTTTTCCTGTGCGGCTTTGGCTGCCTCTTGGATTTTGAAAGCCTTGGAAATAGCAGGCAGGGCATGAAGTCTCTTCAGCCACGCGTCGAGGTTTGGGAAGTCCTTCGCAAGATCGATGGCGTCCCCGGTGATTGCTGGAATAATCTGGAACCAAGGAACGAATGCAGCATCGACATAGCTGAATTTATCCCCGACCAAGTACTCGCGGTTTTGAAGGTACTTGTTTAGGACGCCGCAGACACGGCGGATTTCGTTGTAGTAGCGCTCCTTCGCGCTGTCCACCTTTTCCGGATGGTAAATGGTAAACCACACTGCTTGACCAAAGTATGGCCCCTGGCCGGACATTTGGAAATGGAGCCACTGCTTAGCATGGAAATACTCTGGAGAGCCGGCAGGAAAACTGACGGTATTCTGCTTGTCGTACGTTTCGACCAAGTATTCGAGTATGGCGCCTGATTCCCATAACGTGATTTCCGTATTGGGGTCTTCGATCGCTGGAACGCGGCCATTCGGATTAATGTTCACGAATGGCTCCTTCTTTATCTGGTCCATTTGGAGGTATTTCTGCTCGTATGGAATACCCAGTTGTTCCAAAATGAAAACAACCTTCAAAGGGTTAGGGCCGATAACGTGGCTCCAAAGGACGATAGGCTTCAAAGACATCTTGTAGTTTGCGCAAGAAGAACAGAAAGACGACTCAGGGTTATATCAGTAGGAAGATCCTTTCTCCAGGAGCTTTGGGTCTTGAGTCCCATCACAGAAGAAGCAGGCAACGGCAGAGATAGCCTCCGTATTTATATACCTATCATTCGCAACATCGTCATAGTTTCGGGGGCTCGTCACATTGTGCACGCCGGCAGTGCTTGGCTGTGACGGCTCACTGTTTGATTGAGATACGGAGCTATCCGTTGAACACCACCTTCTTGTAGAGTAAATTATTAAGCTCTCGAGCCCAAGTGGAGTGAGTATATTGCATGCTGACAAATTGAACATCCTTATAGTAGGTTGGATTGCTCTTCTTGAATCAACTCGTCGGCACTCCTCCAATCCGAGATGCCGATAGGACGCTTCACCGATGTTATGGGGAAGGATCCTCAAGATGGATTATCAATCAAGTCATCCTTGGCGATGATCGAAGGACATGGAATTGTGCTTCCTCATTCCAGCACAAGGGTACGCTTGATAACCGCAGTCCCATCTAAGGGTATGATATAGCGAGAACGGTGAGACAACTCAAAGATCTTGGAACTCAAGGTTGTGGCGATGATTGTGCATCTAGAGGAATCATGCTCTGTTTGTTCTTGGCATATCGCTTGACCCCGTTGTGGGGTATCCGCAAATTGCTAGATGGGGCATATCATTGATATTGGCCATCTCCACTCGATAAAGCAAGAACATCCATCTGTTTGGACATTCTTGTAGACGTTGATCACACAGCATGAACCGTCATGCTTTCTAGCGTAAATGCTGACAGCTAGCCCGGCGGACAGATGACAATCGAGGGCTACCGAGGGAGGCCGATAAAATGATTAGCAATCAAATGACTCAGCACGCGAATAGTAACTAACATCAAAAAACAAGGCTCTACTGTCTTCGGAGTAGGAGCATATGCATACAAACTTGCGAATCAGAATTCTCTGAGTGCTTCCGTAGACCAGATGATTGAGGGTATCATGGACATGACCTCGAACTCAAAGAGTGCCACGAGAATGAAAATCTCTTCCAGCCGTCGAGGAAAATTTTTACCAGGATACTGAAGCTATTCAATGTTCTAGTGGCGTCTAGTCCTTTTGATATGCGCGAAATGCAACGTGATGTTCTATTCTTGTGATAATCAGACGTCATGTTTCGGAGTACGCTTCGGAGCTCGGAGTGGATCCAGCATCGTCGGAATGCCCAAGCTCAAGGCTAAACAGGACCCTGAACAGGCAACATATGGCCTAGACTGGGCTGACTGAGCGGGATGAAACTGTTCAGCAACTTGTGATGTTTTACTAAACCAAGGTCGTTCACAATTGAGGCGTTTACAGACTGTCTCGAATGCGCGGCCTCAGTTCTTCTTTATTCCGTTACGGTCACTCCGTGATCTCGACTTTGACTCATGCGCTTATTTCTCCCGAGTATCTAGACCGCAACGAGTACGTGTCAGCCAAATCAGGACAGCCAAGCTTGATCGATGGGTCACAGGTGGATCCTTTCTGCCCATCCTTGAATCAGAATGATCCTGTCAGATGTTGCATTCAAAGTCGCGATCCCACAGAATTCCATAACTGCCTGAGGCTGAAACATAAAGATACTCGGTGAACGTTGCGCATATCGACAATTCATCGTGAGATGACTACCATATGGTCGCCGTAGAATCTGACTGAAAAGGCATGAAAGTACGGAGTACTTGGCGGTCGAAAGTACGCACATTATTACCAAAGTACGGAGTAAAAGCCGGAATGATCGATCTTTCTTTGCAGGTCCCTCGAGCAAAGCCTCAATGGTGGCTGACATGGGCTGACGATCACGATACTCTTACTCATACCCCGTAGATGATTGGACAATTTCATGATATTAGGTGGCTGTAGGGCAGAAAATCCGATGATGTCTTTGCCTGTGATTCTAGGCTTCATGCACGTTGGTGGGTCCCGACTATTTTTTTTCCTTACTCCGATATCATCGGAGTAGAGCGTTTGATTCCGGAGTAAAATGTTTAGTATACAGCTTCACGCCGTTCAGCAAGTATATAAGGAATGTCGAGTATCGCCTTCGTTCTGAGATTCATCACTCATCCAGATCAAGCTCACTCAAATACAATCAGTTCCTTGACAAAGCCCACAATCGAAACAATCCTTGCAACACCATCGCAACAACATACCAGAACTATAAAGACCACCACAAACCGAACAAAACATCCTCCGAGCACCAGCCTCCAAAATCCTCTCTGAAGACCAAGTCAAAATCACATCAAAGACTTCTCCAAACCACCAATCACCACTCAAAGTCAAAATGCCTTTCAGAACCTCCATGTCCTCCAAGTCCTCCTCCAGCGACGCCGCCTCTACACGCTCCGTCTCCTCCAAAGCATCAACCCTAAAGGGCGTCCAAAACATGCACAAGAAGTTCCTCGCGACGAAGCACAAGGCCTACACCAATGTCAGCTCTTCCCCATGCTCCGCTGCTGCTGAGCACAACGCCGCCGTCGCCAGCTATCTTGCTCTGCGGTGATTCCACTATACTCGTTAACTCGCTACTGCGCCGTCCATCCTGGTGACTGGATGGACTTCTTCCGGAATGTGATACCCTCTCATTGCGTTGAAACGACTACTAGACACGACGAATATGCTACGCCTTTTTTATCTTTTTTTCGGGGCTCATTGGAAATTGCGATTTGAGGCAAATGGCGTCAGGGTTTTCATGGACAAAAACATTGAATCAATGATCGATACCTCATTGAGCACTTTGTATACGGCTTCCGTTGTTTCGTTCTGTTCTGTTTGCATGTTGCTGTCGAGTTTGCTTATGACCTATACCTAATAATTGCCCTAATACATCTTTGCCTGGAATATATAATATCTACTCCGTAGAGCGATTTCTTCTTTAAACTATGACTAGGCTTTCTCTGCACCCTTCAATAAAGTTCGCTTCCCTAGACATGGAATGCTAAATAATACGCATAATCGTAAGAAGGCTAATATATACATAGACCCACAGTTGCGCTATAATCCGGCCATCAGCTCGTTCATGGAAATTGGTTTGCGCACAGCATTTGAAAACCCATCGTGGTACGTGATCCAGACTTTCCTTCCTGCTTTGGATGCTTCATTCTGCACTGGACTGTCGTCTGAGCTTTGCAGCAGCGGCTCCGGGTCCTTGAGGATTCTCCCGAAGAAGTCACGCTTGATACCCGGAGCGTTTCTTATTGCATTCTTCTTCGCTGATTGGTCGTCATTCTTCCCACTCTTGCCGTTCCAAGTCTTCCCGGCCTTGGACGAACTAAGGGCTTCGGATTGTTTCCGCATAGTCTCCTTGCGGTATTCTTGGTCTAACACTTGACGAACGGCATATCGAACAGGAGCAGAGCCGCCTGAATCCGCCGAGGTACCTTTGGTCTTGTGAAATGTCACAAGTGAATCCAATGGCCTATGAGAAACTTGTTCAGCTTGGCCGCACAGCAGAAACACATAGGGAACAGGAAGTACTTACGGTTCCATACGATAAGCCCAGCCCCCATGCCCGCCACCTTCACCCTCAATTCGGACTTTTTCAAATACCACCCCCAAGCCTGCCATGACTCGAACCGCGGCCTGAACAAGTGCCCGTTCACTTTCTTTGCGAACACTGGCCACACTCTTCTGCTCCCCACTCCCACGCACCACAACTGGTTTCACATCAGGCGATAGCATGCGTATGAGATTCGGGATAAGTTCCGTGGTCAAGCAATCCGTTGAGCGGAATAATCGTAATAGAGGAGCCGAGAAAGAAGATTGGAACCCCGTAAGGATCGCACGGCTCTGCTTTTGAGCTTCGAAGGCCGCAAAATCTGCTCTTGGACCCGAAAAGGGGTGCTCGTCCTCTTCATCGTCTTCGGGATTCTTAGATATCCTCTTGCCTCCGACGGATGAAAATAGATGGTGGAACGCTATAACTGACTGACTCAGATAGGGTGTGAGTTCCCATTCTTGGGAAGTAAAGACTTTCGACGAGATGGTATCATGGAAGTGGAGCCAGTCATATGCGGCGTTAGGCTTGGAAAGAAATGTGTCGTCCTGATATGATTGAAGCGGATACGTAGCGAAACATTCAGATACACAGCGGTCATGATCACCACTGGCATCAACCATTTCGCGCAGCTTATTGATGGCATGCCGTTTTCTAAGGTCCGCAACACCGAGAGGCACGTTCCCGCTAGAAATGGCGAACGGGTCATGGAATGATTCAGCATTTATGGGAGCATCAGGGAACCCTCCACCTTCCAAAAAGACACGGTCCACAATGTCTCGTACACCTCCGCGATTCAGCCCTTTAAAGAATGAGGCTTCAGCCGCGCCACTGAGAACCCGTTGTTCGAGCCAGCTCCGTGTCAGTCTGAGAGACGACAGGTTTTCGTTTCTCAGCTTATGCGCCACCCACTCCGCGGCGACAAGCACACTTCGGATATCACCTTCGGCCGTCCCACTGCTTTTGAGGCCACCACTTTTCTTCCTCGCCAGACCCCATGATGCCTCGCATAGACGCCGCACACCGTCGTTGTCTGATGGAATGCCCTCCAGAGCTAAGATGTTCTTCAAGCGTGAGACAACATTTTCAAACGGTGCTTGGCGGACATGAATGATTTCAGCTACAGAGGAGGCCCTCAGGGCCCGTAAGCTAGGGTGATACACGTCGTTGCAAACCAAGATCAGTGGGCGCAAGAACCGGAAAGTGTCGCCTTTACGTTTCTTCCCGTTCTTGGCATTCTGATCGGCTGATCGTGCCATGTTCTTCTGATCGAGTAGAACGAGGTCAATTAGGGCCTTCATGAAGCCTCCTTCTCCACCGCTCCCAGACCCGCTAACGACTCCATCGACTTCGTCAACCACGACGCACACTGGTCGCCCAGCCTTTCGCACTTTGCGATCTCCCACCTCCACATTCACTCCTTTCACGTTTTCAGTGCCAAGGGCATCTCGAATCCGCCCCTTGACAACGTCTTTGCTGCGGTCATCACTGGCATTGATCTCTAGTACCTCGTATCCTGCTTGTTTGGCGCACACATGTGCCAATGTGGTCTTTCCGAGCCCTGGAGGACCACACAACAGTAGAACCTTACGGTGCAGCCGTTCGCCATCATCGTTGTTGTTGCCCGGCTTTTTGGTTCTCGACTTGGCAAGATTAGGGAAGACGATCGGCTCCCAGCCCTTCAACCATCGCAAAACAGATCGATGGATGCGCTCGTCTCCAATAAGCTCAGTGAACTTCCGAGCGCGGTATTTCTCTGTCCACATCGCCGCTGCCATTTTCTTATTCCTTTGGCCCTCAAGAGGAGCCTCGACAGATTGCTGTATCGTACGGTCCGGCGCTTTTGTGGAAGCTTTAGCCTGTTCAGTTTCTCTTGCAGCCTCATCCAATATTTGATGGATATCAATGCCATAGTAGCTTTTCTGCGCTCGTCCTGGTCCCGTAGTCGAGCGACTCGCAACTAGCCTCTCGTATGAAACTCGGGGCTTAGAAGTTCTCTGGGTGACTGTGTGTGTCTTCCCAGAGCAAGTCTTTATTTTAACCGATTGCGTTGTTCGTCGTGGCAAGTCATAAGTTAGCGCAATCGAATCGCTCACGCTCGTAGTAGAAGGCTCTGTGTGTATAGGTCTTGAGACGATTTGTGGCAAGTCCACTGGCTCCTGCTCGATTAATTGCTCCTCCAACTCAAATTGGCTCTTCATTTGAGCATCCTGAAACGCCGCCAGCTCATCCTCGTCTTCATCTTCTTCATCCAGAAAGCCGCCCATAATTTTCTGCCGCTTAGGCTCCATTGACTGTGACTGTTCATCGTTTTTCCGCTTCTGCGCCTCGTTCGGAGAAGCGGCGCGGGATGGAGAAGCAACCGGGGACGAGATGAATGGCATCTTGGTGACGGGAGGAGAAGAGGGTAAGTAAAAGCCTGAGTTTATTTCAGGTATTTCATTTGGTTCGTGTAATGCCTTTCGCGCTCTCGTTGGAGTATCTGTTTCAATGTCAGATTCTTAGCCGTCCTCCACCCGCTCGTCAACGCTGTGTACCGGGTCTCACGTCCTCGTCACTTCGAAAGACGTCAGATAGATTCCAAGCCCGGTGTTGTATAACAACCTTGTTACGAATGTTCTCTAGTCGGTGTAGGTTTAAGGCTTCGAGATCGTCGGAGAAGGTTTCTGAAAGAGGGTTCTGTTCTTCGGAGTGAAGGTGGATAGCTGGATCAAACGAAGGGGGAATCAATGGTGGAGAGCTCGTCATTAAGGTCAATTAGAGGGGCATATCAGTTCAATGACAGTATACGGAGTAGTAACAAAACGAAAAAAGAGGGTAGCTATCAGCTAAGTCGCTCCCCATAGTTCGATGAGAAGTGGGATATGACGACGCGTTCAAGACGCGCCCAGCGGAGTACGCGCCTGGCCGCTTATCGTTGCTACTTCATTGCAGGTCACTCCGCATTTACTCCGTAGCACTCCGATAGACTCCTCAACACCTACCCTCATGAGTTGCGATCGATTTCACCTCAATTGAATGCATGATCACGTTTCTCATCGATAAAGAAGGCTCTGCGACAGCTTTAGACAATATTTTGGGTAGAGGCCACCCTCCTAGCCTTTGCTACGTTCCGTCCACCAATTCATTAATGTACAGAGTAGCGAGAAGTTTCTGGCCTGTTTTGTGCGCGCCTCGTAGATTCAGGCGCACGTTGATTTAAGCAGGCATAGGATAAATTGTTGATACTAGGCTCCAAATATATTTCCTAGCATTGGCGTTGCGTGGTATAACATTTATATAAACACACCACCTGTAGAGGATTGCATAAGGAAACGAACAACATGACAAGGCTCAATAAAAATCATAAAAGGTACTTCCGCAATGAGATCTTTGTATTTACGCCTGGCTCTTCAGCTTCTCGGTAAGCTCTGGCACTTTCTCGAAAAGATCGCCAACAAGGCCGACATCAGCAACCTGGAAGATAGGAGCATCGGGATCCTTGTTGATAGCAGCAATGACCTTGCTGTCCTTCATACCAGCAAGGTGCTGGATGGCACCCGAAATTCCAGCACACAAGTAGAGCTGAGGCGCAACGTTCTTGCCTGTCTGGCCAACCTGGAGGCTGTTGTCGGCGAATCCACTGTCAACCGCAGCGCGGGAAGCACCAATTGCAGCTCCCAAGGCGTCAGCAAGAGGCACCATAATGCGGTCGAACTCCTCTTTCGATTTCAGGCCACGCCCACCAGACACAACGCGAGAGGCAGTAGCCAGATCAGGGCGCTCGGACTTGGCGAGCTCTTCAGATACCCACTCGGTCTGAGCGGGAGCCTTGGGGTCAGCTCCCTCGACGACCTCGGCAGAGCCGCCCTCGGTCTCAGTACCCTGGAATGCAGTGCCTCTGACTGTGATCACCTTGATGGGATCGGTCGATTGAACGGTGAGGATGGCGTTTCCGGCGTAGATTGGGCGGACAAAAGCTGCATCAACGGATTAATATGCGAATGACTCATCACGTAGTCCGACGAGACTCGATCCGGGGGCCACATACTGTCCTCACTCTCAATAGCTGTGATATCGGAGATCTGTTGCACATCGAGCAGAGCCGCAACACGAGGCAAGAGACTCTTTCCAAAGGCAGAATGCCCCGCGATGACGTGGGTATATTCGCCCTTCTTGATATTCTCCACAAGAAGAGGAGCGTAGTTCTCGGGCAGCCCCTGGATTTCAATGAACATCAGTACCTGCAAAAAAGAATATAGATCGCTTTATGACAGCCCGGGTCACTCTAACCTTTTCATAAGCATCGTTCTCCACCGCCACTACTTTGTCCAGGCCCTTGATCTTAGCTGCCTCGGCAGCAGCAGTTCCCTTCACGCCTGCGCCAGCCACGAATGCTGTGACTGGTCCCCCAAGCTTTTGCGCCGCGGCGATTGCTGAGAGGGAAGAGTTCTGGAGTTTGCCATCACGCTGTTCAAGCACGGCTAAAGTGGAGAGAAGGCGGGCAAGTGAGGAGGCTGTAGGTTGATTGAAGGCCCGCGATGGCTGGAATTGCGAGCGGACGGCCCGCAGGGCGGAGTGTCTTGCAATCGGAATCATCGTGCTATATTCAGAGAGTGGTGAGACCTGCTCAGATCTCTTGTTGGGTCGGCAACAAGGATGAGTTTTTGAATGCGGGTAACAAGAATCAGAGACGCTGAGGATAATCCCGACGGGCTCAGTGGTTATCGTCGGAGCGCCAAGCATCGCCGATCCCGGCCTGTCCTCGGTTATGATGACCGAGCTCATGAGGCCCCTACAAGCGTACGATCGGGTATCTACGATTTGTACTCGCTCCTGGGAATACATTGCTTCTAAAATGGAGCTTTTATGGTGATCTAGAAAGCATAAAACGCCATATCAGAAAAGAGACTTTTTGTTCTTCGAGGGGTATTTAGAACACGCCCTGTGTCTATATCACAAAACTGACACACGTGACATTATAAGTACGCCGCGGCAAAACCCGTATTTTGGACAAATACAACATCCGTAGAACACCAGTGTAGAAGCAATTATGAAATCGACTTTCTCTTCTTCTTTGAGACCCCTGATGCCACTTTCTCTGCGTTTGTAACCTTCTTGTTACCAGACTCGTTCCCATCCTCCAACGCCTTCGCCTTCTGCCGCTGAAGCTTCTCTTTTCTTGCAGCCATGGACAACGCATCGTCATCCTCATCAGCCTTCGGCTTCTTGGCCTTCTTATTGTCCTCGAGTAACTTCTCGTCATCCCCAGTTTGCTTGCGCTTCTTGCCATTCTTCGCACCCTCGATAGCCTTGACATCTTCCTCAGCATCTTCCACAACGTCACCCTCGTCCACCCACAATTCGCTTGCCAGCCAGATTGGCATGGCCATAGTATTAGCGCCCTTGATGTGAAGAGCCTTGACGTTCCTCCAACCCTTCGTAATGAACTTATCCGTCAAACCCTTGACAACAGCTTCAACATTCTCGGCGAGCTGCTCTGGAGTAAATTTAGATGAGCCCACACGAATTGCGGCCGTGGTAGCAGGCGCAAGTTGTACGGCGGCGCAGTTGAGCGTCTTCTCAATTTCCTTGGCGACAATTGCCGGGGACGCGAAAGTACTGTCATCGTCCTTTGACTTCTTCTTGGGGTCTTTCTTGACCTTCTTGCCGTCCACTTTCTCAATTTCGGCAATACGAATGGGAATTGGCCGCTTGCTCGACTTGTAGAACACCTTTCCAAGAGTATTTACCAGTCGCATGATAATCCGGTCATCTGCGAGGAAAACATCGTGCTCAGAGAGTAGCTGACGACGACTCTCGAAACTCTGATATCTAGCCTTGAGTTTCGAATAACCGATGATCCGGTCAATGCGAGAGGAAAGATGCTGAGGGAAGGAAGGATCGGCGACGATATTCTTGACCGAGCGCTGAGGATCGGCGGTGATAAGGCAAATACTTAACGAGGGCGAGGCATTGAGGGAGTGTGGAATGCTGATTTTTCCGGGCTTTAAACGGTTCTTGTCGACAACATGCTTCTTCGTGGTGAGCACAAGCCAGATCGCCTCGTTTTTCAGCGGAGTGTCTTCTTCGGAATCTTCATCGTCGCCGATAAGTGTCTTCTTTGTCGCTGTCTTTTCCTGCTCTTCCTGTTTCGACTTGATGTGTTTCAAGAGTGCGGAAGAAGCTCTGGCGACCTGAATGATTCGTGATTAGCAAAAGGACTGATTTGTGATGATCATAAGGTGGTAGACGCGGTGACATACTTGGCTCTTTTCAAGCTGATAAGGAGACCCCGATTCCACTTTCGTGGTGAGCGCTGTGGAGGACACCATTTTTATAAACTGATTTGACTGCCGTTGCAGAATTCGAATATCTCAATTTCTGCGATAATGGAAATCAAAAAAATTCACGGGAAGGCGGTAGGCAAATTTGTCCGGTCTTGGCGTGGATGGATCTGCTTAGTCATGCCCCGTCATCAAAATAGCACCGAACGACATCGATTCACCAGCAAAACTCATGATTCTCTAACCTTCTGAATGATCCTGAGAATTCATCTCTAGATAACGAAGCTCTTATATTCAGGTCAGAAATGAAGGTTGAACATACCAGTTGGAGTTTGTCTTCTTTTGGAATAATTCGAAGGTGTGACTAGAATAAGCAATAATCTGTGTGCTGGTCATATGCCGAAGGTATGCTTCAATCGACATACTTGAGATCTCCTGCAGATCATACAAGCAAGGGCCACAGTATTCACAGTATGATTACTCTGAATGTTCTTCAGAGAATTCTTCTGACTCTATTATATCGGCAAGGAGCCCCTGATTTGCATATATACGTCGCAGAGATGTACATATATATATACGACTGAGCCAGAGGACAACGACTCTTTGGACAATCAGATATAGCTTGTAGTTTACAGGTCAGATATCAGCATCGACTTTGTCTCAGTGAAAGTCATGTTTTCAAATGTTTGGCATATCCTAGTTCAATTTCCATCGTTTTGTGCTGGTGGGAGATCCAAGTATGAACGTCTTGGAATCCAACATCAGTGGCTGGCTGAGTCCATCCTACGACGGTGCCTGCCACCGACATGATTCAAATATGGTATGATCATCAGAGTGCTAGGTTATCCAAATAGATGTGAGCGGTATAACTGAGTATCAGTTTGTTGTGTCACCTCATAGTCCGCTTTTCATGAAAGCTATGTACTGCGGGGCAAATAGAGATGAAACACATTTGTGGTAGAGGGCCATGGATAGGGTGTTTCCTGCGTGGACCAGATGACTTGGTTCTTCAATCAGTAATCCTGGTATCACTCCTATTCCTCATCAGTTCATTTGGAGCATACTTAGTGCCGTAGCAAAGTAGCCTCGGTTAAATTCGCGGAATACGTATATCTACAGGCGCTTCGATGATGTCTGACGAGCTAACGAACTTAAACTATAATAATATTACGATTGACGATTTGTTTACGACTATCTACTCGCATGGGACATATAGAGGAGTATCGACGAGACTCGACAGAGGCGAAAGACTCATGTAGTTACTTGATTAACTCTGGAGACCCACCCCTTAGTCTACCCTATCCACATGTGAGGGAAAGGCCTCGAATGTAGGGAGTATCAGCAATGGTCTCGGAGTGGCATTCGCTTCTCCAATATAATTTCTACACGATCCAGATGTCGCAGTGAGAAACGACAGGCTTTGAAAACTTATCTTGCATACTTTGCGGCTTGCTATATATTGTTACCTGGCTCCTCGGCAACCGTTAGATTCAGCACGTTGGTGTAATTGAAGCATGTAAGGTAACCCAAGTGCGGCAAACGTGCCTCGAACTTTCGTAGTCAAATTGGCCCAAGATTTCGACCTCGATGTCCATACTTACAGGTGAACATATTTCTGGAAAATTCCAAGACTCAAGTCAAGTAAATGATATCTACTCTGTACTGCTCTCAGAATGGCCCCGCAATAGAAGCAATGTTCCAAAACGTGGGCAACGGGGCAGATGACTACCTATGCCCACCACATCTTCGTGCCACAGTGCTCCATGTATTTGACAGCCAGCTATGACAACAGGCTTGGTCAACAGCCATCAGTAGCAACACGAACAAGGAAGATTTAAAATATTGCTCAAATAAGAGCAAGGTGCTCTGCGATCTCATATATGAGGAGAAAACCGATGCTCATAATATTGACCAATTGCTGGTTATGTCTCTAAATCAATCACCCTCGTAACTTCATTAACGGTGTTGCCTAAGGTAAGCTGGTCCTCGACGAAGTCCCCACAATGGGGCGATTTGGGGGATCATCTACTGCTTCACAGGCCATACGAAGTCTAGATAACAGGCATGCAGGAAGCTGCTTGAATTAGTCCTCAAGGATAATTGCGAAATAATGAATATCACCCCCTAAACAGCCTGCTAGCTCAAGATCGGACAGGATCACTAAGGTCTTTATTAATCATCTAGAAATCGTCTACTCAAATACTGACTCCGTAGGGAGTAGGTTCTCGAGCTAAGGTACAGGGGGTAACTTAGCCAGAACCAGCACAGATTGTGGATGGGAAAGGTAAGACATGTTCAGCAATCCAGGTCATCAATCCAAACCGTCAGAATTTCTCTCGACTATCAGAAGTTGAGTCGTTTTCTTGCAACGCCCGATCTGCGCCAGTTAAAGTACTGTATATTTACCAAGGGAAACTATTGAGTTTACATGATTCAACCCCAAGATAGGAGGAGTCTAGACTTTATTCACCAATTACTGTGTTGTTATTCCATCTACCACCAAGTTCCGACTTCTTGAAAACCTGTCCTTGAAGTTCATATTTACTTTACTGTGCCGAAGTTAGATAGATACTGAAAGAACCATCCCCTATTTTGCGGGAGCGTGACGAAGTTTGGATCCAATGCAGATCGAAAGTGGATTTGTTTCCACAAACTGCGTTTCCTCAGTTGCTGCTTTTACTGAAAAGCGCAAGTACACTCCGCGTCATAGACGGAGCTGGAATTACCCTTTTCCCTTTGCCGTTGTTCATTGTCTCATTATTACAGAAGAACTCAGCTGACAACTTGCTGCTAACTTGACATCACTGTTCCTCCCGCAAGAATGACAACACATTTGCCTTGCTATCATCAATGCCAGCCAGGACCAGGTGCCTTGCATATGCAGTCATGCACATCAGAATCAGACATGAGACAACAACGCTTTGGAGACTTGGACTGCTGCTGGGGGTGAAACCTTACGGCGATGGGGATCGTTTGAGCAGCCATCTGATTTGTGATTGGTGTGCCTGGCTCGGGGGTGTGCCAGATTTTTGCACGGCCTCTGCCAAGAGTTCCAGCGTGATTGGCCAGACCTGACCATGGTAATTTCGGCAACCGCCAAGCTCAAGCCGACATTTCAGGCCAGGAACAGGAAACGGACAAACATCACGCACGGAGGCTAGATATCTGGGTAATTTGCTACTCTGTACAAACTTCAGGTCAAAAGTAAAAGGACATAACCATCCCCAGCCGCAACCCCTTGCCCAGTGTCTAGTGAAATGTTCCAGTCTTCCGAATTCTGGAGTTTAGACGTCGGGATTCTCGTGCTTAAGGGGAGGCAACTCGGCTTTCAGCTCCTGGACCTAGGTAAATTTAGATACTACTTACTGTGTAGACTACCGTAGTAGTCAGGATACGCACCACAAAACTGTTGTAGACACGTCGGCGTCCCCACTGTGGCTGCTAATCCAAGAGAATATCACGTTGTCCATGGATGATTTCAGTAGCGGGTTTCTGACTTTGGGTTACCGACACTTTTTCCTCGGCGAGTGTACCCCTGATGAATGAATGACCAGTAATAAGACGTACCACACCGGTCTTACATCAGGCTCATTTCCGTCAACCATTGATTAAATCTCCCTACGGCCAGGTACCAGCTATCTCCAGGGCGCTAAGAAGACAACAACAGTAACAAAAACAAACGGGAGGGTGCCAACCGATTTATTACTGAATTCCGTACTATGGAGTGGCATAAAGTACAATCTAGTCTGTATGCCTGGAGTCTTCGACCCCCATTAACCTTCAGTCTTTCTCTCGGAGTGGGGCCCCCTATTTCTATTAGCATGACTATTATTATGATTAATTTAACACTTACAGTAGTAGTATTATTGACTATCAGCCATTCTGTCTTTGTCTGTCCACAGTTTCCAGCGGCAGTGCCACCCACACACACTTTCTCTCTCTCAGCCCCCTGGAAGGGTCTGCACTTACGCCTTGTGCCGTAGCTTCCCCTGGACCGCCATTATTGTTGACTAACAGTCTTTCTCTAACTCTACTTACTCCTCAGTCCCTTTGATCTCCTCCCTTATTTTTCTCTCTTGCGATCTTACGTTCCTCCAGAGAACCTTTTCGTCTGCGGCCCCAGAGATTCCTATCCGACCAGAGGGACTCGTCTTCTCTCTCGCACGCTCTTTTGGGAACCTCGTCTTCATTCTTTCAAACTCTCATATTCATTTCTAGGTTTCGGCCTTTTGTTTGCGACACAACTTCCAGCGAGCAAACTGAGCTCCAGTGATTTTTTTTGTTTCTATACCGAGTCTTATCACACGAGCGTGCCTGGGCACTCTGCGACGTTGAGGTATGTGCAGTCGACCCTCTCATATCCTTGTCTGCTTTCTAGAAATGCACCACATTGAATAGTGGCACATCCGTGTCCACCTTGAGAGGTCTGACCCTGGGCGGCGAGGCATCAGAGAGAGCAATGGACTCTTGTGTATCTGTGCCAATGGCGCTTGTTGCATTGAGTGGATGACAATCTCAATATGCAATGGATTGGATGCCTTACAATTACAGTCTTGAACTCATTTTCTCATGGAGCGTACGCTAATTGGCATGTCTATAAGATTACCGACATCGTGAGCGCAATATTAGGGACGTGAACACAATGAAGTTCAATACCGTTGCACTTACTCTCGCCACAGCGGGTTCCCTGGTGACCGCTCAACATCACCACCAGCATCGTCACCACCAGCACAAGCGCGAGAACGTGGTCGAATCCAGTGCCACCGTCGTGCAATACGAGCTGGATGGAAAGCCGATTTCTCTTAAGGAGGTGTGTGCCGGTCTGGCTGATCGCAAACTCAAGTTTGCCAACAACGACCATCCTACTGGCATCTGCGACAACCTGAGCAGCGCCGCTGCTCCTGCCTCCACGCCTGAGGTCACCCCCGCCTTTGCCCCGGCCCAATTCATCGAGCTCTCTTCCGTTGTGACCCCGGCCACCCCGACCTCAGCTTCAAGCTCAGAGACAGTCCAGACCCCTGTCGCCTCTAGCAGCTCTGCTTCCAGCTCTTCCACCGCCACCGGTTTGGATGCCGACTTCCCTGATGGAGAACTTGACTGTTCTACCTTCCCATCCCAGTACGGCGCTATTCCCCTCGACTACCTCAATCTCGGCGGATGGTCTGGTATTCAGTACGTCTCTTACGCCGGCAATCTTATCAACGATATTGTGACGGCCGTCGCTGGCGATACCTGCAAAGATGGTGCCATGTGTTCCTATGCTTGCCCGCCTGGTTATCAGAAGTCTCAATGGCCTAGTACCCAGGGCGCCACTGGCCAGTCTGTTGGTGGTATTGAGTGCCGCAACGGAAAGCTCCACCTTACCAATCCTTCTCTCTCGAAGAAGCTCTGCATTCCGGGTGTTGGAGGTGTCAGCGTCCAGAACACTCTGGGCGAAACTGTGTCTGTTTGCCGTACTGACTATCCTGGTTAGTTTGACCATTTCATGAAACTTTATTCTGTCTAACGAAATCTTTCTAAGGTACCGAATCCGAGACCATTCCCATCGGCCTTGGTGGCAATGACCTCCAGCCCTTGACCTGCCCCGATGGTGAGACCTACTACAAGTGGCAGGGCAAGACAACCTCTGCCCAGTATTACGTCAACCCTAAGGGCGTTACCCCTGAGAAAGGTTGCCAGTGGGGCGATGGCACCCTGCCTATCGGTAACTGGGCTCCCGTCAACCTTGGTGTCGGCCTGAACAAGGGCAAATGGCTCTCCATCTTCCAGAACAGCCCCACAACTTCCGAAAAGCTTGACTTTAACATTAAGATTAAAGGTGATAACCTCAGCGGCTCCTGCAAGTACGAAAATGGTGTCTTCTACTCCGAGACCGGTAGCAGCAGCTCTGGATGCACTGTAAGTTTGAGTCACCCCGCCATGTTGAGAATAGTTGACTTACAAACCGTCTCCAACAGGTCGAAGTCATGTCTGGCGATGCTACCTTTGTCTTCTACTAGAGTACGAAGTCGTCCAGCTCCAATGGTAGTGCGTGTCGCCGTTGTGCGTAGATGGTAACGGCCACCTCAGATATTCTGCCAATACTCTGAGAGAAGACCATTGAGCGCCGCTCATCCGCCTCATGAACAATTACCCGGTGTGCTTGCTTTCTTCTGTGTATCTTACTATATCACCTTACGTGGCGTGGACTCAAGTTCTTGTCACATCTTGTCATGTCTTCAATCTTTTGTTAGAGACATTGTGGTTAAATTTTATTCTCCAACTTCAGAGCCGCCAAGTATCCCGGTTTTTTACCATCATCCTTCTCAATTGCACAGTGTCGCTTCCTGCATGTTTTGTCGTCTTTCCAAGTCTTATCTGTGACTGTCCACCTCTTGTCTTACGTTGTGTGAAATGTTCAGATTTTCCAATACTTAGAACGTAATCTTTTTTTTTGTCACTGAGCTTGGTTCAAATTTTAGACAACACGTATTTGGGGAAATGTGTATCTTGCATATCCCTGGCTTAGCCCAATAGATCCTACTATATAAATCTGAGGAACATTCCACAGTACAGCCTGAATTTCGATATGCATGACACATGCAAAAGTTAGTAGTTCGCAACCTTGATGGTAATGCATTGTATCCTTTGGGTGGAGTAGAAAATAATCAGTTGGGGACGGAAGGCTGGGAATATGATTTCGATGGCTGCAGCGTGCTGAATACAGAGTACCTAGGTACGCATCGTGTAAATGGGAGTAGACGAAAACCAGAATCCTAGAAATGCTTCCTGTTGGCTTGAGCACCACGGTACTAGGCATGTTCTATGATATGCCGCACGGAACTAAGTCATTCCTCCAAAGAGCCTCTTTGGCAGATATTGAAATTATTGCTGCTGCTGCCCTTAGACTAGGAGGGAGTCCAAAAGACAGGGACTATCTCTCCCGTCAAATTTGCTTTTCAAGTCGATGGCCCCAAGCTGCTGGCCTCACCTCTTTCAGTCCTGTCATCAGTAGGTAGACTAAGCAAGGCACCAACAAAAATGCATGGCGTCATCCAATTGGAGCACGACCAAGCTAGGTGAGCTGCATGTCAGGACGGGCATTCCAGCAAAGCGGCGCAAGCACTCTGACCGAGGGCTGAGTCTTGATCACGTGATCATGCGCGAGTCACGGGGACTCGAACCATAGAACGCGGGAGCACATGAGGCTAGACGCGGCGGACGCGCCTTTTGCATACACAACACAGATAATGTATGCAGGCATGAGCCATTGAGGCATGGTCTCTATCAGCTCATGCTTCACCGTTTCTATCTTTTGCTTGGCTTGAGAATCTAAAGGAGAATCATGCTGTGTGACACATAGTTTGAAATGGCCTTTCAGTGAGGCTGCGCGATGTTAGCGGTGGAGCTTCTGAGCCCTTGTCGGCGCCTATCGAACGCGTCTCAGTCTGTAAGCGTGCAAATCCGCGCTGGAAGGACGAGACGTTCCGCTCCGGCAGGCATTCCTGCACCACACACCAACTTTCACCCTTTTCTTCTATGCCTCGTACTTGTTCTTTCTCGCAGGCCAATTTTCTCGTGCTTCCCAACCTCCTGGTCGTCATCCTGAGGGGGAGCTTCGGTTCTTTCCTTTTTGTCTAGGACAAGCTTCTCTCTTTCCTTTATATTGCTCGTCCTGTGGTTATTGTGCCATAGAAATAGGTCCCTACGCGGCCTCGACGCGAACCTCAGGCAATATCTTCTCTCATTAGGAGTTTGCTAGAGGTGCCTAGAACTTTTTTGTTTTTGGTTTTTGGTTTTATCTTTCAATTGATCTGGACGAAGTCCATAGCATCATGGAGTCTTCTCCTCCAAGGAGCAGTGCCACTGCTTCTGTGGTAGGTGTGAAGCGTCCTGCGTCCTTGTTGCCTGCTTTTGAGCCATTGAGCTCGTCTCCCTCCCTTCCTCGGCCACAGAAGCGTGTGGCTCGTGATAGCCATGGCATAGTATCAACCTATCCTACTCCTGTTCCGACCTCCTCGACTCATATCATGTCCTCGTCGCCGCCTCGGATGGCATTGTCACGGTCTGCATCACGTCGTACTATTGCCCAGTCAGGCTCCGAACGTACTCCATTGTCAACCGTCCCAACACTGATGCTTCCTGAGAGTGGAGAGCCTATCTTGATGGGGAGGTCTAGTGCATCTTGTCACCACCAATTGTCTGCCAACCGGATGATATCGAGGGTCCATGTCAAGGCCACCTATAAACCGGCACCTAATCCATTTGATCGTGATAGGGTGGAGATAATGTGCATGGGGTGGAACGGGGTCAAACTTCTCTGCCAAGGCAAGACATATGAGTTGGCCAAAGGGAAGACGTTCACGTCCGATATCAAAGATGCGGACATCATGGTGGATGTCCACGACGCTCGTGTCCTCGTGCAATGGCCACGGAATGAAAGGAAGGACTATTCTTCAACGGACTCGGAGCAAACCTGGGAGGAGACAACACCAAAGGGCCCCAATCAGTCTCGTAGGAGCCTACAAGACAGTCCCCTTGGCGAACGACCGCGTCTGGCTTCCCCCGTCTCTCCGTCACCTGCGGTGCAGCCACTCGTTCCTCCATCCTCGCCTTTGTTTACTCCCACCCGCTCGCGAAACGCAGTGGTCGTGTATGAAGATGAGGCATCTCCTGTTCGTCGTAACCTTTCTCGGGATGTGTCATCGCCTCGAGCCGCCCAGGAATCCGCGCGCCTAGCGGATGTTCTCCAAAGCTCACAGTCCAGCGACCTGAGCGATTTTAGCAGACCTGACGAATTCTCGGATCATGACGAGGAGAACGATCCAATCATTCACTCCTTCGGTCCTTTCGGCGACAACCTCCTTCCCCGCATGGCATCTTTCTCCGCAGATGAATCACCACTGCGAGGCCCACGCCCTTCTCGCCCCCTTCAGCCTACTCAATCTCCCAAACAGCCAAAACGGCCTTCCGAGAAAGACAGCTCGGAACGCAAGTCAGGACTGACTGACGAGACCTATGAGAGAATCCAGAACCATGCGGCGAATCAACTGGCCTTCTCCCGCCTGTCTTCGACTCCATTCTCGACTATACTAAATAATCTTCCTCCGACTCTGTGGAAGCGGGATGACCGGTCCAAACAAGGACCTTCGAGCGAGGAGATTCGCGCTATCCTAGAGTCAACCAAATGTATTGGCAAGGTTGCGCGTGAAGGAAAAGATGCCGCCGGCAAACCACTTGAAAGCGAATACTACTATATACCTGACTTCGACGACGATGATATGCGACGTGAAGCAGTTGTGAATGACCTCAGAAAGCCAGGTCTTCGCAACTGCCGAAAGCAACACAAGGTATGCTTCGAGTCTCTGACCGATCGTTAGTCATGCAACTAATTTCTGTACAGCAATACTTCTGGCGTAAGCCAAAATGAAACAACTTTGTGAAGACCAAGATGGCGTCGTATTCGCCGATATCCCGATTAAAAGATTTGCGGTAACCGTTCTCAGTACATAGTTACATTACCATTGTTTTTCCCTTATTTTTGAAGTTCGAGGACTGGCATAGCGTGGCGTGGGCATACCCTGTTTGATTTTTCCATGTTGTATGAAGGTGTATGATGTATGGTGGTTCGTTCCTTCTCATTCTAGGTATGATGCCTTGTTTGTTTAATATGCGCCTCAAACATTCGAGATGCACCTGTTCTTTTGTACCCGTGCGATTTCGTACCACGTCCCTTTTGCTGATGATGGGGACTATGATGCAAGCTGATGGTTCCAGCATGATTGTTCATATGGAAATACTGAAAGTATTGCGTGGACAGAGGGTCTTTGCAAATTTTCTTATCAGCAAAGGTCTCTTTCCATGTACCAGATGAGCTCGGCTCTTCGACGACTGTATGGTATGAAGACTCCTTCAAGAGAATAAAAGTATTCTACATTTTCTGCCGTCCTGACTGTCGAACCATTTGCTTTCCTTCATAGAGACGTACTGGTCAGATTTTCGGTCCATTTTTTATCCGATCATTATCTCTTCATCGATCATATCACGTGACAGATATCATACAAGGAAGTGTTGGTCATCAGGCGTGATCCCTGCTCGCTCTGATATCATTTGACGTTGGGCCTAGAGAGATACCTCTCGGAGGTGCTGTGGTAGAAATAAGAACTTGTCACTATCTGGTACCCCAAAAGTCTGATATCCGGCCAATGTAACTTTCTCAGTCGCCACTACCTATGACATAGCTTGACCTTCCGTGTCACCATGGGCTCCTGGCACTTATATTAATCCCTCTAAACCTTCAAATGGATGTCTGATATTCTTCGTGTCTGGCTAATCTAAACCCACTTTGCTGTGTGTCTAGAACTCCATAATTATCATACTCAATTGAGTAAGTCATGTTCCTTGACGGTTACTGGACTAATGCCTAAACCATCACGTTACAGCGAAGGCAGAAGGAGCCCCGCATCAGTAGTATAGATCAGTTCTATCTACAGCATCGCCCACCAACAGAACAATGTCGTCCACAGGCCATCAAGGACCATTCGCTGAACCCAGCTCTGAATCTCAGACTGTCCTGCTGCCTGCAAACCCGTCCGTGAGCCGAAGCAGTGAGCCCCTCCCCGATCCACCAAGTGGCAGTTCTCAAGGCCGCTCCTCGGAGAAGCCGTGGAAGCCGAGTATCAATCGTCAACAAAGCTGGAGTGAGCAGGATCAGAAACATGAGCTTCAGTCTAGGCTGCTAGCAACGGAGAGAGGGAAGGAGACGGGGTTCACGGAGACGTTGCAGGATCTGTAATATGTAGCCGTCTTTTTGAACCTATCTTCTGAGCCTTGGTCTTGTGATTGATGCTGGATAGCATAGGGGTAGGATGAAGCTCAGTAGGGTTTGCTAAGGACATGATTTCTATGAACATGAAAGCGTGCGTTCGTTCATCGAAGAGAAGGCGATGTTCATATGGTTGTCCCTCGTCAAGCAACAGCATGATCGAGAAAAAGTACAGCACCTTCGCTATTCTGAAATTATAATTTAATACGTCTTTGATTATGCACGAAGTTCCAATAAGAGAAAAATAAAATGAAAGAAATGCCTTGAGCTAGGGCAACAGGATAGCGCTCTGCTGGGATTTATAGTAAGTGAAAGGGCGATCTCCGCAACATCCCAAGGGTCCAGTTTCTCTGGCAGGACCGCCTTCGGATCCCACTTCGCCGCCGCAATCAGTCAAATGAGAGAATCATCTTCATCTTCAACAAACAGTTTATAACTTGACGCACAGAGGGCGTCTAGCTGTACCATACGCTGCGCGCCATTTTCGCCGTGCTTCACCAATGTGGCGTTCAAGTCACTTATGCGCTTTCCTTTCGGACTTTGAGAAAGGACCCCACGACAGTTAAAATCGCTGCGGACAGCAGCCGGCAATAAGAGATGGAACGTCAGAGAAAGCGTACGCATTTTCTTTGCATAGCATTTGAAGCTAAACCAAAATCTACCTGATATCTGACAATTTTGGCCTATATAGGGGAGCTCCGCGACCTGAATGAACGAGCCTGGGCTGGAGAGAGTGGTAATTACCTCCCCGTTCAATGACAAACTCCGCTGGATGCTTTCGTCTCATTGTCATCTAACCACGTATCGGACGATTTTACAGATCTCTTTCCAGTTAGCAGTTCGCTTGATTCGTCGCTGAAGAAGAATACGGCCTTTATCAAGCGTCTCCGAACAGGAATCAATGCTTCAGTCCTGCAAACCTTCTTGACCGATATCCGCACTTTGTCGCTCCACAAGTACCTTTCCGAGATTATCTCCGCATGCTACGAGGGTCTTTGCAAACTTAAGTCGCCCGGGGAGATTGCCGCGGGCGTGGAAGTCACAAGCGCATTGCATCAGCGATTCGGACCGGACGAGTTCACGAGGCAGATCGGTTGGCTGCTAGGTCGCGGCCTCAGCACACCTGACAAGTCGCAGCTCAGAACCCTCAGCCAGGAGTTGCGCGAGCGTGAAGAGAAAGATAGACTTTCCAGGCATCGGGTGCTGCTTAGAGTGGTCACGGAGCTATGGCTTGTTGGAGTTCTGAGAACCCTCGATGATATCGAGAGACCGGACGACCTGGGCGCCAAGGGCAAGGATGGTGTGGTCAGTATCGGTGGAAAGGCGACAGACGCCGTGTCTAAGCCTAAGACGACGCCGTCTGCAGCCAAAGATCAAGACAAAGAAGCCGAGCCGTTCCCCCTGGAGGTCTTGAAAGATCTTCTTGGCCATGATCGCGAGCATGCCAATCTGCCACTTGCCGTGTTATTTGCCAAGAGCTTTAGTTGGGATATTCTAGGAGCGAATATGGTTGACGAAAACCGGAAGACGGTTGATGTGGATGGGACCACGACCTCTGTTGCTCCCGCAGAGACAGTGAATGGCGGAGACGATGCGATGGCCGCGGAGAATGACCCGCCGCTTGTGTCGGAGAAAACGCAGCTTCGCTTCAGGAGTATTCTGAGCCGGTATTTGGAAGATGTCAAAGCGCACGTCGTTCGCGACCAGAGAGCATTGGCAGCACAGAGCCGTCGAAATGCGGAAGCCTACGTCAAAAGTGGTGAGATATTTGAGGATCGTCAAGCGAATTTTGAAAAGCAGAGCAAGTCATTGGAGAAACTGGTTGCGAACACTCAGGTATTGTGCGAGGTTCTAGGGGTAGAAATGCCCGCCTTGGCTGAGCAGGAAGCGGCTGATTCTGCTTCGAATGGTGGAATCGGGCTTGTGAAGACTTCGGAATACCTACGTGGCCAGGGCGAAGGTCCCGGTATTTGGGAGGATGAAGAGGAACGGCGCTTCTATGAAAACTTGGTTGATCTCAAAGGCAAGGTACCGTCGGTTCTGCTTGAAGATGGTAAGAAGAAAAAGTCCGACTCCGACGATGCTGCAAAGAAAAAGACAGACGGCGAAGCTACCCCCGATTCGAGTGCAGAGAAGCCTGAGAACGCAAGCCAAACTCCAACATTCGAAGAGAAGTCTGCTGCGGAGGCGGAAGATCAGTCTACCACTATCGCCAGCAAGACCGTTGGAGCTCAGGTAGATGCTCTCTTGGCTAGACTCCCCGAACTTCAAACGAAAGACCAAGTTGATCAGCTGGCACTCGAGTTCTGCTTTCTTAACTCCAAGGCGTCGAGGAACAGGCTCATCAAGGCTGTGTCAGATGTCCCAAAGGGTCGAGTCGATCTTTTGCCATTGTATTCGCGACTGGTTGCAACCCTCGGACAGTATCTTCAGGATATCCCTCAAGGTTTAATAACTTACCTTGACGAAGAGTTCCGCAGTCTTCAACGTCGGAAATCCAAAGAATTCCTCGGCCAGGTTCGGATGACCAATATCCGTTATTTCGCAGAGTTGACCAAATTCGGTGTGGTTCCGGAGCATATCATCTTTCACTGTTTCAAGGTTTCCCTCGATGACTTTTCGCGCATGAACATTGAGATTATTGGCCATCTGCTCGAAAACTGCGGACGCTACCTGCTTCGGAATCCAGAGACATCCCCGCGGATGGCTTCGTTCTTGGAGAAGCTCGGCAGGAAGAAGACAGTCCAACATCTGGGTCAGCAAGAAAGAATGATTATCGAGAACGCAATGTACTATGTCGACCCGCCGCCGCGACCAGCTATTCAACAAAAGGAGCGCACGCCTATGGAATCCTACATCCGCAAGCTGATTTACCTGGACATGAACAAGCGTAATTACACCAAGATCTTGAAGTCAATTCGAAAACTCCACTGGGAAGAACAAGATGTAAGCACACTCTACACCCTTTCGTGCTGCAAATGGCTAATCTCGTTCACCAGGTGGTCGATATCTTGGAGCGTGTCTTCAGTAAGCCGGTCAAGGTCAAATACGGCAATATCCACCTTCTCGCTATTCTTGTCAGTGCACTTTACAGGTATCACCAGGACTTCGTGATTAGTGTTGTAGACAACATCCTCGAGCAGATCACACTGGGACTCGAACAGAACGATTTCAAGTTCAACCAGAAGCGTGTAGCTGAAGTCAAATACCTCGGGGAGTTGTACAACTACAAAATGATCGACTCACCCGTAGTCTTTGATACGTTGTACCGGATTGTCACTTTTGGCTACGGTAAGTGTCTTTGGATTCGTTGTTGTTTTCTATTACTCACAATATTATGTAGAAGGTGGCACTCCGATTCCTGGAAAGCTCAACCCACTAGATCTACCAGACGATTTCTTCCGGATTCGCCTAGTCTGCACTCTGCTGGACACTTGTGGTCACTGTTTTGATCGTGGGTCTGCTAAAAAGAAGTTGGATTTCTTCTTGATCTTCTTCCAGGTACCTCATCTCCCCGCTCAGTCTTCGAGAGGAGTAGTGGTCTAATATTTTCACAGTACTATTATCTTACAAAGGACCCTTTGCCTATGGACGTCGAATTTTTGATCCAGGACACCTTCGCTATGGCTCGTCCTCAATGGAAGTTGATGACTGATTTGCAGGAGGCCACGCAGCTGTTCAGTGAAGCAGTCGCTCAGAACTACAAGACTCCGGATTCCGAGCGGCCTATGGAGCCGGATGAAGATGATGCAGAAAGCAGCTCGTCTGATGACGGTCTCGAGGATGACGCAATTCCCGAGGCTGAAGAAGAACAAGAGTCGAGCGATGAAGCTGAAGTGAGTTTCACATCCATCAGGGCGAGGTCGTCTTAAGAAGGGTTACCGATGCTAATAAATGCAGGTCTCTGGCCCCAATGCCGAGCAAGATACTGACAGTGAATCCGAGGACGAGCAGATCTTTGTTACTCGTCAGGAGGAGGAGCGTGATCCTGAGGTCGAGGCTGAGTTTGACCGCGAGTTCGAGAAAATGATGGCAGAGAGTATGGAGTCCAGACGATTCGAACGCAAGGCTGTGTTTGATATTCCTCTTCCCATGAGGCGCGCTGGCCGGGAGGCTTCGGCGGGTGATGCAGTGACTGACGCGCCTCCCGAGCGAACCAATACAATGGCCTTCTCTTTGATGACAAAGAAGGGAAATAAGCAGCAGGTTTGTTGCACTTCCTAGCCATATGCATTTCATGTTGCTAACAAGCCATAGACTCGTACAATTGATCTCCCATCTGACTCTAGCTTTGCAATCGCCATGAAGAGTCAGCAGCAAGCGGATCGTGAAGAGCAGCAACGCATCAAGAATTTGGTGCTCAATTACGAAATGACTAACGAGGCTGAAAACAATACTGAAGGTGAGCATCGCTCTATTCGAGCCAGTGTTCGTTATCTGACTTGCGTTTAGTGCTTGAAAAGCGTACCTCTCCGAAGCTCGACAAGCCTGGCTCGAACCGCACAGCTTTCCGGTCTAGAAAGCTCCAGCTCAGCGATGTCAATTGGTAGTGGTCCTCTGTTTTACAGTTGAACTGTTCAGCTGTACATTGCTCCATAATATTGAGAATGCACCCTCGTTGGTCATGTCTGAGCCGGTTGAGTGCGCTACTGCGCGTCAGCTTCGTTACTGCCAGCGAACTTTTGACGAGTGGCCATCAAGCATCACTACATTGTGTGATTTTGACCTTGGACATCTCGAAGTGTTGACCTGCCTCCGTATGTACGCGGCTTACACTACTGGAAACATTCCATGCTCATGCTGCTTGGCTATCGAGAGGACTTTGTGAGGAGCATGATATGGCCTTCGTATGGTATGGTTGATGTCACGGGATGGATTCCGGCGGGGCTAGTTGTGGTCGTCGTCAGGCTACTAGACTCTTCGGTCTTGTCTTCTGGATCGAATCACCACAGCTGGAATGGCAATGGCTTTGAAATGCCAGTCTTCTGAGTCCGTGAAACTGGAAGCAAGATATGGGTGCCGCTGCTTAGCAGGCGTGGACAAGGAGAGGTCATCATGCTTGAGCCCGGGTCACCGTCTTTAGCTGAAGCATCAATCCACTTTGCGTGTCTTGAACACTAGATTGCAATAGTCCAACGAAGTATTGATTATCCGAACTCAACTTGTCGAACCGCGTAGAGATAGATCAGTGACACATGATAAGCGGCTATGGTAACTCCACAGAAGGCTCTATTTTCTATCGCTCCTCTTGCTGAATGGCCAGAACATAAAGTACACTAAGTTACATGGTGGAGTAGGGTAATCAGGAGAATGAATCAGATGCAGACCAAGATGACGATGATAAAAAGAACACCCAGACGGATAAAAAGGAAATAGATCGGTCATCCGTTAGGAGATAGTGCAGGAAAGAGAGCGATGAAGATATAGTAGTACACGGCCTGAATCCCACACTTCCCACCCTTTCTGGACCGTTCAACTGATACGAGGAAATTTTTGTTCAGCTCGTCACATACATTAATCTATCAAGATGGGACTGCTCATTTCTCCGTCTGCTGGACCTTGGTGCCTTCGGTGTCGTGCCAGGCCTTGGGAATGAGGTCATCGCTCTCAGCCTGCTCGGCCTTGTCGGCAACCTCCGACTTCACCTGGGCGTGAACGTCTTTGGCGCGGGCCCGCTTTTCTTCGGAGTCAGAGGAGGCATCCATCTCAGCGGCGGGGGCGCTGACGGCAGGCGAAGCAGGCTGCTCGCTGGGTTCTGAGACGCCGGCTGCGGTGGCAGCTGCGGCGTCGGCCTCGTCGTCATCTTCGAGCTCGGCACCGTAGACATCGGGGTACCTCCGGAAGCACTCTTGCATGCCCCTATCACGTAATGTTAGCACATGACCGCACTCCGAATGGTATGCAGAAAGGTCAGGGTTGAACGAACTTGAACTTGTCAATGCAGTCCATGCCCTTGGGTTCTTCCGTGGAGTACACAAAGCAGCTGAACGCAGCCTTGAACTCCTCGCCGCAAGGACCGTGAGCCATGCCGCCCAGGCATGGGCAGTCCCAGTTGATCTCGCCAGTCTCTGGGTTGAAGGCGGCTTCCTGGCCGGCTTCGTCTTCAAGTTCTTGGGGCGACTTCAGAGCGGCTTCTGAGGCGGGTAGGGCCTCGTGCTGTGTGGCCTGCGCATCCGGTTCCGAGACGGCCTTCGATTCTGCTTGTCTTTCTTCGCGGATTCTGGGCTTAATGGAGTCGATGGTTGGGAGCTGGGTTTCATCGGAAGAATCCGGTGTGCTCTGCTTGGAGAGGAGGGATACTGTATCATTGACCAAGTTCAATTAGTATGAATTCATCTTTTACTTGTAAAGCAGCTTGCTATTATCCGAATCTTGCTCGTCCAGACGTATGGTTCCAATTGTGTAGGAAGGGAGAAAAGCCATGACCGAATCAAAGGTGACGGCCAAAGCCGGGATCTCGCACATACATGACGGCTGTTCGGCAAAGACACTGCTCGTGTTATAGTAGTATACAGCTCCAGCGGCCAACCCCAGACGGACAATGGTACTCTTCCAACTCCTCGACTTGGCGTCTGGAGGAGCGGTGCTTATCAATCGTCTGCTTGCAGGGCCACGGACTGCGACACCCGGCGCGCGGAGGAGAATTCTGGTCGCGGGACGGAACATGATGCGGAAGGGATGTGAGAAAAGGAGGCGGAAATATGAAGAGTAAATACGAAGCCGGCTATGCAGACATTCAATCGGTATGCGAAATCTAATTGAGGAGGAGATGGCCGGCCAGACCGGTGCGAAGCGGAGAGAGAAAGAGGATGTGAACGAATTGGTGATGTCCTGCCAGCCTGAGGCTCCTGAATTTCCACTTTGAGATTAAGGTGGGTGGTCACGTTACCATCTGGCCAATCAGATGACGTCCATATCTAGTACTTCCATCGTCTTCTTTTTTACAAGTGCTTACCATTATAAGAGCTGCGCTGATTAATTCGGTCTTCAAATCATGGCTTTGATGACTGGCGTCATGCTTATGAGGCTGTTATGTAAATTAAGTCTTTGGGCTAAATGAGAGATGTTTACCCCTCTAGTGCTACTCCGTACTGAAAGTCGGGATGCCATAACGATGTATATATATGACGTGAATGAGAAAATCAAGATTGAAGACGAACATGACAATCTCGTGCAGTAGTAGATGAGAAGAGAAACCATCAAGGTCAAGGCTTCATCTGTAGATTCTCCCGAATGAAGAGCAGTTCTATTTGCCAGATCAACCATCACCAGTCCCTTTTTAAATCTACATCTACTACATCCAGGTTAAGCCCCTCCATACAGATTTTCAGTAGAGGTAGACTTTTCCCAACTGCGGTAGAGCATCGTTCTTCAACACTATCGCTCCCCAACTCCAAAGATAATTCAGCACTTATAAGTGTCAAGCTGGGAAAGCGATAGCCTGTCTAGCCAGAGATACTGAAACACTGAGATTCCCATGAATGCCAGTGCGTGACATCACTGCAGTAAAATTATCATCGTATCGCGCTTTCAGCCCGCACACCAGTGCAACCAGACACAGACTGAGCTCAATTCCTCTCAGGCGAGAAACCGACCAAATCATCTTGGAAATCCAACTCATCAAGCGATAATGTCAACGGAGTGGGACCCAACTCAATTCTTCTGCGACTCCAGCCAACCCATTGCTCCATTTGCGCTGCTCGTCCTTAACCAGCCAATCAACGAAAGAGCTTTTGCAGTCCTGAAGAAACATGGTATGTGCCCGCTCAGTGCAACTCCTCCATACAATATCCTGCAATAATAAGAGGCGAACTAGCTAACCCGTTCCAAGCATGCTTCACCATCTGCGCCGACGGCGGCGCAAACCGCTTCTACGACATGATGCACAAGCAGGGGAGGGAATCTCAAGAGGTAAATTAACCTGCTCTGCTCTACACCAGACAGCATCCAGCATCTCCCAGAACTAACAAACGGGACCCAGCTACCGAATCTCATAATCGGCGATCTGGACTCCATCCGCCCCTCCGTGCGCTCGCACTACGAGGGGCTAGGCGTCTCCGTCATTGAGGATCCGGACCAATACTCGACGGATTTCACCAAGTGTCTCAAGTACCTCCGCGCGCACGCAGCTGAGATCATCACCAAGCGCGAGATTTCAACGCAGTCGCCGTCTGCGCGTCTGGAGATTCTCATCATGGGCGGCCTGGGCGGGAGAGTCGACCAAGCGTTCTCGCAGATCCATCATCTGTATATGATGACGCGGGAAGTAGCTGGTAAGTCGGCGGCGGGGGATCTGTACCTGATCTCCGAGGAGAGTATCACGTTTATTCTACAGTCGGGACGGCACACTATTCGCACGCCGAGAACGAAACGGCCTGGTGTGTGTCCTGAGCAGGGCGAGGATGAATATTATCTGCTGGAGGAGAATGTCGGGATAATTCCTCTATCTGGACCGGCGAGGATCACGACACGCGGATTCCAGTGGGATGTGGAGGACTGGTTGACTGAGATTGGAGGCCAACTTAGTACCAGTAATCATATTCGAGCCGATGAGGTGATTGTGGAGACGGGGGTCCCTGTTCTAGTTACGTTGGAGCTGGCGCAAAGATTTAAGAGGATGCGGTGATGGAATCTTAGTTCCGAAGTTGCTTTGTTTTCTATTTTTCTGTCTGTTCAAATAGACTCACGCTGGGATGGTGGTTGACACATGTATATACACCCAAGATAAAGTATATAGAAGTCTGATCCGAAGACGTCGCTTATCCCGACTCTGTGGACAAGAGCCGCGAGATTTCCATACGTCTGGAAGCCCGTAAAATAATATATGAATCAATTGATTCCGTGACACCAAACCAACCAAGTGGATCGAATATACTGAGTATAGTGACAAGAAAACGACAATCCACAGATACAACCAAGGCGCCTCCCTCTGAAGCGAGTACAACAAGAACCAAAAACTGTAGCAAGCAAGACCCAGACAGACATCACGCCTTATTAAACCCCGAGAAGAAGATATCCAAGAAATGAGCTTCAACTCATCCTGACACCTGAGTGAGCGAGAAGCCTCCTTGTTCAACTGTCTGACCCTCTTCGCCCTTCCATGCTTTCTCTTACCGCTGATTTGCTTATATATTGCTTCTCATGAGCCCGACAAATTTGCGTCAACCGCGCAAGAACGCATCATCCAACGCAACCCAGAGCGGACCCCGCCGCAAGACAATGACAAGCACAAATTGAAGCACATATATATCTATATCTACTTACGCAGAATAGCCTCGTAGAGAGTGCCAACAGTCCCAATTGCAGCAGTGGTAAGCATGCCTGGCCAGTGGAAGGGGACCGATACATTCACCCTCTCGATGGAGAAGTTGCTGTATAGACCCATGAAGTTGAAATGATGCGCATAAACCACGTACGCGATGACGGCTTTGGCGATATTGAAACTGAGCGGATCGAACTCAGGACGCGTCTTGTGGCCCTTGCGCGTCTCAGGCACAGGACTGCCGCTTGCCTGCAAGCTGATGTTGAAAAAGTAAGCAAAGAGCAAAGGTAGGAGGTAGCCTGTAAGCAGCCACAGGGAGAACGGGGCCCAAAAGGCCCCATCCACAAGCATGAAGAGATCGGGTACCCTAAGCGCGAACTCAGGGCTATTGATGGCCGGGACAGCAGGGATAGTGGTCAGATAACGGATGGGGATGAGGTCTTTCATAAGAAAAGCGCCTTCAACGGCCATCACGATGGTCTCCACAGCTCGTACGCTGCTCATTTTCGAGCGCACCCAGTTGGAAGATTCCTGTACGCCAGAACGGACCCACGCGTCGTTGATGCGCTCGCGCCATTCAGCGGTCTGCCGATCAATCGCATCTGTGACCAAAGCAGGCGATAGTGGAGGCTCGGCAGCGATTTGCGAGCGCGCAGGAGTCTTTGTTACAGCACTGGTAGCCTGGTTCGGTGTCGAGACCTCCGAAGCCTCCGAATCATCCCTACGTGACAAAGTCAATAAAACTGTCGCTAAAGCTGCACGCGCATATCCAAGCTATCGCGAAAGCCGGCCACGCGACAACGAGACAGACAAGGAGCTAGAAAGAACCACTAGACGGTAGAGACCTACGTCACTTCAACCTCCTCCTTCTTTGGCTGTGTTTGCCTCCGACGCGTTGTTCCAGGCGTGGCTTTCCGTACGGCAGGCGCAGCTTTCGTCGGGGCAGGCGTGACGTCGACCCCGACAGTCTTCTTGACTGGAGAAGTGCGCGCGGGGGATGTCGAAGACGCGCGCGTCCAGTATTCCTTCAACTCGGGAACATTGATCAGGATAGTTTGGTTGTCTTGAAGGTACTTGTGGAGAGCGACGGCCAACGCGTCCTTGTTGCTGTAATCCGCATAGCTGCGCACAGATTAGAAGCGCCCTATTTCATTATTCTGTCATTCCGGGAGCATACTCTTCAAGTCCAGCAGCATGCGCGAGGTCGTTGACCTCGGCTCTGCGTAGCTTCTTCAGCCAATTCAATCCGTTTGACATGGTGATACGCGCGGGTAGACGGGTAGACCAAGAGTGTGGGGACCATGCGACAGGCACAGAACACAGAGTAAGGGATGGGTTGTTTATATATACTGGAAGCGCTTATCGAGACCGATACCGAGTGCACAGAGCAAACAAGGTAAACAGAAGTGAAACTAGGGGAAATCGAGGGATCCAATTTAATAAATAACCAAGGTAGACGGGGATGGAGAGAGACAGAGATGGTTGCATCACCGCCGGAGACAACAGAAGGCTTGACTGCCTGAGGGGGTGACTCGTGGGGCTGGGGCGCTTTGTTTACATTTGGCCGGTTGTTGTGGTCGCCCCATCGCCGTTGCTTCGCGCGGTTCGGCAAGCCTCGCCGTCATTGGCCCCGGAGCGATCAACATTGAATCCTCTTCTTACGGTTCTTTGTCCTTTTCTTCTCGTCCACCTTATTCTCGAGAACATGGTTCATTCATTCTATTTCTGTTGGGGTTCTTTATCTTGTTTCGATACCCAAAGAGAATGAGAGATTGATCTATGGTACACATCACATAATTAGGCATCGTCTAAGAGTCTATGCGGGAGAGGAAAGAAACAAACAAAATGCCGTACCAAGACCTCTCCAGAAATGGTACATATACATATCAACGACAGCGATGATTTGTGTCATCTTGTCATGATGCGCAGTAGCGGAGAGGTTGGTCCGATGCAAAAGGGAAAGAAAATGAACATGCCACAGCCCCGCCAGAACGCCCTGCAAAACATAGCCTGCCAAGGCACACAAGTATGTTCCGGGTGAGATGCGAATATATCTACAAGGAGGGTCCCCATTCTATTTGGTTGAAGATAAGGGGCTCGACTAAAGGGGACCCGTCTCCCCAGTAGTTTGCCATGCCTCCAGCTGCTTCAGCAGATACTGGTACATGACCAGCATGGTTCCGCTTTGTATGCTGGTCCAAACGCCCCGTGGGCCAACCCCGCGAAACCATCCAGAAAATCCTTCAGTCTGGTAGATCACCTTCAAGCCAGTGAAGAATGACGAGGTGTCCAGGCGAGGCGTTCCAGGGGGCCGTACCGAAGTAGAAGCTCCTCCGGTTGAGATCGGCCGGGAGTGAGTCCGGAGACTCGAAGTGGTTTGGCTTGAAGTATGCTGCCGAGGAGTCTCCTTGGTAGAAGCGTGCTCAGCGGGGCCCTTCGACGAAGCGGACGAAGGCTTGGCAGCATCTGGGTTCTGCTGTGTCTGAATTCTAGTCTTTACGACATCCATTGGGCAAGTAATCACGCCCGCCATGCCACCAGCCGTGGCAGCAGTCAAGATCTCTAGCCCAAGACCGATATCTCGAGACCCTACCCATTCTTTGGCGAGTCGGTGTTCCTGTTCGTAGAAGGCAAACTGAAGAGCAGAGAAAGGTAGATCACGGAAAATGGTAGCCTTGTACCCATAGAAGAGTGCAGAAAACCCTTCTTGTCGAATGATGGTTCGCAGCGCGTCTGAGGTCGAGCGGTAATTGTATCCAGAATTGAAGTAAGGGTTGTTATAGCGCCCTTGGAGTTGCAGCCGTGTCTTCAATACCTCCGAGGGAACATATACAACAGAAGCGGCCAAGTCCGCAATGAACCCTAGTAGGCAAAGAGAAAGATGTCAATATTGATTGCACGCCCAACTCTCCCAGCGGATCATCTCCCACATACCTCCAGACAGATATGCCACATTCGCGTTGATCCCCGCATCCAACAACCATCGCTTGGTGAATTCATATGTCCCAAAGAAAATGACAGTTCCCGGGAAAGAACCAAGGAGAGCGGGGGTGACACCACCATAAAGACCGCGGAAGAATCCTTCTTGTCGGTAGATTGTCGCATACGATGAGGTCATGGAGGTGTACTTCGGAGGAAAACTAGGGTCGCCTTGTTGCCGGGTCTTGACCGTATCTAGCGAATGCATAAGCATATCGCCGCAAGTGCCTCCGGTACCTCCGGCAAGCATTGCCTGTATTCAAAGAAAATCCATTCATCAGCACATAAAGATAAAACGGCCCGTCGCAAGGGTCTTCCATTCTGGTGCGATAACGCAGACTACCCAATTCATCACGAGCCAGGTGATTGAGACTATATTGACATACATGTAGATATGGAGGCCGGGGCTCCTCCTCTTCATCCATCAAAGCATCTTGTCGTACGGCACCGTTTTCCCTCTTCATCGGACTAGCATTCTGAGAAGCATTATTGCCGCCGCTCTTGGTGTTCAGCAAGAATGATGACGATGTAGGCGAATCAGGTGTAGATGTCTCTGTCGTCGAAAACAGGCCTAAGAGACGCGAGGTCAAGCTCATTGCAAGGACACCGCAACCCACCAGATCGTGGTGCGGGCCAGACCACGGGGGTTGAGATGCGGCGGCGTAGATTTAAGACAGCACGCCACCTCGAGCGAAGATGACGGGAAGATGCGAGCGAAAGTGAGAGTCAATCAAGCGCAAAAGAATACTGTTCAATATTATACAAGGTCTGAAGGGAATGGAGAGGCGAGGATCGGTGACATCGCACCTCTCGATATGCCGAACAAGAAGAGAAGGGTGGTTGTTTCTTCCTATCGGCCTCTTGCAAACACCGCAAAAAGTTCCCAAAATTTCGAACGGGTTTTTCCGCTTCCTCCGCCGCCCGAGCCCTCTGACAGCCTCAGGCACCATTCCCGGTCAACCCAGGAGATTTCCTACTGAGGAAGCACCTAGTCCGGATTGCACATATTCGGCAAGAATATCAAGAAACTTAATATCACTATTGAACGTTCGAAAGCCGGTTGACAGACATGATATGCTTATTTAAAAACGATACAACCAAGACAGTGCAAATGGCTAATAGAGGACCAACGACAATCAACAATATAATCGCACGGTGAATGAGGATATAAGATGCGTTGAAGATCTCGTTGCATCTCGCACATCCAAGAATTGCAGTATCTCTGCAAGAGACATAAGAGTAAAAGGAGACTATGTCCTATGCCCTCTCCCCCATGCACACTTCAGCCATTCTCTCGCATAATTTTCACCACCAGCTCCTATCTTCAAACCATGGGCCAGGCCTGATCATCGTCAGACCATGGGTTTTATACTCGTAAAAAATTATCAGCGAACGCAACGGATATCTGCAAGCGCCCCCAAGGGACTCCCAGGAAGGAGAACCTTGGCAGGATTTCCGTGGGACGGCTCTTCATTACAGACATTGCCAGCATTTTCGATAATCTGGACTACTGAGGCTTCTTGGCAGCAGCGCCGGAGGTGTAGCGGCTCACATCCGTGGTCTCGTATCCTTGGCGCACAACGTTCTTGAACTGTTCCCAACCCTGGCGAACAGCGGGAGGAGTGCTCTGGTGAGAGACCGAGGCATCGACTCTGGCGGTGAAATGGCGGACAGCCTGCTGGACAAAAGAGCTCTGGGAATATCTGGCGCGGAAGAAAGCCAGGTAGAGGATAAAGAGAACGATGCTGCCCTTGGAGAAGGTGAGTAGGGAGACCACCAATCGGAAGAGGAGCGCCATCTCGAGGCCGGCAACAAGATCCATGCTGGTATCGTAATATTGTTTGACAAATCTTCCAATGGTATCTGCCAAAGGAGACTGCTTCGCAGCAGGCTTGGGAGACCCGGGGGAGGACGGGGAGGTCACGCCAGTCGCACCCTGGCTAGGAGGCTGCAAAGTAGGAATCAAGTGGGCACGTGTATAGGTGGCAACGTGGAAAACGGAGTACACGCTGAAGGGAAGAAGAGCCAGAGGGATCTGGCGAGAGTAGAGCCACACCAAAGCCATTCCTGCGTAACTTCGTAAGCCAAGGCTGTCCGAGAAGTCATTGTAGCAACGAACCGCCAAGGAACCACTCACCAAGGTACTGGACATTTTCGTCTCCAGCGAGCTTCAGCGCAATACTGGGAACGCTGCCCTGGAGACGGCCTCGGGCGATGTGTGCCTTGTACACAACAATTCCGTATGTTCCGGCAGCCGCAATAAACGCCAGGCGATAAGTCACCTGTGCAGCAGAGGAGTAGTAGTTGAAGGTGACATAGGACAACAGATAACGGAAAACCGAGATGAGAAGCGTCACGTGCCTGTATATGGTCAGTGAACCTGCCAGCTAATGCTCCTGCATTCTTCGAAGGGGCCCTGGTGGTAAAATTGCAGGGTTTATGTGCGTTGACGGCGCCGAGCAAACCGAGAATGCAATAAATTCATAATTCGAGTCACTGACGGGGCAGATCGAGTGCTGTTCTTGCAATATGAACGGTGACCTACCCAACAAACCAAGCAAATCTGTAGTGTTCACGCCATCTTCGTCAATAACCAAATTATGAGACCTATGTGCAATGCAGTCCACATACTGTAATGTTTGGGCGAGAGCCTTTAGCCTCTCAGGAAGTGGCAAGTTTGAGGGAGGTGGAGGAGCCATGGGTTCTTGTGTGGATAGCTGTTGTCTCAAGTGTTGCGTAGGCGGAGGAAGCAGGAAGGACGGAAAGACACTGTGAAGAGGAGTGACAATGGAATAGTAGAGACACTTTTTTTGGGTATTAGGGCAAATTTCAGTCAATTGAGGCTGGCTGGCTCGATAATCCTTCGACAAACTGTGAGGGGAGGCTGGGCGGGGAGACGTTGCGACTTGGGGGGTGCGTTTAGTCTATATTATTGGAAGTGGTTTAGCTGGAGAACGGGCCGGAAGCTCTGCGCGGCTCTACTCCGCCTCTTCATTGAGTGACGTCGAGAGCTACCTCGGGATGATGCAACTGCTGGCCATTCTCAATGCAGACCTCAACTGCTGCTATACAAGTTTTTGAACGACCATGCGAGTACGCAACTCTGATTATCGCCGCCCGTCAAGTTCTCCTTTGCTTTTCATATCCTTGATTTTCCTTACTTGTTGGTCGCTTCTCTATCCTCCACTACATCATATCCACAACACATACGGCGCAAGAAATCTAGCGAGAGAACCGAGATTACTTTTTGACAACAACTTAAAATTGACAACTAGAACAGAGCAGACTTTAAAGGAAATAGGACATCGAGAAGGATGGTCGAGGGTGAGGTATTCCACTAAAATGTGTAACGAAAAGGGCAGAAGAGGGCAAGAGAAGAGAATATCACGAGTGATTGGCCACATTGGGGAATAGGAAACAGGGAGACACCAGGTATAACGTAGGCGAAAAGTACATGACGCGAAGTGGAAATTGGGCGTAAGACAGCTGACTTCGACCTGAGCGGGCCACAGCCCCTGCTCATTCATAACCCTGTAAGTGAAGCAAAGGAACAATGTGAGCAAGCAGACAAATTAGTCGTCCGCTCGCGGTTCGCCTGTTCCAACTCACCTCCCAGTCAAATCTCACTTGATGTCGAAACGATTCTTGCTGGAAAAGGAAAAGAAGGGTGACTAGTCCTTTTTCTTAGTCCGCGCAATTAAATGGTAGAGTCGTTACCGGAAGAAGCAGATACGAGGAAGAAGAGTTTCAAGGAGCGTGGTGAAACAAATAAACACACGAGAATGGAGGGAAGTCGAAATGAGCGCTCGGTCAATCAACAGTCGTGCAGGATTAAACGTAGAGACACCGGAAGGTCTCCGACGGCGTTGCATACCTTTGGTGTTCCAAGGTAGTGCTCTTTGAAGAGAAGCATCAGAGTTCCAGTCACTGGATAGCAAAATCCTTAACGGAGAGAAAAGCCCTTCCTCTTCCCCTTCTCTTCGATTGGCCTTCCACTCTCGAGCCGGGCCTTCTTCTCTTCCAGCTCCTGGCGTTGGCGTTCCAGTTGGTCCTTCATCTCGCGATGTCGCGCGTATAATTCGTCCTCGCTCTGTTTCAGCTTGCTTTCCTTCTCTGCAACCTTCTGCTGGAAGACCATCTTCATCTCTGCCTCCATCTTGGCGAGTTTTTGCTCGTGCAAAGCACGCTCCTCCTCCTGCTTGACTGCCGGGTTGACCTCCTTGAACACGCTTGGGTCCTGGGCGACACCCATTTGGGTAAGCTTGTCGGACCGGTAGTTCTCGTAAAGCCAATTGTTGGTGTGCTCCTTGAGCTCTTCCATGTGAGTACGGATCAGCATCTGGCGCAGTTTAACAAAGTCGCAGTGTTCCTCGTTGTCGACCTCAATGACACCCCAAGGATAGCTACGACCGCGCACCTTACGGCCATCAGCTGTGGTGACCTCGGTGTTGGCACCAACAACAGCGAAAGGAACTTTGGACATAATCTCTTGGTTCTCGGCAATGGTCTCCTCGTCGTCAAGCTCGTAGCGGGGTCCCTCGAAAATCTGAATCGAATGGTGCTGGATATCTGCGAGAATCTAGTTGGGGTGACAGGATTAGTTACTGACTCATGATCGATGAAAAGCGTGGGTTACTAACTCTCTGCTTGAAGAGGGAAATCTCCTCGTCGGTCAATGTGTCGGCCTTGGCAATGACAGGAATGAGGTTGACCTTGGTGTGCAGTCTACGCATGACCTCAATGTCGAGGGGCTTCAGCGAGTGGCCGGTGGGCTGGATGAAATAGACACAGGCGTGAATACGGTTATCGACAATGTTTGTGCGGTTAACCTTGTTCTCCGCCTCCAAGTAGGCGTCGTATCTCTGCTCGATGTTTTCGACGATAGGGCGCCACGAGTCATCGTTGTTGACAAAATCACCAAAGCCCGGAGTGTCGACCACAGTCAAGCGAAGACGGACGCCATTTTCCTCGATATCTGCGCTGATGGATTGGATAGATACTGTCTTGGGGATGATGTCGTGACTCGGGCCGGTACGCTCCTTGGGGGGGTAGAGGGAGGTGTTGAACAAAGTGTTGACGAGAGTCGACTTTCCAAGACCCGATTCACCTATCATATGAAGTCAGGACGTGATGGGCGCCTTTTTCTTCGGAATTGGCTTCGCTTCCGAACACGATTCGGAGGAAACTTACCAACAACCATTACGTTGAAGTTGAATCCTTTGCGCACACTCTTGCGGTGCCATTGGTTGGGCAAATTGGCGAAACCAACGTAGCCAGTCAGTTTGCGGCGAACGACGTTCTTCATGTCCGTGGCAGCTTGAGCCACAGCTTTTGGATCCTTGGAGCTGACTGTCTGAGCGTTGCCGGCACCCATGGGGTTGCTACGCTCAACGTAAGGAGATCCTGGGCTGCTAGGTGCAGGTGATTCCTTGACAGACGCGGGAGTGCCATTGGCAGGAGAGGATGGTGAAGCTACATCATCCGAAGAAGAGTCAGCAAAGTTATATGGGATTCGGCTTTCACTTCGAGACGGATAGGTCCCTGGCAGGAGAGAGGATAGTGAAAGGGTCTTCGGTCCCGGCTTCTGTTGCAGCGAACTGAGGGTCGGGCTCAAAGATCCCAATGGTAGATGCTCCTCCACAGTGGGATTCTCCGAGGCCACCGACATCGTTGTATTGTAGCACGTAGAAGTCAGGAGGATGACAAGTGATAATTGACGGGTAGTTGGCGGAGAGATTTTGACACAAGAACGTAGCTCGATGCAAAAGAATATCGAAAGCGGGCTTACCCATTGTAACAATTATCCGTTGATTCTAGAAGCGAGCGTGGGATGCAATCAAGGTAGCGAGCGTCAAGAAGGAAGTTCCCCTGAATAGCGCCTTCTGAATTAGCAAACAGAGGTTCCTACTGCACGTAGCTAGGGGAAGGAGGGGCACAGAAGGCAGTAAGGGTAATAAATAAATCGATGCCTCGGTCTCAAAGGTTTTTGCAGAAGTAGGGAGGAGTTGCAGCCCCGGAACTGCTATCTGAACTTACCACCGTTTCACTGGTAAAGGGTGAAATCAGTCAACCACGAGCAGAGGATGACCGAGACCACGGTAAATAATCCCAAGCGAGCTCAACGGCGGTGTGAAAAAAGGTAGACACAATAACTATTGTAGGAAAATAAAGTACTATGAAGGGAAAATTATTGAGTACAAATAAAAGGAAGGGGTCGTTGAACGAGAGAAGTGAAGCAACAATAATAGGAAGAACCAGGGGAAACTGGGCCTGCGGAGAGTGATGGGGTGGAGGTCGAAGAAAGGTGGTCGCTGGAGCGAGCCATAATACTAACTGCCAATCCGCCAAAGAAAGGGGCACTTCGCTCAATCAAGCAAAATCTTAGCCTCAAGCCCATACTCGTCCTGAGAAACAGCATTGATCTATCTAGTCACTTTACTCGTAAATTTCTCGCAGTTCGAGCAAAGAGACTTATCACGTTATCCTGTTCTACACAGTTTACCTCTCTAAAGGCTGGAGATATCCTTGCTTTGATTATTGCACCCGAGGACACTGAACGTGTCCTGACAACTGAGACAAGATTTAGGACTTCAAAAAGACAGTGAACTTGCCCCTGGACGGACAGCGCGATTCTACATAGAAGATACGTCTGTACAGGGTATATGGCATCAAGTGCGGACTTGATTCTATGTTGCTCCAGAACATTTGAAACCTCGAGCTTTGATCCTACAACTTTCAGGACCTTACTGTACTGTATAACGGAGTATATCTACGGAGTATGTTCCGACCATCAATAAGAGTGGCTCTTATAATTAGCTTAGTGCAAAAGATTTATTGCCATCAAGAATTTCCCACCATTTTTGACAACATCCAATCAGCTCATCCATATCAAGCGTATGTATGATATAGCAAGCTATCACTGCTCGGCTTCTTGACCTACGTGTAATACCTTACGTACTGATGGTACCACGGTTACCTGTTCAATCAGGGGTAAAAACAGCCTCCCGTGGAACTTCCCGTCGATTTTTGAACGGAAATTTAGCCACCGACCAATCATTAACTTGATGAGCGGCCTGAGGCAGGTAGAGTTGAAACCTGGGCAGTCAAGATTCATATTTTGATTTCTATGTAGTCCGTGTCCTTTGCGCAATTGTTTTGCCAGATTCGGGGATACTCTGAGATCGGGATAGAGTCATCGAAGACAAGAATCTACCGATCTGATGCCATCATCAATATGTCCAGGTCATATTTCGGGTTATTCAAGACCTTTAAGCAACATATCAGCAATATTACAATGTAGTGCAGACCTGCAGGCAAGTCTTGAGAACACTTCATATTGGACGGAACATGGTAGTATGATTGAACGATACGAGTCAGGTTGGATGCAATAGCCTAGAAGGGCAGATTTACTAGGTAGTGCCTGATCGAGGATAAAGCCCTGTATGCAAAGAATAAGTAGCGCTTCAAACAACCACAAGACCAAAGAGCTGACCGCTGCTTCTGATGTAGCTTTGCCGAGATCTACATTGGATCCATAACTGCATTGTTCATGATAGACCAATGATGCCGATGAAGATTGACTGACATGGACGCGCATTAATGCAGATTCATGACATTTCTCCCAACATTAGGCACCCAACTAATGAGTCTACCTCTATCCGAAGTGATGGACCGAATCCTGCTTGGGATAAGGGTCTTTGTGACGGGTTAATTCCAATAGTCGTGCCACAGACGGGGAGCTGACGCGATAGACGACTGCTTATGCGACACATCAGAACTCAAAGTGAGCTCACGCAATAGTGACCGGAGCCTTCACTAAGAGATCTCTGTATTTGCAATCAAAGAGTAGGCTATCTATCTATCTATCTAGATATTGGCTTAGAATTGAGAGTCGTACTTCATTAGAATTCAACGTAGATTACCATGACAGTCTGTAGATTGATGGTACAGCCTTTCTGTGAAGAAGAAAGAGAGTTCGCTTCCAACTGTATTCGCTATACAACCAGGGGCATAAGTATGTCGATTTCGTCCACAACAAACCGAACTACTTCCCGATCTTGCTCTTTTTCTTGGGTCGTTCCTCTTCCTCTGACATGTCCACATCTTCCTCATCGTCGCCGGCGTCCGAAGCGTCATCCATCTCTGCGTCACTTGCGCTGCCGCTGCTTTCGTGCTCAGAATCAAATTCTTCGGCAACATCTGATTCAGACTCTGCCTGAAAGTCTTCGTCAACAGATTCTTCATCCTCATCTGCTGAGCCGCGATCGGCCCGCCCGCCATCCTCATCACTAGACATCATGTCATCGTTGTCAAGGGCAGCAGCAATAAGTGCCGAGGTCTGTTGCAATATATTAGCATTTAATGACCAGAGGGTGTGGGTTGTTGTCAGAGTAGACATACATCATCTGACATCTCGTTCTTGAACCGAATGTTCTTGGCCTTGAAGAATTCCTCAAGTGGTTGTTGTTCCTCACTGTGGTAGGTGTTAGTGACACTAGTCGCATGTAGTTCTGGAAATAGCATACCGGTTGATGTTACTAAACTGGTGTTCACCCATTCCAGCCTTCAATGTGACAGTAATATCGAATGTTCTACTTGCGGACACGGCGCCACCAACACGGGACATGGTGATAACAGCAATATTCTCAATCTGCACGTAAGTAGCGGGCTTGGGCACGAAAATCAAGCTCTTGTCCAAGAAGTACAAAAGACCTTCGTTGGCTTTGATCGAGCATTTGACTCCGCTGTGTCCGTGGTGGCTATTGCACGTAGTCAGCACGGGTCAGGCGAACTGGCAAGGATAAGTATGGCTGACCTGACAAAGTCCTTTGATGGCATGATGACTTTCTTGCCAGATAGGCCACGGAAGATCTTGGTGACGACTTGATGAATCGGCTCTTCGTAACGAGGTTCCAGCTTATCCTTGTAGCGGGATTCCAATAGTTCTCTACAGAGAATTAGTTCCAAGTTCGACATCAAAACGACATTTCGGGAGAACTGACTCTGTCATGTTGAGTTCCAGGCTGATTTCTTCATCCAGCTTCAACTGCATAACCAGGAAAGGATACCGAGTCTGACCTTGCCGTAGAGGAGGGTCAAGACCTAATACAATGAGTGTGTGCATCTCGTCGTTCTTAGGAAGCAGGAAGAATTTCTTGATAGAGGCATATTGAATCTTATAGTCGTATGTTTTGCCGCGAAGTCGGAACGACGATTCGTACATGTCGATATCAAAGCGACCTCTGCAGAGTTCCTTAGCACGCAGCGGCAAAAAAGTGCGTTCAACAAAGAGACGTACCTGGGTGTAAGATGAAGGACATCAAGGAACGTAGCAAAGGTGTCACCGGCGACATCGCCAATCTCTGCCTTCTCCATAAGGGTCTCATAGAAGAGATTGGCCGCATTCTGTTCCTCGCCTTCTTCCTCTTCTTCTCCATTATCCTCATCATTTTCTGTCTTAATGCCCTTCTCTGTCTTGACAGCCGTTCCCGGGATGTAGAAACGCATCTCGACTAACTCATCCGGACCCGCGGCAGCTTTCCGACCGCGGTTTTTTGTGCTTCCAGAAGGTTGGGCATTGGCGTCGCCGTCTGATGTAAGAGCGAACTCGACTGCGACCTCATTCTTTCCCGCCAGGTTTGTGTTCGAGATTTCCGAATACGGGATTTCAAATGCAGGTCGATTCTGAACGTTGAAAGCGAGTTCTGCCTTTGTGAATTCTGCTTTACCCCAATTCCACCCTCGTAGTGCATGCTCGCGGTTCTCAACATTGATGCCGTACCAAATCTTGAACGCCTTGCTCAAGCGTTCGAAGTCCTATTCAAAATCCGCCAAGTCAATAAAACTGTCCCCAGATCTACCATTAAGGTTGCTTTTCGCCATGTGTCATACCTCTTGGTCAAATCCATCTAATTGAATAACACCCGATGAGCGCGATAGAATTTTCAGCTCATATCCCTTCGCTGCCCGGCTCCATTGAGCTGCTCCGATATTGTTGCTATCAAGTGTGAACGTATCACCTCCGCCAGAAGGGCGCCATCCCAAACCACTCTCAGCGAGCTTGCATTTTCCGGGCTGCTTTGAGAGGTCGAGGTAGACGTTGTCAAAAGCCTCCCTATGAATGAGATGAGTATAACGGCAAAGTGAGCGAGTGCGACAAAGGTAGCTCACATTGTGGAGGGTTTTAGAGCAATTCGCCCTTGAATGTAAATTCACAATTCCTGATTTCGGCGTCAACAGCAAAGAGAGAGCAAAAGCGCGATACTGTATCTGGTGATGAAAGTATAGTCTGAGGTCAAATAGCTATCAGCTGCTGAGCTTCACTCTGAGGCGTGCCCTTTTTTGGAGTTTGGACTTCCGCGTTGCGCGCGGCAGTTGGGAACTCACGCGGTTCTCATTTAGAGTTGGCGCCACTACAAACTCGCTGCCTCAGGCCTCCAATACATGCTCAGCCACAGGTACCCCCGCTCTCCCAGATATGTTCCATCCATGATGATACACTCAAATCATTCACTTCTTTAACAGAAATAGTCATCCAACGACATAGGATAACCATAAGACTGCTGGAGTACAATCTGATAGCTGGCTACAGCACTGTGGAACGAGAAACTCGGACTCAAATGATTTGAGCGTTCTAAACAAATATGAAGCTATGGCCCTCAAGCGGCATGCAGCAACTTCTGGGTTCATGACGGGGAAATGTCGGCTCAAGCTGCGGCGAGTCCTTGGTGCATCGCTCTTCGAAATGAATATTGGCCAGCGCGCTGATCAGATAGAAGCCTCATCCCTCAGCACATTGTCATGTTCATCATGTTATGGCTGGCAACTAACCGAGCTACTGCTACAGAAACTCCCAGACTACAGCTATCACAACTAGGAAGCCAGCAAACCGCATTCAACGCCACTGAAGAGAAGAAACAAGGGAACGACTGTCCTTCCTCCTGTGTCTGTCAGCTCTCTCAATCGACGATATGGACCGTGGCGTCTCCGATTTTTACGCCCGGTGCAATTGTTCAGTTTTACTCTAAGCAGGGGATCCCCTTGACATGCTACTATCTAAGCCCTGAGTACAGCGAATGCCGTTATCAAGCAGCCGGGCATCCTGACTAAACATTGGTCCCATTTTGGAGGTGAAGAACTACCAAACCAGCTGGCCTTCCAACAGACCCATCATGTGGCTCATATGGCAAAGCTTCTGCTTGTTTGCAACAGAAAACTCGGACCTTCTGATAGCCGTGAATCTAAACTACATGCCGGACGGGAGTTCCTAGTAGAGGGGCAACTCCAGGCAGGGGCTAAAACTGGACCAGGTCAGGATGATGATAATAATTGGACTGTGGCCGAAAGCTATCATACATGGCAGGCATTGGATGAGTCGCAATTCTCAACCATCACACACCACTCCAAGAAGTTCTCCCTCACAACGTTATATCAACTTTCCACGTAGCCCCCTATAGAGTTATCACAGAACGACTCTCGTGGCATGGTGAGCCATGTCTCTAGCTCGCACACATGGTCAAATTGAATAGCAGCCCACCTCCATCCTCTCCACAACTCTCCGAGTTCCACATGGGCAGAAAAGTTCATATAGCTGGGTTTCTGCGAATTATGCTTAGTACTACATTCGACTTGCTGCCTGAATGATTATAATCCCTGAAATCTTCGAGTCATGATCTGCTGAGGTCAATCTCATGATTGTCGCGCAGTTCCCACCCACCCTCTCAACAGATTACCCCAACAACGTCGACACTAATATCATGTTTGAAAATGAACAACGTCGATATTCCGTCGATTACTATTTGCTGGGATGCAAAACCATGGCGTGTTCAAATCCAAGATTTAGCAGCCTCTTTGTTCAGCTTCCCAACGAGTCATTTGTCGTATGAATCACCTAAACCTCACCGGTCATTACTTATTCTCTAATCACCCTTAAGATTTCTTCCTTCCCCTGACATTCTTTTTCGAACAAATAGATGGATCGATAACTTCTGCGATGACCACAATGATCTCTGATGACGTCCAGGGCCCTGAGGCCAAGCCCGATGATGGCACCACTGACCACGCTCCCATGCCGAAGAGTAAGAGTACCACCGCCAGGGCATCGCATATCACTGAGCAGCCCGTGACCTGGTCAAACTGGCATCAACATATCAATTGGTTGAACTGCTGCTTCATTCTTTTCGTCCCTCTTCTGGGTTGTATTGGGGCCTACTGGACTCCTCTACATCCACGCACAGCCCTCTTTGCGCTTGTATACTACTTTAATGCAGGCCTGGGCATTACTGCTGGTGAACGCTCTCCTTCCCACGTTTTATCCGCCTCTCCCTTCCTTGTCAATGATGACATCGCTGACTTTAGCAGGGTATCACCGATGCTGGGCGCATTGTTCGTATAAAGCCACCCTCCCCTTAAAGCTTTACTTGGCCGCGGTTGGCGTCGCTGCCGGCCAGGGCTCGATACGCTGGTGGGCGCGTGGCCACCGAGCTCACCATCGCTACACGGATACAGAGAAGGACCCATACTCAGTCCGGAAAGGGTTGTTATATTCACACATCGGATGGCTCGTTATGAAGCAAAACTACAAGAAAATTGGCCGCACCGATGTCACAGATCTCGACGCGGATCCTGTGGTGGTCTGGCAACATAAGCACTATATCAAATCCGCCCTGTTCATGAGCTTAATCCTTCCGACTCTGTTGTGTGGCTTGGGATGGGGTGATTGGCAGGGTGGGTTGATATATGCTGGGATTCTGCGTGTTTTCTTTATCCAACAAGCCACCTTCTGTGTCAATTCACTGGCTCATTGGCTGGGTGAGCAGCCGTTCGATGACCGTAATTCCCCGCGGGATCATGTCATCACAGCCTTGGTGACATTAGGTGAAGGGTATCATAATTTTCATCATGAATTTCCTTCCGACTACCGCAATGCAATTCAGTGGTGGCAGTACGACCCGACCAAGTGGATGATCTGGATCTGGAAACAGCTTGGGCTCGCCTACGATCTCAAGCAATTTCGCTACAATGAGATTGAAAAAGGACGACTGCAGCAGCTGCAGAAGAAGGTGGACCAGAAACGCGCGACATTAGACTGGGGCATCCCCCTCGAACAACTCCCTGTGATAGATTGGGACGAGTTTGTTACTAAGTCGAGGTCGACTAACAAGGCCCTCGTGGCCATTGGTGGCGTCATTCATGATGCCTCCGACTTCATCAAGGAGCATCCAGGAGGCAAGGCATTCATCTCATCGGCCATCGGAAAGGACGCCACTGCTATGTTCAACGGAGGGATGTATCAGCACTCCAATGCCGCCCATAATCTGCTATCAACGATGCGCGTCGGAATCCTCCGCGGTGGATGTGAAGTGGAGCAGTGGAAGTGCGTCACATCTGAGGGTAAACGACCCCTGGGATTTGACTCGGAGCAGCCGCAGGTTGATCATGCTAGAAACCCCAGGTGAAAAGCGGCGCAGTCAATTTAAATCGACAGTGGTTCATAATTCTGGGTAGACCGGCGGCTGCAGAAGGACAAGATTAATCTTTAGAGTTTAGATGGCATACTCTCGCTCATGAACCTATCCATACTCAGCAATGATTCTCCCACTCTTCATGAAGGCCACAGCCGCTTGTACCACGACAGCCTGGTAGAAGTCGTGTGACTACCTTGGTTTGAAGTTTGAGGTAGCTAGGTAGCATATGCATAGGTAATTCTGTGTTTACTTCAGTACACATCCGCAGTACCTATGCACAACGTTCTGGCTCATCTTATGTCCTTGATTGGCAACGACCAGGTAAGTGATCATGGATAATGATTCCAGAAACTACCATGGTACTATTTTCTAGCATAGTGTACTATTATCGCAAGGTTTAAACACAGCCCGGATGCGAAAAAAGGCGAAGACAAACCATCACAGGATCATCGTCATATTGATCGCCCATTGTTTCATATCATGAAACTCAAACGACAATGATGCTCCCTGCACCGTGCTATGTGCTTAATTGAAGGAGTTCGATACTGCTAGGAATGATGAGTTGACCCTTTGACAATAATGTCGTTATTATTATTATCAACTTATACCTCTAGAATCCTACGTGAACAGTTAAAAGAGTGGCATAGTATTCAGCAGATCCCCGATACGTCATGGTCTATATTCAGTGGTCTGGCCACTTGATACTAATATGAAGCCAATGATACTATGAATAGCATTTAGCGTCGAGGTTTGTCCATTAACAAGGAACCTTACCAGTTCCCAAACTCGATACCGTACGGAGGAGGCACACCAGTAAATGTGAGGTAGCCGGCCTCAGCACTACACATATTTATTAATCATACTCTCACAGTTATTATTGTCCCGCCTTACTTCGAGCATTAAGCAGACCGAGCATCAACTTTCTTAAACCAAATATACTGAGGTACGTAGTAGTATTTGTACAGCCCAGTCTGTCCCCCAACCGAGGGATTTATCCGTCCTGCCTCCTTATTACATGGCTCCCGTCCATCGCGATTGTGTGTATTGTGTACGGTACAGTACCTACTGGACTACGAAGAAAGTAAGATGCCTCAGTACCTACAGGCACTCACTTCGTACCTATACAGTAGAGTCCTAGACTCCTTAGGTACCTTAGATATATGGCCGTGGCTGGTAAACAGTCGAGACGTGTTTTACATACCGGACCACCTCAACCTAACTTAACTGTGTTTCGAAGTGGGCCGCTTAAATGAGGTACAACCGTACGACTACCAAGCCGGCCCACAGTAAGCCGACCTAGACTTTTCCGAGTAAGGGGTGTAATAATCGATTCCAAGTACCTTAGGCACCTGAAAACTAAGGTAACGGGAACACCACCACCATGAGCAAGACTTCAAGTCTTCGAGCAAACGAGCCCTGCCATGTCATAATATTCCTTTGCACCATCCAACTTCATTCAGTCATTCGTTAACTTTCTTATCCTGCCCGGTCTTATTCATGCATTGAGTTTTTTCCCTTCTTGAGAACGCCGAGTTCTATTCGTTCATTACCTATCATTGTTTTTTCTATCCCCCTTATAGCACATTATTCGTGTTCCTCACTTCCACACTCTTTTCCGAGTCTCTCCTTTGCCAGCCTCCTGCATGACTTTGGGTGGAGGAATTTGAGTTCATTATATAGAAACTCATCTTCATTATCCACCTAGCCAGCTTTCTTTTCTTGCATACACCTTGGGTCAGGATTTCTGCAACAAAATTCGGGGCGATCATTGTCTCTCTCGCCTGTCGTCGCGCCCCTAAACAATGAGGGCTGCCTCACTGTCTGGGCCTGCGACGGCCGGTTTTTCGTACGCCCTCCTATTGAACTTTTTGATACTTTTTCAAGCAGTTCCTACTGTGGCACTATCGTTTACTTCGGTTTCGGAACCTCACTTGGATCTGTCGCCTTTAGGCCGAGTCGCTTTTACGGGAGATTTCGATGCTGTGTCAATTTATTCGTATACCGAACAATCGAAGACAGCTTCGGTCCACGATGCCGGACAATCGATTCTGACACCTCTTCCAAATGGCGGGCTTACAGCGCTTTCGTCCTCCGATGCCCAGATTCGTGCAATGTGCGCATTCACGCGAAAGGATGGAACCTACGAGGGTATCTTTGTCGGAGGGAACTTTACTAAGCTAGGCGGCGTTGAAGCCAAGGGTGCGGCGCTATACAAGCCTGACTCGAACGAAGTTACAGCTTTGCCTGGTCTTTCAGGGTCGGTCTCGGCGTTGCTGTGCGACCAGGAAACCAACAGTGTCTACGTGGGTGGTTACTTCAAATACGAGAACACATCGAACGCGGTCGCTTGGGTTGGAGGTGAAGGCTGGAAGACACTGCCCTTCGATGGGCTCAATGGGCCGGTGGAATCCATCCTGAAGAATGACGATGGCCATTTAATTTTCGCTGGATCATTCGATGGCGTCGGTAATTCCACATCGTCCAAGAAGAAGGAGCAGATTGTCAACCTCCAGGATGCCACAATTACCTCCGATGCAGTCTCATCGAGATCAGGCTACAGTGACCCGAGGAATGTTATCTGCCAAACCAGTGGCGAGGATGGCGAAGGAAAGACATGGTTGCTTGCTGATACCTCGCCAGGTTTCTGGCGAGCAGATATGGGTTTTCAATACAGACCAACTAAACTCCGTCTGTACAATACCCATTTCGAGGGCAGGGGCACCAAAACCTTCCTGTTCAGAAGGCTTCCGGACAATGGCATCATGAATTTCACATACACAGATCCTGACACTGGCTACGACGTTCATTGCGACTCTACTTGCCCCCTGTCCGACAGCGCAGACGAGAAATACCGTGACTTCGAATTTGTGAATGTCGTGGGCATGAGCGGATTCCAAATTGAAATCTCCGACTGGTATGGATCTGGTGCCGGATTGAATGGAATTGAGCTTTTTCAGGAAGGTGAGATCATTTCATAAATATGTTTTTCCAACGGTTCGTGCCTTACTGAAACCGAATGACAGACATCTTCGCCTATGCCGTGGATGCGTTTAACGAGCCGACATGTGCAAGCATCAAGTATCCTTCCAAAGCAACTCGGACGGGCTCTTGGTCGACAACAGAGTCCGGGCAGAGTTCATCCAAGTACTTAACGGCTCATGTCACCGATTCTACTGCAGACAGCGCTTCTGTGGTCTTTGAGCCCGATATCAATCAGTCCGGAAACTATAGTATTCTTCTTTACACTCCTGGGTGCATTCAAGATGGAACCTGTGGCTCACGCGGTGTCGTCAACGTGACAGCCACTGTTACAACGGATTCCGACCAGCATATTCAGACTGTTATCCACCAAACCAATCTCTACGAAAAGTACGATACCATCTACACTGGTCATGTCGATGCCAGCGGTAGTTCGTTTCGTCCGCAGGTGAAGCTGACTCCGGTGGCCGGCCAAGGAGACATCACGGTGGTAGCATCGAGGGTCGAGTTTATGCTCACGAATGCATCAAGCAAGTCGACAGGTGGAGACTTGAACGGACTTTTTGAATATGATCCCGCTTCCAAGGATACAAGCGCGAATCTGACACAATCTGCGGTGAATAAAGCGGGGCTACAACTTGACTCTGGTGCATCTGTGAAGACTTTGGCCAAGCATGACAATGTAATCTATGCTGGAGGAAATTTCTCAGATTCTTCCATTCACAATATCATGTTTTTCAGTGATGGAAATGCGACTGCAATGACTGGGGGTGGTTTGGATTCTGAAGTCACATCGATGGCGGTTCTGGACGACTTCCTCTACGTGGGAGGAAACTTTACCGATACATCTGATGGCGGCAACCCGAACCTCAAACACATCGCAACTTATTCTTTCGATACTAAAACCTGGTCAGCTCTGGGCGGTGGTGTTAACGGCCCTGTCGACCGGATAATACCTTTACAGTTGAACGTCTCCATGGATCTCAATGAGACTGTGGTTGGGGTGAGCGGTGGTTTCAGCCGAATACTCTCGTTTGGCAATGAATCAGCGTTCGATGTATCTGGGTTTGCTGTCTGGGTTCCCTCGCGCAAAAACTGGCTTCAAAATCTTAACGTCAGCCAAATCGAGTACACCGGGCAACTAGCCTCTTACGCCAAATATGAAAACACAACTATTCTCGCAGGCAATCTAGCTTCAGGCGGTATTGCAGCGGCAGGCGCTGTGGCGCTGCTATATAATGACGGGATGAGTCTGGACCCCTTGTTGACAAAGGTGGGCGGAACTAATACCAGTGCTGGGACATTCACCGGCACTTATGACACAAATTCTGGCCGCAACCTTACTATTCTCGGTGGTCATTTCACCACTATCGCCAGCGATGGTTCTTCAGTCCAGAATCTCGCTATTCTGAATGGCGCTGACAATACTATCCGGGGCATTGCCTCGGGGCTCGACAGCAATTCCACCTTTTTGGCCTTGGCCGTCTCAGACGATACCCTGTTTGCAGGTGGGAATGTCACCGGAACCGTCGGCAATTCCATGATTAATGGGTTTGTGGCATACAACTTGAAGAACGAGTCGTTCGTTGAGAATGTGCCTCCCCCATTTACCGGGAAAGACGTCTCCGTCAATGCAATAGCCTCCCGCCCCGGAACCACCGAAATCTATTTTGGGGGCAACTTCCAAACTGCTGGAGCACTCCCTTGCCCCGCCGTCTGTTTCTATGATACAACGGAGGCACAGTGGACTCGACCAGGTGTGACTCTATATGGTAACGTCTTGGCACTCAAGTGGATCAACAACAAGCAATTGATTGCCGTTGGAAATCTCACTATTTCGGGAAATCAGACTGTCGTCGCGACCTACAGTCCTAAAGATCAGAGCTGGGAGCCGTTGGCCGGGACCTCTACGGCCGACACTCTTGGAACTGTCACAGCTTTTACTCCTGCCAACACGGATGTTTCGAGATTCTGGCTCGCTGGAGAATCGAAGAATGGCTCTTCTTTCCTCGCAAGTTACGATGGGTCTAGTTTCCACTTCGCTGGAAGCATCTTCGGCGACGGCACGACCATACGCAGCCTTGAGATCCTCCCACTGTCCCAGAAGCATCGTGATATTTCTGTTCTCAATAATGACCAGACTCTGCTGATCACAGGACAACTTGTGATTCCCGATTTCGGCAATGCATCCGCTGCTCTATTCAACGGAACCGACCTGACTCCGTTCCTCCTGTCCTCGAAGTGGGATGGCCAGTCGGGCAGTATGTCTCAATTGTTCTATGAGAACAAGAATCCTTACACTAGTGGTGGTCAGTAGTACACATGGATGGGGCTTATCTTGGCCATTAATCACATATGCTAACTCTTGCCACAGGCCATCACCACTCGAACGGAATCGTGGTCCTCGTAGCTTTCTGCTGCGCTCTTGGTTGCGTGTTCTTGATTGTCATCGCCGGAGTTATCTTCAATAAGATTCAGCGGCGCCGCCAGGGCTATATGCGCGCCCCCCAAGCATATGGAACCGACCGGCCGTCGACCATGCGACGGGTTCCTCCAGAATACCTGTTCAACACGCTCAAGCATCCGAACCCAGGTACACCAGTGTTATGAGTCGAGATCCGGACTCGATGATATTTGTCCATATTTGAGCAGAAGACGACTCAAAAACATCATGTTCTTGATTCTGTCTGGTACCTCCAGAACGGCGTTCGTGGGAAGCGTCTATTGCTTTATACCCTAATTAATGTGTCTTCGATTTCTCTACTGATAATGTCGGTTTCTAATTCTCCGCTGGCCAGGTCTTGTCAGATCTCATACCAGCCTTTTTTTCCAGCCGATCCCTCTATCATCTTTGCTTGCCATTGGTCAGTCCAGGCAGGTTGCGCTGGCGTGGCGGTGGGAAGGTCGGTTGAGATCAATATGCTATTTGGTGCTATTTCATCCTGAGCTCTACCTTAGTCTTTAGCTTCTTCGTTGCCCGGGGGTTGGCATGTCCTCACCCTCGGCACGCTTTATTATGTTTCACTAGATGGACATAAATACATCCCGCGCGAGATCGCGGTAATGGAATGATACGGAATTCTCCTCGTTTCTCAGCGCCTTATTTATTCTATCAGTTTGTAGCTTTATCTACGGAGACTATTCATTGCATTCGTTATATACGATCTTGGTGACTCTACTGTCCAGATGGCAGATAACAACAGAAGTAGCATTCGATACAAATCTAAGTCTACCTATACTGAATACGAGACAACCCAGCAGTCGAGCGGTCAGGCTTCCGGTCCCTTGGAAGAGGATGACACAAAGATTAGCACAAGGGTACCACAGACGCATTTTTTTGGAAAGCCTGTGGCTCGAGTCTCAGCCTCCTTTCTTCTTTAAAAGAGAACCAGTATTGCTACCACGCACCGTTTCTCAATCTCATGCTTTTCCCCGTTGACATATAATGCCTTGATATAGTTCAGAATGCCATTTGGGATGTTAATTGCATCTTGACTGAATGAATGAATGCCTTCGTGACACAATGGGAAATCTCTTCCAAGTTCTCATGTGGCATCCTCTTGCTGTCAATCACCAATTATGTTGATCCTGCCCTGAAGCCATCATGAGTGGCAGCTTAAGATCTATTTTTGTTTATATGGAAGCCATACTGGTCAATCAGATCGCGCGACCCACTCGGCGGTCACTTCATTTTCCTAGGCGTCGGCAGATCGATTCGCATTTAAACCTTCCTTTCCCCTTTCAGTAGTTTTAAAACTTGCTTCTTTTGTTTGATCAAGGGAAGACAGCGTCTGTTAACTGTGCAGCGGACAGGGGATATTAATTCATGGCACGTCAATCCCCGCAAATGGAGTACTCTACTGTAGGAGCCTCAGGCGGAAAAAAGATCCCGCAAAGTGCTCCGATCTCAGGTGACACTCTGGACACTCACAGTCTCCGGTCGGTCGGCATTTAGCGCTGTCATGGGGGAGTTGGGGTCAGTCGGGGCCAACTTGGTGCCCTGTGCGATCCCCGGCCACAATTTGGACCCCCGCTTTCTCTCCCTCCCGTTCTCTTTCTTTTCCCGTGACCTAACAGAATTCATCTCCTTCGCGCTATCATCATAATCATTCGGCTGTCCTCAAAGAGACGGTCTTGTTCCAATATAAATATTATCCATTAATCATAATCATTGTTGCGATTCGATAGGCGTAACGCCATCCCTATTCTGGCAGTTAATTCTTCCCGATTATATTCTTCTCCACGGCCTAGCTTACACCAACACCGTCCACGCTTTACATCGCATACTCGCTTCGTTTCTCGGATGCTGCAACTCAATCGCTATCGTTGCCATCCGGTATGCGATCTCGCACAGGCTGGTATGTAACTTGGGAAGGAGGAAATAGCGCTTGCTCATTTATACATGTACTCCTACATGATTTTGTACTTCACGAATCTTCACATGCATCGGACCATTTTGGACTACAGATCGACTGTGCGAAGATCAAAAGAAAGAGACTGAGAGACTGACGTTTGCCGCTCATCACAGTTTGACGTGTCGGACTCGAAAACTAAAATGTAAACTTCCACCCTTCGCTCTCGTCGCAGTGACTCTGAACGTGTCGGAAAGTGACTAAAACCCGTGAATCAGGTGATGAGCAAAAACCGCAGTGTTCCCAATGTCGCAAAGGATCCAGGGAGTGTCGCCCCAGTGAGGGTGTTATTTTTCGGCATCAGCAAAATGCTTCGATGAACAAGAGTCTCGAGGACTCGTCGAATGGCCGCGGTAGTCTGAAAGGGTTTTATTCCTACAAGAATACTTTCGATGAAGACAGTGTCTGGCTGGATATACCTAAAGATGGTACGGACGAATGATTCGTATTGCGCTCTTCTTCTGCTCGAGCGTCTTGCATCTCTTGATTCGAGGAGCTGATATAGCGATATTGCTCTAGTGGTCTTTGTCGACAATTCCGATCCGTGTGCGGAGGAGCTGGAGACTGTTCTGGGGGAATCTGAAGCCGCTGTTCTAGCCTCCAAGGCTCACCAAAAAGGTCTACAGACGCCTTCCTCTGCCGACGGGGAGATTCGAGGCTTGGAACAATCGTCTACATCGGGATCTACTAATCGGTACTCTTTTTCTCCCCTCGCTACCGACAACGGATCTCATTCTCTGGCACCGGATCACAACACGCCTTCCAATATACTAGACCTTACCGCCCCTTCAATACCGTCTGGATCTTCAACAAATGTACCGCATACTGCATTGGCCCCTCAACCATCGCCTCCGATATCAATTTCTTCTTTCTCCAATCCCAACAGCAACAACACGAACAATGACATCAAATTCATTTTGAATCCTTCCCAAACTCTATCACCGCCCATTGATCCTAGTGCCCAGCATACCTCGGAGCAGATGATATCTTCAATTCCCTCCAGATCAGTGTTGCCACGAAATACCGGGAATACCGAACAGGAGTCCGAGCAGCCAGTGGAGACCGAGTATGAAGTTGTCTTTCTCCTGAGACACTTTTCAGAAGCTCCGGGGCTGTGGTATGTCTTTTCTCAACCCTCAGCAGGATAGTATACCTTCTAACGTGAACTATATAGGATGGATCTCTTCGATTTAGGGACATACTTTGCATCACTTGTTCCGGTCAAGGCTCTCACGAATCCTCTTCTCAAGTATGCCGCTTGTGCGTATGCTGCGAAACAACTTGGTCGCGTGAAGGGCGTAAAATCTCCTTTTGGTGGCGTCAGCGGAAAGCAGGCTTTCACGGAGACGTGGCCTGATGGGAGAGGTATAGATTGGACCTGGTGTGGCGCCAAGTACTATGAAAAAGCCATCCAACTCCTGGTGAATGAGCTGCAACCTGACGAAGGTCCGCCACCGTTGAGCACTCCGGAGGCATTTGGTCAGTGGCAGGCCGCCGAACTGTGCCAGAACCGCGACAGTTCTCGAAAACGTAGAAGGCATAATCGATCATCTGGCGGTGTCCATTCCGACGAAGTTCTTGCCGCAACGGCGATATTATCCATTTATGAATTCCTTGATGCGACTGGTACCGCGTGGAACCGGCACCTGAGTGGTGTGAAATCCTTGCTGGATGTCGCTGAAGTTGGTATGTTGCCACTTGAGCAACACCCTTCTCCAGGGGATGGTTCGCTTCAGCCGCCTAGGAAGTTCGGGCTTTCGAGAGCCAGGAGGGCAACATTCTGGAACTTTGCCAGGCAAGACTACCTGGCTGCATGTAAGTGCGCTTGGATGTACCAGTCCCCTCCCCAATTTCAGGAGACTAATGAGCATCTCATCCAGTCATCAACGAGACGCAAACCAGGTTGAATACCGACGACGTGGTATTGTGGACTGAAGCTGGTCTTCAGCTCGATAGCATGGGATTTGTGCGTACTATTACTTTGAACGCGGCCGGCTATCCGGACGAGGGCGACGAAATGAAGGAAGATATCATTTCGAATGCTCTCGTGTGGATAGCTTCCAAGATTGTCAATTTCATTGGTGCCGGAGATAGCCCTCATTTGACGCACACTGGTGCTGTTGCCGCCGGCCAAATGAGCCTTTCTCAACAAGCTCCCCTTGAGCGTTGGCATCGCCTCGAAGCCGAGCTTGACACATGGTACAAGAGGCTTCCGGCTAACTTTCGACCGTGCGCTCGTATCGACTTATCCAACGTTCCTCACCCAAGGACGGCCGAGGATGAGGATGCAGCCTCGTTTTCTGAAATATGGTTCAGCATCCCGATGTGCTCGTCGGCTATACAGCATTATCACATGGCTCGCATTCTTCTACTTATCAACAAGCCTCATGATTCAATCAATAGGAGAAGTGCCATAACAAACCGGCTCAACTCGTACCGATCTATTGAGAATGAGATTCGCTTCCATAGCCGCGAGATTGTCGGCATCTCATTGGCTCGTCCGCATGGCTCCGTTCGTATTAACTCTCTCCAGCCTTTGTTTGTGAGTGGTCAGTGCCTCACTGAGCCTCGTGAACGACGGGTAGTTTTGCGCTTGCTTCGGGGTATAGAAGCTGATCTCGGTTGGGCAACCGAGTACCGCGTGAAGCAGTTGCTCAGGGAGTGGGGGTGGGATGAAGCATCCGATTCGACTGGGGTCTCATAAACGGTCGTATTCCAGCCAATTCCGGTATTCCATTCACGTCCCCCTCCCGTCGATCGGAAGATTTCATTTCGGCTTCGGTATCTTCATGGATTAGCACTCCAAAAGTGCTACACTTGTCATCCTGGCTCTCCCACTGGCCGCAGAAAGGCGCTGAGTAGCATCGCCACGAGTAAGTTCCAGTCCAATATGCTTGGCCTCAACCGTCTTCTGCCATGTTGTCCGCACCGCATGAGGACCACAACATCCCGATATCGGCGCAAGTGACAGACTCAAAGTTATAACGGGTCTAGTGATATCCTGCGATTTCTGCGGTTCTTCACCTCCGCTTACGGGGTTGCGGCTTCAATGGCCAGCTTGCAGCGGATCGATTTCAGTTTGCCTCGTTCCGTTATATATTGTCCTTTTCCCTGTTAGACGCCTGGTCAGGCTCATCAGCGATCTGTAAGCATTAGCGTTGGCGCATATGATAGCGATATATGGTGATTAATAATGAAATCATGCTCTGAAAAAGATTCCTCTTTTTCATCCAAGCACCACACAACAATTTCAGTGATGACTTCAGAACATAGGTAGTCTGGGGTCTGGGTTTGTTTTAATGCTTATCAACTCGGCTGAGTTGCCTGTCGCTCGGTGTGGTTATCCCCACATCAGGTTTGCATTTCTTGTTTGCTGAAAGCCTTCTGGCGTCAATCGAAGAAAATACTGCAGAACTACTGCATGCTAACAATGCACGCGGCTAAAACAAGCTAGAGGAGTTAGTATAAGGAGGACTGCCGATTTCACTTCTGTCTTCTCCCATATGTCATACATAAGCCCATCAACGTCATACTGATCATCCTGGCGTGCGCAGTACGTAGTAGTCAGTAGACTACAGAGTTGATACTCCATAATGATCAACAGATCCGACCCACGAAGGCCCGAAAATCCCGTCGACTCATTCCCTAGATAAGCAACATCGCGATCTTCACTGAGGGACGGCAGTCTCCCAAGAGCAGGTTTGCCGATCGCAGTGGCAGGAAACGGCAGCACGGTTACGGTAGCGTTATGTCAATTCTCCACATTTGTTCAATGTTTATCGCGGTGGCCGACACCGTTCTTCAGCGTTTGCGACTTGTGCTCGGTGCTGTAGATACCCAGATGCCTTGTGGATCGACGTTGTTGATGGTTATCTATCTCGGCTCTCGGGTTTCCTGTTTTGATGTATGAGGTGGAGTATTCATGGCGATTGGCAAGTGTTGCGGATGAGTAGACTATTTGATCTTTTGTGACTAGGGTGAGGGTCTTCGCCGCATCGTAGTTGTTTGTGGCTCCAGTAGGAATGATTTTTGAGTCCTGGTGGATGATAGGTGCGCTGGGAATTGAAAGGTGTATATTCGAGTCTGAGAATATATCTCCAACTCTCGGAATGGCCTGAGGTGTTGGATTATGGGGCAAAGTTTGAATAGGAAGTATATATTTGTGAATATCTGTCCACAGGTGTATATGTTGCCTAATCCTGCCGAATCTATGTCAGCGGTTCCGAAGCCGCTTTGACATTCTTCTCGTCGTCGTAGTCTGTGAGGCTTGAATGACGGTCTTCTCGTTTCCTTTACTCTCCTCTTTCATATCCTTTGATTCCAACTCCTCCTCACTCGCAGGTCTTTTCAAAGCATAAGCCGTGGAGGTCGTGACTTCTGTCTCCACCTTGACAAACTCTTTGTCCTCAACCTCTTCCTTCACAGCAACCTTGACATCTATCTTGCCAGACGTAGCAGCTAACCTGTCCGAGAATGTCCTCAAGTCTGCTGTGAACAGAACACTATGAGCCCAGCCAGCCTCCTTGCCCCAGAGTTTCCGAAAGTGGTTGCCGACGGCGTCATAAGTTGCTTTCGTTAGCGACTTGTGAGCGCCTCTGCCGAATTTGTAGTCTCTTTGCGCAATTTGCCAGACTAAAAAAAAGAAAGTCAACATAAGTAATCGATAGAAGACATGTTGAGAGTCGCTCACCATGAGTATCTACCGGCACCGCCTCTCCCCACCCCAACCCCATCAGACAGACACAATCCGCAACCTTTGGCCCAACCCCCTGTAGCCCCAGTAGCTGTTCATGCGCGTGACGGTACCCCTGTCTACCCTCCGGTCTCATTTTATCGCCGGGCACGGGCTCAACTCCGAGAACAGGAGACTCTGGATTTCGTAGTGAATCAAGCCAGCCCTGCTCTCTCTCTTTAGCTACAATCAAAGCTGTCTGGTGGATATATTTGGCCCGGTAACCGAAACCTAAACTTCGCAGGCGACCCTCAACATCGTCAGCGGTCAAAGCCTCGGGAGGAGGGAAGTCATGGTATGCGCGGTCGCCGACGGTGGCCACCAGGGGACCATAGTTGACGCATAACTTCTCGACCATTTGCGATATGCGCGCGATATTGTTGTTACTGCTGCAGATAAAAGATACAAGCGCTTCCCAAGCATCCTGGCGCAGTATCCTAATTCCTGTGAACCGGGGTGCCTTTTTCTTGAAGTTCGGGTCTTGCGAGGACCACTGGGTATAGAGGTCCGTAAGATTTGAGGAGAGATTGAGGTAATGCTTCAGAAGCTCTAGGGTCTCGTCGTCATGGGAGTCATTTGATGATCCGTTCTGCGTTACTTTTCCATTAGGGCCATTCACAGCGCCAATTGACTCCGCCCGCGGAGATGAGGAGGAGGGTTTTGTTCGGGGGTTGGTCGTTGATTGAGAGATAAGCGAGCGATATGTTCTATAATAGAGATATTGCGGGTCTTGTTTTAGAGATAGAAGTTGGCCATGGAGTACACATCGCCATTCGTCACTTTCAGGAACATTGTGCCATCTAGAGGCTCGAAATAGTCAGGAATATCGTTTTCCATTCGATGATCAAGTGATATAGCCTACCGAAAGGACTGACCGCAGCGCAAGGTTGTGTTAATACATAATTCGCTCAAACTCATGGGCAACTTGCGCCATTCTGAGAAGGCTCCAACTGTCATGATGTCAAAAAAGGGAACATCATAAAGAAATAGGAACAACTTGCAGCTCTAAAGGCACTGATAGGAGGAGATAAAGCATCTCGAAATTCTGCCGAGTTTCCCTCCTAAGAGGCAGGCGGTAGTTCATGTACGCTGCGTGCGCGCTAACCGCTTCAATTCTAGACGCCGCGGTTGCTCTTCGCCGCCGATTTCACGTCCCTGCGAGTTTTCCAGCCAGACGCTCAGCGCAACTCCTTCGTTCAAGGCCCCTTTGATCATTTCCATTATATCATCAGGATTGCCCTGTGATATTATCTATCGCTCTGAAAGATCAACCCTTATATTTTTGTTGACTTCCCTCTCGCCACTTGGAGTAAAACGAGCAGCAAAGCATAGATAGCTCGTCCAACATGAACGGCGATACTTACTCTTCTTCGAGAGGTGAGAGGCCGTTTTATCTCCTGCAGTTTAACTGTAACTGACATGAGAACAGGAGAACCTGGTCGCTCAAGAGAGCATTACGTAAGTCGCTACAGCCGCTAGGATGAGCTCTTCTGAACAATTGCTAATGAGGCCTTGACAGCGCGACGAAAGACGCGAACGCGGAGGCGAACGTGGAGGTGAACGCGGTGAAAGAGGAGAGAGAGGAGAGAGGAGACGGTCGAGATCCCCCCATTACGGCTCCAGGGGTTCACGACGTGAATACGAGGCAGACTCATACTCGTCGAGTCGCGACTACCGCGCGAGAGAACGAGAGGACCGCTACTCCAGCCGGAGAGACGACCGCGAATGGGACCGGGACCGCGGCGATCGCGGCGATCGCCGACGCAGAGATTTCGATGACAGACCATCTCGACGTGACCGGGATAGAGACTTGTTCGACGAGAAACCCCGGAGAGAACGAGGGGGAGACCGCGAGCGCGAGCGCGACCGGGACAGGAAAGAACGGAAAAGAAGCGCAACCCCTCCACGCAAGAGGGAGCCTACACCCGATCTGACAGATGTGCCATCTGTTCTGACTAGGAAACGTCGTTTGACGCAGTGGGACATTAAGCCTCCTGGTTACGAGAATGTTACTGCTGAGCAAGCCAAGCTGTCGGGTAAGTTGCGACTGCGCGACGTGTGTGTCTATCTATATCGAAGTCGTGGCTAACATTTCTAGGCATGTTCCCCCTTCCCGGAGCACCTCGCCAGCAGCCAATGGACCCCAGCCGCCTTCAAGCGTTTATGAACCAGCCAGGTGGTGGATCTGCGGACAATTCAGCTCTCAAGCCCTCCAACTCACGTCAGGCCAGGCGTCTGTTCGTATACAACCTGCCTCCCGGCGTGTCCAGCGAGCATCTCGTGTCCTTCTTCAACCTGCAACTCAACGGCCTCAATGTCATTCACAATGTGGACCCTTGTATCTCGGCCCAAATATCTGAAGACCATAGTTTTGCACTTCTAGAGTTCAAGACACCCAACGACGCCACGGTTGCTCTTGCCTTTGATGGCATCACGATGGAGGAGCACGAGCCCGTCAGCGGAACTGAGAACGGTGCCCCGAAGGGGCTCGAAGTGCGCCGACCCAAGGACTACATTGTCCCGAACGGCAGTGCGGATCAAGAATACCAGGAGGGTGTGTTGCTGAATGAGGTTCCCGACTCGCCCAACAAGATTTGTGTGTCCAATATCCCGCAATATATTCCAGAGGAGCCCGTGACCATGCTGCTCAAGTCGTTTGGCGAGCTCAAGTCGTTTGTACTTGTGAAAGATAGCTCAACGGAAGAGTCAAGGGTAAGTGGCGTCTATCCGAGCGCGGTAAGGTTTTTACTGACTTGTCAAGGGTATCGCTTTCTGCGAGTACGCGGACCCCTCAGCGACTGCTATCGCTGTGGAGGGTCTCAACGGCATGGAATTGGGCGACCGGCATCTCAAGGTTGTGCGTGCCAGTATCGGAATGACGCAAGCCGCTGGACTTGACATGGGAGTCAACGCGATGTCGATGTTCGCCAAGACTACATCGCAGGATTTGGAGAGCAGCCGTGTCTTGCAGTTGTTGAACATGGTGACGCCGGAGGAGCTTTTGGACAATGATGATTACGAAGGTGAGCTTTTTTGGTTGACGGGGCAATTTTGTAAAATTTACTAACTCCGGTACAGAAATTTGCGATGATGTACGCGAGGAGTGCTCCAAGTATGGCAAGGTCCTGGACTTGAAGGTGCCACGTCCTTCTGGCGGCAGCAGGCAGTCTCCCGGAGTGGGCAAGATCTATGTCAAGTTTGACACGGTAGAATCGGCCACCAATGCCTTGAAAGCGCTTGCGGGCAGAAAGTTCTCTGATCGGACAGTGGTGACGACCTACTTTTCCGAGGTGAGTCTTCCCTAGACCACTTCTCTCTTGTTGTTTTATTCTGACGGTATCTTGCAGGAAAATTTCGATGTGAACGCCTGGTAATTGATACCCGGAGGGCTAGGACTCATCGATTGTGGTATTATCCCTGGTGCTCACGGAAATAATTTGCAACTTGAAATCTATTCCCTTTTTCCATTTGAACCTGGCTTGACCAGCGTTTGCAAACGATCCCTTGAAGGATCAATCAATTGTGCTTGCATTGGACGATGCAACTAGTTTGACCGTGTATCATAGAAAGAAGCAACTAGGCTGGTGAAAGTCTGATGATGATCATGCTATGTTGTAATGATGTGCACATGGAAGGATTGCGTACTCCATGGACTCCCGACTTTAGACGAGACCCATCCAACACTGCTACTAAGCATGAATACGAACACAAGAGTCACTCCTTCCAAGCCCTGATCTGATCCCAAATCCACAATCACATGAAAACCACCCAAGCTTAGCTATGATCACTCTGACGCCTGCTCCACTGCCGAGGCCGGTACACCGTACATTTTAGTCTGGACCTACCGCTGTCGACCCACGAACAACATCCAGTGCACCACACACTGCAGCACATCAAACTCAAACTTGTCCACCTGGCACGATCGCACATGGACCCAAACTTGAGTCGTGTACCCCATGGGGTAGTGAAAGGGAGATCATACCATACCCACACCGATGAATTGACAGTCAACGAATCCGTTTCCATTTCCAGCATCCGCTTATCCGTGTTTGCGGGGTCGACACTCGACACTCGACACTCGATGCACTAGTAAACTATCTACTTGTAGATCAGCGAGTTTGATACCTAGTGGTCAAGGTCTATCGAGCTTATGGGGTTGAGTCTGACACATACTTGGGCAGGTAGTCAGCTCAGCCTCGGTGGTAGAATACACTTGTTGAAGAAGGGTTTTCACATGGCCCGAATCAGCAATGTATTGTCACCACAAGAGTCCGGTCTAGTTGGCTGTAGGGCACTTCGTAATCATGATTCTTGTAGTGATGATGCTGATGCTGATGCCTAGGTCTATCAGAAGGCAACTTAGTCTCCATATCCCCGGAATGAGGGATTTTTACGTAGTGGTGCGAGTAGTCTTATCTCTTGGATTTCTGACTACGGACGGAGGACTCCGTGACAAGACCCGTTTGATCTCGATTCGATAATCGATATTCATCTGCCCAGCATATCTACTCCACAGCAATACGGAATACAACTCTTCGACTCTCTAGTTTGACCTTATGACAAGGTATATGTGATAGTGCCATGCTGATGCTACCCCGTATGGAAGAGATTCTCGTACATTAGTCTACTGATTATTGATTAATAGTCTTGCCCCGGCTATGCGAATCCCTGTCCTTAATGCAGGAACGGTCCTGTTCTCTGTTTGGGTGGGGTGGCATTGCATCAGCTACCTTACCTGGATGGTGACAGTGACCCCCTGATACGGAGTTCTCGAATTCCGGTCTGCGGACAGATACTGACAGCATCACGTATCTACATGCAAAATAGGATTCGATTCACGTTGACATCACGATATGGCAAATTCAAACTCAAACTTTTAGTTTACCTTACCTTAGTCTGCAGTTGCAGTTTACACGCTGAAACTCTACCTAGCTCTACTCCGCATAGACTACGCCTTTCACCGAGTCACCAACCTGGTATGAATACACTGTCTGGCACAACGTGTCTTACGGTCGTACCTTACCTCTTACTCTACCCCGTAGCCAAAGTCTATCTTCCCGAAATCCAATACCAATTTTCTTCTAGAAGCATCGGCTAAAGCAAGTCGCAGCTGACGAGGAAGATTATTGGTGGTGAGGTGACCCGTGGAACGAAAGTCTGAGGTAGCTGGTGCAAGTGCCGAGTTTCAGTGTCAGATCGTCTCATCCTGTTACTGTTGAAGTTACAGTCCAGGGTTTGTGGTGTGGACGGTGGATACTTGTCTTGCTTTTCTACATCTCCTGAATTCTGCATACTCTGTGTGTATTGGTATGGAACACATTGTAAATCAGAGATGCTTGAACGCCGTGAAAGTAATGTGCATAGCATTATCTTTGATATGAAGAGAAGGAAAACAGAGGGCCAGAAACATTGCTAGGGTATACATTGCATCGTCCAAACCAATATACAAATAATTTTTAAACTCCTCAACGGCATGACATAGCATTACATTAAAACCAAAGCCCAAAAAGACACCAGTCTAGTCATCATCTTCCCGATAGACAGCCGGGGCAAACGTTGTCTTGGGATCCCAGTCGCGCCCTTGTGATGCGCTGGGCGGCCGCGGGCTGGAGAAACTCATGGACGGCCGCACGTACCTGGCGTCTCGCCCGAAATGGCCATTCTCGGGACTCTTCGTGCCCGCCATGCGCGCAGGACTTGGCGATCGGACCATGGGCGATGGCGATTTGTAGGAGGGGAGGCCCGTGCTGTTGAGCATCTCGTAGGACCGCGTGTCGCCCAGCCGCGCGCGTGCATCAGCCGACACGAACTCGAGACGGCCCTCGCCCATGCCGAACTTGTTCTGGAAGAAGTCGACCCAGCCGCGGAAGATCGAGGGGCGAGCAAAGAGGATGAAGTTCCAGAATCCGACCAGGGAGAGGAGAACCAGGACGGCGAGGAGTAGTCCTTCGCTGGGCCGGAACTTTGCCGCCTCGGGGTCGCATTTTTCCCGGTCACCATTGGTGGCTGCCAGACATGCAATCCATGGAATCGCCTTTTCCATATTCTCCGGGGTCGCTTTGAGGGCGCTGTCGAGCTCGATGAAGGTCACGGCGAAGAAAATCACATTCGCGATGATGATCAAGACCAGAGCTACGCCTCGCCATTGTAGTTGGAGGACTCTGCGGATGCGACGGTATGCTTGACGAGCGGACACGGTGCGGACGCTGGCGGAGTAGGACGGCAATCCCGAGCTGTTTGTAGTCGAATCGGTGTCGAATAGAGACTTGACGTAGACGTGGATGCAGTACCCCATTGTCGCCAGTTGGAGGATCAGTGCGGCAACCGCGAACGAGATGATGGGAATCCAATAATCCTGCAGGGCACGATCGATGTTGATATGGCAAACAGTGCCGAATCGAAAAGATACGCCCGTCAAGAGCAGCATCACCGTTAGGCCTACAGCCGGGACGACCCAACCGAAGATCAACGCTCCCCACATGAATTTCGGCCCCAGTATTACTTCCCAGCATACCTGAAGATGGAAGGCCACCGTACGGAGAAAACCTAGAGATCGTTAGAACGAGTCAATCCAGACAAGCTCAGAATCATTCCCAACATACTCCATACTACCACCATCCAGCCTCCGAAAAGAAGAAGGGCACCTGTGAAAGCGCACGAGAGACTTGAATGCATATCGTTGGGAGTGATCTGGTTATGGCATTGATCTGGTTTTACTCCTAGAGGGATAATGAACGCAATCTGCATGTCGGTTAATAACACGTCGTAGGACCCTCCAATGCGCCACTTTACTTGCCTCCATGAAACAGATACCCAATGTGAAGCAGATGCTGAGGTAGTGGCGATGCGTAAATTTGACCGGGAGGACTGCGTACGACACAAGCAGGAAGATACAGAGCGGCAGTATAGCAACACTGATCCAGCTGGCAGAGCTCGCTTTCCCGAACAACCCTTAAAAAAGTAAAAAAAAGGTTAGAATGATCGGTTACTCTGCAACTCGAACACATTGTGAACTTACCATCACCGTACGTCCATGATGCTATCGGACAGGGTAAACAGCACGAAATATCGCCTACAGGTTGACAATAACGACCTCCGACGACTAGCAAGCAAAAACCAACACGATCAGCGAATGTCGACAACAGCAAGCCAGCAATCAGCAGTGGAGCGTACATCCACCGGTGGGGGGGAAGAGATCTTCCTGAAGAAACGGCACTGGACACCGTCCGTTCAATAATGTACGATTCGTCATACTGCCAGTCTTGTTCGTGTGACTTCTGCGAAATGCGATTGCGGTCGCCTCAAGTTCATATCCCGTTCATGCAATGGTCGTAGTATATTTTGCAAGTTGTTTCTGGAGGCGGAAGGGTGTGCACACCCCGCGCGAAGGGCTCGCAGCCGAGCAACAACGGCAATAGATGTAATTAAACGTTGCTGAATCAGAGGTATCGAGTCAAAAGGCGGAAGGGGGGGGGGGAAGAAGTGACAGAAAGCTAGATCGAGGGGCAAGGTAGTAGAATATACATGGATCGAAATAATATGTTCTACTTCCCCGAACCCACAGAAGATACTAAGGGTAACAAGCCAGGATCTTCAATTGTTGGGGGGCGAGTAGCTAAGTACAATAATAATACTGCTAGTCTAGTCTGCAAAGTGCTAATGCCATCCCATGCAGGCTCATACCTAGTCTCTACCTCTAGTAAGGGGACAAGAGGCCCGTTCACCCAGGGCACGAGTACATCTGTCCCGCCAACCCACCATGAGGCGATGATTGGATCTGGGATCAGTGAGTAGTCCAGCCAGTTTCCTTCGAGGAACGTGAGACTTGAGCTTGGCACCAGGGGCATTGGTGTGGATAGTGGAAACGAAGCGAACGAGTATGCTGGACGAAAGCACCAATGAAGAAGCACAGAGATTGTCGGGTATCCAATCGACCGGGGACGGCGCCGGTGACCATCAGAATTTAGGGTGATTTGGGACTGTAACTGTAGTAGAAGTCTAGGGTTGGTTGCTGAACTTGCTGTAACTCGCTACAAAAAGAATCAGTCTGGGCGGGGCACCAAACGGCCATGAACTCCACCTATAAGACGGAAAGGAATTCAGACAGAAACTGTGCCACAGTCTAGACTACCTCATGATTCTGGTGTTGATCGCGAAACATCATTGAGTTCGTGGAAAATTGCCTACTGTGTATGGCTGAAAGTTCATTGTTAAGGTATTATTGAGTTACGAAACATGTAAATATGTGTCAGCGGAGACGGAAAACCCTCCCTAAGGTTGTGGTGTCAAGCTTCAGTTACGTGATGAAAAATGGGCACGTTCCATGTCGATCTGTTCTGGATATGGAGTGACAATCTGATTCTTCGGATCAGCATTCTCTGCTTTTTCTTTGTTGGGCAAGTCTGGGACATACTTCTGTCAGAGCCATGGTACTATGGAGTATTAAGTTGATTCCCTCAGGATAAGGAACGCAACGAGGTTTACCCGTCTTTCGGTAAGGCCCATCTTCCTATCCTCAGTTCCTCACCCTTTTAGCCAAATCCAGATACCTTTGCGGACTACTCCGTACACATTCCTCGCCTAAATTATGAACGGTTCGCCAGTACCGTAGGCAACGGAGGTCCTCATCATAAACATAAGACAGGACCGATCCTCTTTTTCTAGGCAATCTTCCCAAACTCATTATTCTTACAATATTTAGTACTCCATAGTCTTCCAGGGTCCGGGATCAATGCAATTATTACCAGGTAGGTAAGTATGACCAATTCCTAGTACCTTACAGGTGCTGCCGGCTTATTGTTGTAGGTAGTATTGGCCCATAGAGGCTTCGTATACCTACCTCAGCCGGCCCATTACGACCTTTTATATCTGCCAGGGGTATCCAAGCCTCTATGGTGTTTAGGCGAATAGCCATGCATTCAAGACGGATCTTTCTGTCCGCTAAACCCGAGTAAGCAGGCCTGTCAGACGCTAATGGCCACTAAACAAACTAAATTCTGCATTGAAATTTATGGAAGAGGGGAACATGCCTGACTCTTTAGGCTCGTGCTTTTGACTGTCTCCCTCCTCTGCAAGTGGCAATTCAGTAGTCAGTCAAGTGCCGACTGCTGCCATTATTTGCCCCTGGTACCTGCAGAACTGCAGAGGATGTCATACAATATTTTAACTTTCTCTTCCTCCCTACCTACCGAAAGTTTGATTCTCGAAGCATTCATAAGTATGGAAATCATTAGACGGAAAGAAATCAATACCCGCTGTGCCATGCGAGCTGAGACGTCAGCAGTAGCGTCATCCGTTCTGGACACAGAGGAAACTCGTCCTTTTGAAAAGTAATCGCTAAATTAGAAATAGGATCTAGATCTCGCCTAGGCAGCGATTCTGTGTCCGTTCGCAACTTCTCCACAATGACATGAATAACGATACTCAATAATGGAGGATAGATACATACTTTGTACCACTCTGGCACTTTAACTGCTTCCTAGTCTAATCTGCCAATCTCTGACGGAAAATGATGCACATTCAGCTTAGTCTCCAGATAGAATACAAATCTCCACAATCCCAAGCCTCATTGCAACCAGTCCCTCCCACTCTCTTGAAGATTTCCAGAGTTCGAGTCTCAGACTAAATCGTCCGGCCTTCTTGGTTATCGGCACCATAAGGGACCATCCCCTTGGAGCCGCACCTGCACCAAGTTCTCACCTCCATCCGTTTCAGATCGATAACTAGTAGTCTAGTACGCAGTAGGCTGTAGCAGGACCAGGAACCACAGAATTCAAACACTGGTCTTTTTTCTATTTCAGGAATCGGGCTTCCAGACCATACCTAGGTAAGCAGGTGTTTCTTGACGGCACAATAAGTATGCTTATTGATCGGCAGCCTCCGCGGAACAGGCACGCGGCGTGAGTAGCGGGAATAAGGGATACTTAGACCAGGGATGAAGTTTCCCAACGGTTTACAGGCAAAAAAGCTCGATAATCTCTGAACTTACAAGATGAGTGTCTTCTTGTCTGGTTAAGCAATGATCTTCGTAGTAGACAATGATTCCATCCCATAATATGCTTGATATACTCCGTATTCGTATCGATCTAGTCAATCCTGATGATCAGATCGTACTCTGTAAAGGCTTGAAGCCTTGAACTCCGAGATTCAGAACCAGACTGAATCCTAAAGATCAAGATCAGTTCCGTCAAAAGTATGACAAATGAAGTATGGAGCCTCTGCACAACATCGCTCCTTGCTAGTGCCGAATTTGGTTGCTTTTTTCAATTTCCTCATTTTACTTTGGCGTCAGCCACCCACGTGGAGTTTACTATTATGGGAGCGTCCCCCGCTGTCTATCTAGCATTAACGTACTGCGTAGGATTTCTCCGTTCGATCTTCCACCCTCGTTTCAGCGGCTCAGGCTCTCCCCGAGTCAGCCACCACTCAAGTCGTCTCGGGTAATGAACTATAAGATCGAAGACAGGGCCCGTCTCGCAATATATTCTGATTGCGATAAATTCCTACCGCGTACTCTATACTCCAAACGGGTTCTACTTAAGTGGCAGCAGAGCAGATTGTTATGGTGATTGGGTATCCAGCTTGTCATACATAGTAAAAACCCAACAGTAGCGGCAGGAGACTCCCTCTCTGAATCGTTACAGTGGAGTCATTGGAGTTCAATGCGGAATGTCATAGCAAAGTTGATCCCTGACTTCTGAGGCAAACATCGAACGACTCCTGCAGCGACGCCGCACCTGCGGGCGATCAGCGCAATAGCAACAATGGCAACATCAGAAAAGAAACGATTACGAAGTAGACTTTAGACGTAGTTAGTCTCATGCTAGACATGGACAAGCAGCAAGATCTCTACTATCAGGCTAATTATCATAAACCATAGTCTAGTTAGGCATAATACGAGAATTATCATCCCGATGTGCACAGGAGGAGATTACACGGCAGCCTAGATGGGTCCAATCCTTGAGGCGAAGGAGCAATTTTGCCGTCAAACAGATGACACAACGGCGCACAGAAAGACTTGTATTTGGGTCTTGCCACTGTCTTGGCACGATCTCGTCAATTGGTCGTGTGTTCGGTCTTGAAGACTGTCGCACACTCGCACTTTCGCTCCATTATAGTCCTTGGAAGAGGCAGGCTGAGCCCAGACCTCGTCGATATTGCAATTGCTTATTGCTCCGTACATGTGAGACAATAGAACCAAGCTGAGCATTGGCATGGCATCAGCTCTTGATTACGAGAACTGGTGGAATCGGCGGTGATTTGCGGAAGGATCAGCGACAGTTACCGGCCAATATACCATGCATCAGTCGAGGCAAACTTTTAGCGGCGTAAGGCGCAACGGAATTTGGTGGACCGGAGAGACCTGATAACTGCCTTCTTGGAATCTACTCGACCATTATTGAACTTTCTTGATCCTGGCTGGCTTCCTTTGAATCATCATAAGTAGACCTATCCAGACTCGATGGGTAGAGTGACCTCCAGCCTTGTGCTGCCTTTTGCTTGGTTGATTGGCAAGCGAGTCACATCGAACTCTTCCCGCCATCGAACCAATCGGCCTCCCTTCCTCCATCCTTGCGGTGATCTGAACGAGAATTGGTTCTCTCGCAAGCCAATCTACGATTACCTCGGACGCTCCTCGATCATCGATCTTTAACTCTACTGATCACATCCCATGGACTCGATAGTCGATGCGGAGTACCCTGTGGTCAATGCCCGCACGAGATGATCGTCCAATCTAGTGAATCGACGTCTGCTGCAGCAATCCGAAAGCGCTTCCTGCCTTGATCGTCACCCGTTCTGCAGATTCTGTCATATAGACGTGATTCGACCGTGCTTCGTACACATATCCTCTCATTTTCCTGCAGCGGTCGAATCGGGGAGCGTTCTTCCATTCTCGCCTCTTCCCTGGTCCTGGCCACATGATGTGATGTCGGTTATCTGCTCCAATCTCTCTTCCAGAGAAGTTTATTCTCGGGATTTGAAATTGTTGTGCGTCCGCGCCATGCGAGCGAATTGGCTGGCAAGTCTACGTTTGTCGACCTTCAAAGAGTTGCGGTCACGTCGAAGATCCTTACGCTCTCTGGCTCTGGGTGGGTGTCTGGTTATGCTTCATCACTTGATCCTTGATGACTAGGGAGTCCACGAGATCAGATCATCGTACCTGTCATATTCAGGTAATGATTTTGTCGAAACCAGTTCGATCAAGCCTTATTTGGGATCTTGAAATCATTGCCCTCATTACTGATTTCCTGATATGTCCGCACCTACTCCGTATATCGACAGAGAAAAGGAGACTCAGAAGACAACCGGAATAAGCTTCGTGTTAATCTCATCGCGAGCCTGCAGGAGTTTGCAGCTGGAGAACTCGGAGCACGGCGCAGGTTCAGGCGACTTGCAGGGACGTAGGACTAACACAACAACAAGATGCCCACCTTTTTCGCTCCAGGTCGCATCCCGGTATCTGCACTAATTAGAGGAGCGCAGCCTTGTTCGAACTGACGTCCAGGCTCAAATACTTGCTAATGCTGACATTGTATAGGCTTGGGAGAGGAAAACCTTGCATATTCTGCCTGTATTACTTTTCACCTTCAGCCTTGAATAGCCGTGACATTCAACAATCTGTCCTAGGGTACCCGCAGCCCTCTATATGTAGATCTTTATTTACTTCCGAAGAACAAGCAATCTTCTCGTAAGGAGAGCACAAAAGTTAAAGTAGGAAAATATGTCATCTTCCGCAGAAAGTACTTGCGTAGTCTAACACCTCATATATTTTCTGTTGCATTCAAGTGCAGTAAGTATTATGGATAATTCAAGAGCGTCAGCCAGCCATCTAAACCAGGGAATATTCGAAGGTACATCAACGATCCAAGGTCGTATGCTTACTGTCCGTTGCGATGACTTGGTGTCATTTAGACCTCAGGCTCAACGTGTCCAGGGGTTTATCTTACGTGGAGTTCAGGCGTTTTTACGGAGTCTGGGTATCCGTCTCCGTTTTGGGTATCACGACCCATATGTAATGCATTCAAGGCATGAACCGTAGGGCAAGTCTGCTGGTTGGGATAGTTTGGAATTTCGCTAAGCTCATGGAATTGAAGGAACCGCCTTCGGAGAGTCTCCAAACCGGGAATCGCAGCAGAAACCAACGGCTGTACTTGCGAAAGTTTACATAGAACTGTATACTTTCGATCTGCTGCCTAGCTCTCTATTATACATTATTGCAATCTGTGCCTACTGCTCAGCAACGTATCCACCCACGCTTCAGCCAGCCCGGAGGTCTTGACCTCTCAGCGTTGTCGGTACGGATTGTGTGGACCTGTGGCTACTCTTCAAAGTTGATAGACATTCATCAATCAAGCTAATTCATGTCTAACCGTGGCTGCAGACGCAAGTTCCGAGCGCGGAAATTTTGAGGGAAGTTCCGCCGGTCCTGAGTGCCTGACATATATTCCCAATGGCTGCGTGTGATCAATTCTCTGCTTGTGATGTCGTCGCAGAATATAAAAGTATACACCTGCTCCTATGGCGAGGGCTCCTAGAGGAACGCCGACTCCGATACCAATTTTTGCGCCTTCTGTGAGTCCAGATGGACCGGAATGATCCATGGGACTTGCAGGGGGTGAAGTTGAAGTTAGAAAAAAGGTAGATAATGATGTTGATGTTGTCGACTGGAACACACTTGTCGACTTGGGTAGGTTGGATTGCTCCCAGATGAGCGGAATCCCATCGGCGTAAACGGTCAGTGGAGTCGAGAGTGTACTCGTGACAATAATCCCAGAGGCCGCCAGTGTGACTGTTTCCTTTGCGGGGAGGACACCGCTGCATTGATGACCATTGGCGTAGTAGCTCATACTCCTAGTCAGGTAAGCGTACATCCTAGGCCAAGTTCTGGGTCGCTCACGAAGGACAGCAAATCGCTCCACTGCTGCTACTTGTTATATCGATCCCATTCCATGATCCGGATAATTGGCCCGCTGTGGCCCATCCACTGGGACAGTATAACCCTGGAGAATCTATTTGGCAATCCGTAAGTTCATCAGTGCATCCCTTGGAAGATCAAGTCCACGTACACCAGTATGTCCCCCAATATGTGGGAGAAATGAGCAGTGAGGTTGGCATTGTGCCAGTTGGGTAACATGTTTGGCCTGGTCCATCAAACCAGTGCCCGTAATACATAGTTGTTTGTGGTATCCCATTCACCTCATAGACAGCTGTTGATAAAGTCTGGAGACAAGGAGTTGGGGCAGCAAAAGCCGTGGTTAGTGGCCCTCGGTTGAAGTAGCTCGTTATGTTGGCCGATGTAGTCATTTCGAAATTTTCAGTCTACGAGGCCTAATAGTGACAAAGAAACAGGATCAATCAAGAGATTTAAGCATTACTCCCAAAGTTTTGCGCGCGGGGATCCGACAAAATGGCATACATAGCTGAATAGCGGTGGATGGGCGCTTAGCACATGTCATGATTGAATGGCACGGCGGTTATGTATCTGGTCCAGGATCCTTCGAAGCTGTGAGTGATAACCAATTAGAGGTATTGGCCTATTTGGGCCACGAATAAAAATTCTCCTGGTTGCCTAGCTTGAGCTTCATGAAGGACGCTCTTGTCCAAGGTATATTTGCTTACTCCGTATAGGACGAGTTTGACAACGCACACGGGGTAGAAAGATAACAGACAACATATGCCCTTTCTTTATGCGAGCTGAGCCAACAACCTTAATTTGGAGACAATTGCCTTACTGAAATACTTGCAACTGTTCTGTAGATTTAAGTTAGGATAATCCCATGTATGCGTGGGAAGTCGGAATGGTCCCGAATTATCCTGCAGCATTCACAGACCTCTGTCTAGGCTCAAAAATATTAACATGGCATTACAGTTCAGCTTCGCGCTTCCCTTACCTTGCATATCACAATACATTGCCAAATCCAAGCCAAGGAACCATATCAGTCTATTCTTGACAGTTGAATATGCGCACAATGTGTCAACCAGGAAGGGTATTCTGAATACAGCGTGTCTCCTGAAAAGTCGACGAAAACAAGCATTAATTTTTGTGAAAATTATCGGTGCAGAATAAGTCCAAAGTATCTGGACGATGATGTGTCGGCGCTCAGCGCTTAGAAGTGATTGGGCATTAACATAATCCACTACCGAGCGGCACAAACTTTTGATACACTACCACCTCATCCCCTGATTAGTTAACAGATTGCTTCATGTAACTATCACCAACTCATTATTATGCCATAAAAATCTACAGATCCAGCTGTTGAATTAGAGGACCAAATACAGCTCGCAATTCAAGCATTTAAAGATGGCCAACTTAAGAGCATCCGCGCAGAGGCTCAGTATGTGTGATAAGATTTTCAAAGGCTGGCGGAGAGGAATGATGTGCGCAGCTTCAAGGGAAATCCCCGTCTCTGCATCAGCCACTCATCAACAACTGCAAGCAGGTTGACGCGGCCTGTGATAAGACGGCGTCCATCCCGTTTTTTTGTACTTGAGGTATTGCAAGCTATATCCAGCATTTACAGAGTAAGGTATGATCGTTGGTTACGGTTACCACCTACATATAACCTAGACAGGAAATAGTAGATCATATTGTATAGAAGCACAATCGAATTTCCCGCAGATGGGCGGATGTCATTGACTACGAGTTGCCTGTTTGAGAACGGGGGTTTGTAATCAACCTCGGGATGTGCAAATTTTATCATTTTCTCAAGTCCTAACACTAATCTGATATGCGATGCGCGAATTCATGACGGACAGCTCGCCCAGAGGGAGTCAAGTCAGGTAAAGGCAATGCGCAAGAAAAGTCTATCATCAAATCGAAGTCAGCAAGGATACGATGAAATCGTTTTGACGACTCAAAAGATGGAAATAGCATCATTGTCAGAAGTCCATTAAGATCATCGAAGCAGACCACAAGGATCTGCTTCTGACATAAGAGGTACCAGAAAATAAAGTAAAAAAGGTGTTGTATCATCACATAGATAAATCACAAGGAAGAATGAAATTGCAAGTTCAGAACATACCTTTTGCAAACTTAGCTGAGAGCGATTGTGAAAACGTCAGTAAGTCATATGCACAGCTCTAAAGCTGGTAACCAGTCAATTGATCTACATGAAGATCAGAACGTCAAGCATTGTCGACAAAAGAAAATAATGAGGAGGGAAGAGAGAAGTTTCGCGGACGTTGTAACTGCAGAAAAAGTAAGAAAAGCTAAGCGAACTCCACCCGCACGTGACCCACACTCCACCACCCGCCCGTCCTTAATCTCATTCATCTTCACATCGGCTTCAATTTTTACGACTTCATCCATCGCCAGTCCAACTCCGTCGACACACCCGACCAGTACACCCCCGACAATACTTCAAGATGGGGTAAGTTATCGCTCTTCGCGATTCAATGCGACTCGAGACGCATCACCATAGTCGCTTGTTCCGAACACTCGAACTAACGAACTCGCTACAGTCGTATGCACAGCAAGGGAAAGGGTATTAGCGCCTCTGCTATTCCCTACAGCCGTTCTGCTCCTGCTTGGTTGAAGACCACCCCCGACCAGGTCGTCGACCAGATCTGCAAGCTCGCCAGAAAGGGTGCTACCCCTTCTCAGATCGGTGTTGTCCTCCGTGACAGCCACGGCATTGCCCAGGTCAAGGTTGTCACTGGTACGTTTATTCAAATATTCGTCCTGTCTGTTTCTACCGTTCGCTAACATTGCATTCTGCAACAGGTAACAAGATCCTGCGTATCTTGAAGTCCAATGGTACGATATTACCGTCCGTCGTAACTCCAATCGCACCAGTATAGACGAGGATATCAAGGCCAGGGGATCATGGACAAGGATGTACGGCGGTTGCTCTGAGAATGAGATGCACGAGCGTTGAAACACCTCTGCATGAAACCGCTGTCGCCCGTCTTAATTCCCCGCCTCGATTCCAAACTCTATAACTGGAAGTGAGAAAATCTTTTCGCAGAAATGCAAAAGTTTTCTCTATGCCTCTGCTTGGTCAATCCACAGGCTGACAGAGAGATTTTTCGTAAAAACAGGCCTCGCTCCCGAACTCCCCGAGGACCTTTACTTCCTGATCAAGAAGGTAGTGTTGCATCTTTCTCTTGCCCCTATATTCCAAGTCTTACTGACTGTTGTAGGCCGTCGCCGTCCGCAAGCACCTTGAGCGCAACCGCAAGGACAAGGACAGCAAGTTCCGCCTCATTCTCATCGAGTCTCGTATCCACCGTCTGTCCCGCTACTACAAGTCCGTCGGTGTCCTGCCCCCCACCTGGCGTTACGAGTCCGCCACTGCCAGCACCCTTGTCGCTTAAGCGGCTCGCCATCTGTCTGGTCTTGTTGTGTGGTTGTTGGTTCTGTGACATTTCGTTGTCGATGAGGAATTTCGCTTTGGCAACCTGAGATGGTTGCGGGGTGATAGACTAGGACTCTCCTAGTGTTAATGCATGAACGATCCTAGATACCTCTTGTCGCGAATAGTCAAAAAATCAAAACAAAATTTTAACTACCTATGATTTCTCAACTGTAGCTTCAAGTAGTTCGCTCTATAAGTAATATGACTGCCTGCAGGTATAAACAACTATACATCACAATTCTTCTATGCACTATCCCTAGTATATGCGAAATCAACTCAATCGTCTAACCTCCTTCGCAACCGCGTTGCAAAGCTCAACTCTCACACCCGCTCCAGTCAGCACATGAATCCACAACCTCTGGGTATCACTCAAGCGATCATTTTCCGACTTGATCTCCACAAACATGACTTCTTTCTTCTCCACACTCCAAAGAAAGAGATCAGGTATCCCCCCGCCGCGCTGCTGATACTCCTGGGCCATGACCTTGCAAATAGTGGCGAGGGCTTCGCCTCGAAAACACTGCACGATCTCAACCAAGTCGTCCAGCTCAAAGGCCCAGTCGATGCCGATGGCGCAGGTCTGCTTCGCTGATTCACGCTCATGGACATCACGAATAATCCTCTCAGCAGCGCCGTTCGTTATTTCTACCAGACGGTGATTGATCTCTGATGCGCGGGAGGGGTAGAATGCATCGGTGTGGAGGTCTAGCGGACAGGTCTGAAAGGGTGTTTGGAAGACATTAGGGACGTAGGTGAATAGGATGTCGTAGAAAAGGTAGCCGAACTAGGATTTATATGTTAGCTGTGAGATCATGCGAGGTAGAATGAAGCATACCAAGGTTCTGACGATCCCTCCTTCTGCATGGTAGCCCTTCCAGCCGTGATCCCTATACCAGCTCAGACACATGCTTTCGACTCTGCATTCGCCTCCGCCTTCTCTCTCGTCAATCCAGATGGTCGGGCGTCCTCGCCTGGTCGAGGATTCCTCGCTTTTCCCTGAAGCGCGAGCAGGTGAGTCCTCCCGTTCGATTCGTATACCTTCAATCGTCCGTACTTCCGGTTTGGCCAACATGACATGGCCAAAGTCGTGTTGCTCGCGCTTGACTACTTTCAAAGCCCTTTCCAGCTTTGTGATCCGCTTTTGAAGGTCATAGTGATATATGAGATGGCAGTCAGGGTCTTCCAGCCCTTCTTCGCATGTCCGTAGGGCAATTCGTTTCCAGTGTTTCTTCTGGAGGTCCTCGCTCCGTCCATCAAAAGGTGTAAGAGCCCACATATAGTGTTCCTCCAACAGTGCTTTTCGTTGATACCATGCACCGCGTCGGGCAGCGTGGAACAAGCGCTGGCCTAGCAATTCACACAGGGTTTCATGTTCCCGTTTGTGTTCTTTGAAGCGCCCGAAGGGATGAAGGCCTTTATGAATGATCCTTGTATAGACCCACGCTGGAGAAAAGCGACGTAAGTAGGCGCCTTCACCCACTTCGTAGATAGTGTCTTCCTTGCGCTGTTCCTGTTCGAGTAGATTTTTCCATCGGGGATAGACTTCTGTACAAATGCGTTTCACATGCTCCAGCCTTTCCTGAGTAGGAGTGCCGTTGAACTCAAGAAGATTGTCTATTTGATGCTGTTTCCGAAGTGCTGATTCGAATTCAAGCAGAATCTCCCTAGATGGAAAGATCGAGCTAGATCGAGATACAATATACTCGGGGAAATTTCTGCGGGAGATCTTCGCGAGAATTATAGTGGTGAGGGATTTCTCCGTCCACTCTGTGGACCTGTAAAAGACCAGATGAACTCTCTCGAAGAGAGCATAAGGCTCCGGCGCGAGTCTGATGCAGTCGCCGGTATACTCAAGGATTTTCTGAATATAATGGCCATCACGATTGACAGCAGGGGGTGAGTCGTGCTCTTTACCGTTCCAGTTGAGACCTGTTTGCCTCTGGCTGGACGCACAAAAGGCTTCGAGCAGCTCCTTCTTACTCTTGCCTTGAACCTTTGCATCCTTGGCGAGGACTTTGAGTTCTTCAAGAAGTAGCAGAGAGGATGCTTCCTCCAGAGTCGTTATCTCATCAGTGTCATCGGCGAACCTGAAATGAGTGAGGCCCGCGCCACTGCCGGAACTCGTGTCTTCAGAGTTATCATCTGAAGATACTAGAGGGCCAGGCAGCTTACGGCTAGACCGCAGATCAGCAACCGCCTGGGACATATCACTAATGTCGGAGTAATAACCCAAGCGATTGATGCGATGCCAAGCCGAGGTCTTGCGAAGGAAGAGCCGCACATATCTGATGATGAACGATCAGCTTGTCTCCGATGACACGAATCTCATGGCTCCACTCACAAGTATTGGGACTCATACGATAGCTCCTTCCATTGTTTAAAAACTTCTAATTCCGCCTCATTGAAAAGATGGGCTTCTTCGTCCAGCACAGTTTCCAGTGCCAGATTGAACGCATCCACATAGATTGAGCTCTTTCCCTTCCGCCATTTGCCGTCTTGAAGCCTCTGGCGCAGATCAGGCTCGTCATCCTGTTCTACCGCATGCGAAATCTCATACTCTTCGATAGCTTGTTTATCTGTAGGAATATCTGGTAGCGAACACTCTAGTTCTGTCTGACTGTTTGGGATTGGGTTCTCGTCCTCGACCGCGAAATCGCCAACTTGAGCCGAGGGCAGGGAATCCCATGAATCTAATGGACTATCAGAGCTATCGATTTCATTTTCCTTGATGCTGGATCCCTCCTTCCGAAGTGTGACTGTTGTGGGACTCTCTTGACCCTCTTTAGGGGTAGTCTTCCTGCGCTTCATGGGAGGGCGCGATGTGTCCCAGTAGTCCAGAAGGGACATGCTGCCACAAGAGCTTTGACGTGATCATTCGAGACGAAATTTCAGAGAGACTCTCTGTAAACAGCATCACTAGTATCAATTTGATGGCCAACGACGCGCTGACACGACTGTTCCATCCCCATCGCTAGGCGCCCAAACGAGTCACGAAAAGACGCGAAGTCACCTGAGTTTAATTGGATTTTGTACCTGTTTGATATGTTTGCAGTCTGACCACTTGGCAGGGAGCAGTAAAGATAAGCAGCGCTGATGAAGGCGCAATTGTACGCATCTAAAGTAAGCGCATGAATTATGACATCTATCCTCGCACTTTGTATATATATCATCCTTTGACATAATAGTGGCCATGGCGGACGTTCCTGTGAGAATTACTCTCCCCTCATGACCATCTCCACAGTGGAGAGAGCTTGAAGAAGCTCCGCCCGCAAGCTCCGCCCTTGGAGATCTTTCTTCGTTCCAATTGCGACATCACTTTTAACTTTCTGTCTACTCTTGCTTTGTTTCTCTTTTTCCTTCAAACAGTATCCGTCATACGTTGAGATCGCTACCGCACCATCTAACTCCTAGTCTTTAGTCACCCGACTCAGCCGCCTCAATCAAGAAAGAATTACCCTCTACGTCCTCTGCGACTCTGAACAATTCACTCCAACACAGTGATCCGACCTCCGGACCCAGCGCATTACATCTACTCAACATGGGTAATGGAGCAACACCCAGCAGCAACACCGGCGCAGCAAACACCCCGCGAGCGGAGTCGAATACCCCCGCGGCGCAGGTCCGTCCAGGCGGCGCGCCCGCACGGGTATACATGAACGAAAAGATAGTGCCGTACTTGCTTGAGGGGATGAAATCCGTCGTCAAAGAACAGTGAGTGGCTTCCTATTGCTTGATAATGCGCTTGCCCCCGTAATGAATCAGCGCAGGGGGTTGCGCGGGAAGTGCATCATTCACGCGACTAGTACTAATATGCCTTCGCGACAGACCCTCAGATCCCCTACGCGTGCTGGGCGAGTTTCTGATTCAGAAGAGCAATGAAGTCGAGGGTGGAGCGGTCTCCACGAAGAAATCGCCCGAGTAGGCTGGGGATTCGGACGGTGGCGCTAGCAAGCGCTGTGAATTCCATTGAGGAGCGGTTACCTCATGTCTACTGTGCCTCGTGGAGCGAATTTCAGAAAGGAATCTGCATGCTCCCGTCTGCATGAGGATGAGCATCACACCGATCCTTGATTCAGAGCAGCTGCGATCTGATGAGAAGGGACATGGACTCTCGCCGATCTCTGTCTGTGCCACAGATTATCACTGTGCTGACATTAAATGCTCGACTTTGGTTATTCGGTATCACGGGAGAACATCCCACCACGGGCAAGTTTTTCAATCTATGTTGCAAGCTAGATTCAGTGAGGATTGTACGACTTTTGCCTGCATATTCTGGATATAGCAAGAGACTCAATCTCAATTCCGATATTGCCTCTCTAGAGGTGGCGACTTGAAATATCCCCTTCCATAGTCACAGTATAATTTTGTAATTCTCGCGTGGATGCGACCAGGGGGTGATTGCAAATTATATATATATATATATATTTCGAGGTCCTTTAGTATCAACATTGAAACCACATGCTCCCTAACAGAGGGGAGGGATTAGCAGGGCTGGTGAACAAGATCAATCGGATAATATAGGTTATACAATATCGGCTTGACGACAGTCTACGGAATATTGTAATAGAAGTTGGTTCTACCACAGCGCCTGATATCGGAAAGACTGAGGTCTCCACCAAGACTTCCCCATATGGTGACTACCCCACAGATGCACAAGAAGAATGTGTAACAAGCAGATTGCTCATATTAGAAGAAAACTACTAGGCACCACAGATTGTGATAATAATAACAATAACCCTGATTGTTAGTGTCTCAGTAGAGCTAGATGAAAGAACCGTCACCAGAAGGCTAGCAGAAGGTTGGAGTAGAATGAGAAAGGAGGGCTCTGCCCAAAAACATCGATCAAGGCCAGTGGTTGAATAGAAGCAATTACTGTATCTGATGTTAGTATTCTTTTTTCGTAATCTTTATTCTTACCTCTCCGGCTACCGTCATCAACCAGTGCCATCGACACGGGGTCAGCCGGCCACTGAGGATGCAGCAGCAGGCCTGTAGATGGTGAATCAACCCAGGGTATTACTTTGGACTAAGTTGATCCGGTCCGGCGCCACGGGAGATGCCACTGGCAGAAGGCTGTCCTCGGGTTGGCGATACTACAGGCACAAATAATAGCGGCTGTGGCAGAATTGGCGAGGAAGAGCAGGATCCCGTTCAGTCAGTTTGGTTCAAACAAGGCGTAAGAACAGAGTCCTTGTGTGGGTGAATGGGCCGAAGCCATTTTGTTTGTTTATGTGTTTCAGGCCGAATACAATCGAGTCGTTACGTAGAGAAAGCTGTATAAGACGCAATAAGGCGAAAAGCTGACTAGCGAGACAACGACCAAGTTTTCCGGAAGAGTTGCAAATGTAGCAGTGCTGACCCATGAGATAATCCGAAGAATTACAACGTTATTGTGAAAATTTGTTTCTCTTTCCCTGCCGCCATATTTCCCGGGTGTATCGAAGCGATGAACAAATGAAAAATATCAGCCCGTGACCGAAGAGAGTCGACACAGTTCTGTCCTGGCCTTTCTTTCTTGCTTTATTTTGTTTTTGAAATGGTTGAGAGATTGGTCGCAAAACTGGTGGCCTTCCGATCCGAAAGACATGTGCATGTGAAGACGACTTTTCCTTCGAAGACAAGATAACAAATTATTGACGCCCTAGGGTCGGCCGTGGAATCGAGACCCGATTGTAGGGAAACTCTCGAGATAGAAGCGTTTCAAGGAAATTGGAAGAGTAATGGCACGTCACAAGAGGAAGGGGCAGGAGGATAGGAAGATGGGGAAAAGCCAGCGAAAAGAGGAAAAGACTAACACGGGGAATAATTACGTTGCATGAACTCGATTCGAGTGTTGGCTTCCCATGTCGTCAATTCACCTACCGGCCACTGTATCTGTCTTCACCACCACGGGGTTCATAAGAGCGGCCAGCGTAGGGTTCGCGGGCAGGAGGGGCGTCGCCATAGCTGGGAGGGTTAGCATCACGATCATAATAGCCACGACGATCGTCACGGCGAGGCTCGCGACTGTACCGCTCTTCACGGCCACCACCGCTACCAGAGGCGTAGCGATCAATGCCACCACGGTAGCTGTAGTCGTCACGGTACTCACGACGAGGATAGTCGCGGTATTCGCGGCCGCCTTCGCGACCACCACCATAGTCACGACGATCACTGTAGGAGTCATAACGACCGTAACGGTAGTCGTCACCACCACCGCCGCCGCCGCCGCGACGCCAGCCGCCACCGTGAGGTCCACGTCTATCATCATAACGGTCACCACGGCCGCCGCGGCCACCAGGTCCACGGAAGTCTGCAGAAGGGACAAGTTAGCAGTTGAATTTGCATCCTTGAGACTCAAGGGTATGAGGACTTACCACGCTTGGGAGGTCCAAAGTATTTGCCAGGAGTAGGAGTTCTGGGGCGGCTACGACGAGCCTTCTCAATGCTGAGAGTACGGCCCTCGATAACCTCACCCTGCAGGCCCTCCTTGGCAGCATCAGCCTGCTCGGCAGTGACCATCTTGACGAAGCCGAAGCCACGAGATTCCTTAGTGTGAGGGTCCACCATGATCGAGCAGTTCTCGACATCGCCGTACTTCTCGAACAGACGGGAGATATCGGACTCGGTCAGACGAGGGTGGATACCGGTGACGAAAAGGTTCGAGCCGGGGTTGATGGCACCTTCTTCATCATCGTCGGGCTTGCGGGAATCGACGGGAGCACTGAACAAGAAATGTCAGCGTGCTGGTTCAAGTGATACAAAAGACTGATAATCTAAGGAAGGGCGAAATTACCGGTCATCGGCACGTCCATTGGGCGAACGGCTGCGAGCACGATCGCCCCGAGGCTCATCGCGAGGAGAAGCGCTGCGGTCGCGAGCGAAGCGAGGCTCGTCTGAAGTTGAGAGAAGCAAAACAAATTAGTACTGCGACCGCTGTATTGACGACTATGATAGTTGTCGATCGGGATGTCCTTAGGCAAACACATACCGTCGTAGCGACCGTTCTCGTTATCGTATTCAGCAGACATTATGTCAATTTTGGAATAGAGGAGAAAACGAAGAAAGTAGATAGGTGATAAGGGGGGTAAAAAGATGAACAAAGCTCGTTACTCGAAAGAGCGCGCAAGATGCACGTCCTGCAACAAGGCTGTGGTTGAATGAAGGGGAAAAAAAGGAAAGCAGAAAAATCCAATCAGCAACAGTCGCGGATTAGACTAGTCTGCGTTAGGAATGCTGAAAACGAGAAGTTATCAGATTCGTCAGTAGAAGGAGAAGTAGAAAAAGAAGGAGGAATGAAAGAGATGGGAGATGGAAGGAGGATGGGTGATGATGATGGTTGGAAAGGAAGGGGGAGAGACGGAGCAGGAAAAAGCGAGGCGAACAATTCCAGACCGGGCGCGGTTTCTCGTGTGGATGGCGCCAAGCCTCAGCACGCCTGGTGTTTGTCTGCAGCAACGAATGTCCCTGTCAACAAGGAGTATCTACGGAGTACTGTTGACAGTTTAGTTAAAGCTGCAACAATTTATACTATCTACAGATGATGGAAATAGATTTTTTTGCAGTAAAGTCAGGGTCAATTCATCCGTAATCAATTAATTCCCATTCTTAGCAAAGACCACAATGCGCGAAACAATGCTTCATCCACACGGTTATAACACTCATAACACGCATTTGCTCCCATCTCTAAGGCTAAGGTTCGAAATAAAACTCGCAAGGGGAATAGAAAAGGTTTCAAAACAGAATCGCGGAGAAGAAGGAAAGTTTGCTAAAATCATGCTCGCAAGTACGTCGAAGAATCACTTGAATCCACGCCATCGCCTCCGAGTTCGATGGACTTTCACAGCCGTCTCGCTGGTTGGAGCGTCTGGCGCAGCAGCGGCTGTATCGGTGGGCGCCGAGTCCCCCTCCATCTCATCGTCTACCAAGTCTTTCAATTCGTCCTCATCCAACTCGCTAAGCTCCTCACTCATCCCCCGCATGACATCGCGACCGGTCCAGCGTTCTTCGTGGATAGTCGTTCCGACGGGATCGAATGGTTGCATGTACCATAGAATACCACCCTGTGACAAGGGATGCTGCGGATCACCCTGAAAGCTTGGTGGAGGTGTGAGGAGCCCTTTCCGCGATTCAGCCGGCTGTGCGAGTAGTGGCGGGCTATTAACTTCCTCCTTGCTTGGCTCGGCTTCCTGCTGTGCTTCAGCACTGGTGGGAATTGTTGCCGATGCTGCAGGAGCAATCTGATTTTCTGGCTCCGTCACAGCCGCCGGAGCAGTAAGTCCAGCAGAATCAGTCATGGGAGTATCCTGTGCTTGAGCATCTGGGATAGGCCGCTCATTCCCAGCGTCAGGCATGGGAGTATCCTCGGCTTTCTCAGGTAGGGCTGAGGAGGATGATTCCTCTTGAGGCTCGGCTTTGGCAGACAACTCTGCTTTACCACCCACTTTCTCTTGCATACCATCCGAAACTTCACCAGAAACCTGATTATCGATATGCGCTTCGCCTTCAGCCGGCTCTGCAGATCCTTCTTCCACTGATCCTCTTCGGGAGAGGACGCTGTTCTCAAACATGAGATCCAGCTCTTTCAGTTCCTTTTCGAAGGGCTTGCGGTTGAGCTCGCTTTCTTTCTTGATCGCATCCTCGAGAGCAGGCTGGATGGCCTTAATGATGCGCTTAGCCAATTTCCTCTTCTCACGCTGTTCAAGAGGGAGTTCAGGAGCGCGCCCGCTGATCTGCATTTGCAACTCAGCAGTGTCCCCGGCAGGTTGAACCCCTATTTCCGACGTGAATATGGAAGCTAGGTCGGCCGAGAAGGCTGCAACCGACGTGTAGTACCGCTGCTGAAGTTTCGTGCGTAGAGAAAGCAGACCTTGTTTGAAAACACCTTTTCCGTCAAGCCTAAGATGCCATTAGCGAGAAAATTGTAACCCTTCGATGACCAGAAAGAGAATACTCACCCTTGAGCTTTGTCATAGATAGGCCAGAGCAGAGGGAAAATAGGGAAGTATACGGTATCCACAATGGACCTTAAAAGTTCCGCATCCTTCAACTTTTCCCGCTCGCGTTTCTTTACTTCATCGCACAGCATCCTGAGCCGATCCAGGTCGTAAGACAATCTTTCACCGAATTCGATGCGTCTCTGCAGTCGCTTGCCACCACTAACTCCCATCGCGACATAATCTCTTCGTGTCATCTCCATTGACGAGAAAGTCTCTAATGACAACTGAAGTCGTTTCAAAAGAGCTGCACCTCGCCTGGCTTCGCGTTTGAGTGTCCAGTACTTGCAGGCATCTTCGGCGTACTGTTTCCTCTGCCGAACACCAAAGCGTTGAAGGGACGCCACTACGGAATTAAGGACAACCTGAGGAATAACCGGAGCACCAGACGGGAGCTTCCATATCGTCTTCGGTGTACCAATGCGCTTCCTTTTATTACCACCAACAGTAAGCGTGATGCGCGGGGTATGTGTCCTTTGTCCATCGACTTCGCCGGGGTCGGCTCCCAAAGGATGGGATGGCTCCAGCGACAGAGCAGCCGCCTGACTATCACCCCATTGCCTGCCTTGCATTGTGTTGCGGTAATATTCTATAGCATCCGCCGTAGCAGCGTCGGTGCCATGCTCCAAGCGCCAATCGTCAGGGACATGCTTATCACAAAACGCCTTGAGAAGATGAGAGTCCATGATTGCAGGAGCCCCATGGCCGGATTTCATCTTGAGGTAAAGCTGAGCCCGCCGTGCACAGGTAGGATGGAAGGCAACAAAGCAGTTTTTGTTGCTGCACTGAATTGAAGCTCCCATTCGCTGCTTGCAGATGTAGCAAGTTAGCTTCCAACGGCTTCGGGGAACTTTCTCAACATCAGTCACCGGCTCCATGAGGGAGGGATTGCCAAGGGAGACCTCTGGGATCCATATGGCACAGAGTAGATGAGACCACTTAGAGCTCGTAGTCTGCTTGAAAGCACCCTCCGTGTTCGGACAGAAGATACAGTTGACGGATCCCCGTCCAATCAGCTGGCACTTGCGACACAACCATTGCCCCTCGGGGATGAAGGGAACACCGTAACACTCCTGATGTACCGCGAGATCACAGCCATCGCAGAAGACAATCGCGTTGGAGTTTTCGCAGTCGCCATCGTCACAGATAGCGCATTTACTGTCTTGTTCCTCGCCGGGGGCAGTCGTTTCTCCATTCACGGCTGCTGCGGAGCTTGACCGGGGGCGTTGTGTCTGTGGAGGTTTCGGGTTCGGCTTCGGTATACGCTTTTCCAAAGTATGCCACTCTTTCTCGATTTTCGTCATGGTGATCTCAAAGACAGCCGGTTTGATAGGCTCCAACTGCTCTTCCCTTCGCTTCGCATTGTAGTCTTCCAGCCATTTTTCGTCTTGCTCGTCCATGTCATATTCAACTCTGCCAACCGAGGAATTGACTTCCCCCTCGCTAGTGGGCGGGTTGATAATATCCAGATCGTCTTCTTGCGCTCCCTCAGTCATCCGAATCATCTGCCGCTCATGACGGACGAAAAGATCGCTTTCTTGGTAGCCCACACTCGCCATCGTCCGGTCCACGTAGTTCCGCTGGCCGACCCCTGGCTGGTCATAGAAGACAAAAGGATCCCGCAACCGGAACGAAGGTTTTGGGAGAGTGAGCCTCTCACGGGGGTTTGGACCCGGTGGCGGTATAGCTTTCGGCTGAGGTGTGATACCGAGGGCATTCAGGATAGCCTCAGGACGACGGGGAGGACGACCTGGTTTGCGCTTGATAGGTGAAGGAGACGCGCCACTGGTATGGAGTTTGATAAGCTCCGCTAACGGATCCTTGCTCGCATTAATATCGATGCCGTTCAACTGCAGAATCTCCGTAATGGGTGTCGACGGAGCCGGACGATCTACTTCCTCCGCGCTGAAAACTGCAATTTTGGCATCGATATCCAAGTCCGGGTGGAACTCCTCCCAACCGCGCTCCTCGCGCGGCTTGTACCCGTCTCCCTGCTGTAGGGCCAAAGCGGCGGCTGTCGACGAGCCATACCGACCACGACTCTGCGACTTCTCCCTTCTCAGACGAGCAGACGGGGGGGTTGTCGGAGCAGGGGGCGGCGGCGGCGGTGGAGGGAGGAGAACTGGTTGTGGTTCAGGTTCAGGTTTGGCTATGCGTTCAGGTTCAGGCTCAGGCTCTGGCTCCGGCTCGGATTCAGGTTCAGGTTCGGGTTGGGGTGCAAGTTCGGGCGCCGGTTCGGGTGCAGGGCGACTTCGTGAGGATGAGGTTCGTCTGACGGGGGTTCGTTTGATCTTGGGAGGTTCGTCCACGTCAATTTCGACATATCTTCCTCCACCTCCAGGTCCTCCGGGAATGTATCTTCGTTTCTTCAGAGGGGGGCCTTCGCTGGCTTCAGGGTTTGGCCCCTTGAGGGCAACTTTCGGGCCCTTTCGCGAGGCCCTGCCGGCCGACAAGCGATATTTCGATGAAGAATATGGCGCCATCCTGAAGAAAGTCCATGAAATAGCAGAGACTAATTGGAGGTAGCTAAATAAAGCGTCCCTGAATGGTGGTCCGTCGAGTTCGCCGCTGAGCCTCAAATTTCAAACGTAAAGATTCCAGGCCGTGCTGTGCTTTGCAGAGAAACCAAATCAAACAACATAGAAGCGCAACTCATGACTTGGAGTATGCAGAAAATGAATATCAACGGCAGTAAATAGAAGGCTCCACGGCCATGACGGGCGACGGCGAGGGGCGACGCGACGGCAACTGGACGTCTGCAATCCACTACTGTCAATGTCTTGGCGCTAACCGCCGTGGGCCAGCCAGAGCGGAGACTCCACCCCGGATCAGGATATTCCCAAGCAACGCGGAGCTTATCCATCATTCTCACTTACGTCTACGACGGAGCAATCGGCTTGTTCCAGGATGAGTGGGCCCGGTGAAGAACGGTATGCATTCCCATTCCAAATTCTGTTCGTAAACAAGCCAGATCATTTTACTGACAGGTGTACTTCTAGATGGCGCGGAGGTCGTCCGTACGATCAAAACCGCCAGTCGGGACAAAGACACTCTAACTCGAGGAACATGGGCGCACACAGCGGGAATCGCGGCGGACAGAGCTCAGCTCCCTGGTCGGATTCGCGTGACCAACTCGCCACCGGGCCGTCTCAGGAGCACGTTCCTGTGCGCGGGTTCAATTCCGCAGAGTTGAAAGCAGCTCTACGGAGAGGTAGGCATTCTCTCGTCATCTACTCCATTCTCTAAGATCTGCTAACACTATCTGGTGTATCTTCAGGCCCAGGAGGTAATACCCGCCCGTCCAGCCGGAACCTACATTTCCGCCACAAGCAGAAGAGTCGCTGACCACCCGCACCAGAGCCCAAGCCTTTCTTCTACCGACCAAGTGGAAAAGATGCAAACAACAACCGTGCCAGCGGACCCTGGGGTGCAAAGCGTACGTCATAATACCACCGATCCGTCAGAGTTCAACGCTGTTAACGCATATGCAGCCAACACGATGGCAAACGGAAAGGACTTCTTTCTTGAGCTCCGCAAGCAGGTGACCGCGTTGCGTCAGGGAGCTACTGTTCCTGGAGGTTGATCCTAAAAGGAGCAATATTAACCCCAAGGCGAAGAAGAAACATACGGGGGTGGTACCGTTCTCAAGCCGAGTCTGAAGCAAGGCTTCAGTGGCCTCGGTCCAGACGAAGAATCGAGGATATGCTGGCTGCTGCTGGCTCTTGCTGGTTATTACCAGAGTGAGCGCCCTGGTCAGTGTGGTACGCGAACTCGGGGTATGCGTTAGGAATTGGGCAGTAGCGCTATTCCTTTGGCATCTTCTGCTGTTGTACCGGTAGATGGCTATGACATGAACATATTCGAGAAAAGTACATGCAAGTCAAGGAATATCGAGAGAAACTTCATGATCCACATATCGGTCTATAAATACAGTGTACAGAAAGCAATGCACGTATGGCACAGTAGAGAGCAGTCTAGTATACAGTGTCCTTGCCTTACTTTATCATCCACCCGTCAGCGCCCAAAAGACCACCATCCTCAGCACGCGGATCAAGAGCCCACTTCCTAAGAGCCCTACCACCGAGATCCGTGCTGAAGCCTGCCTCGAACATCTCAATCCCAGCCCACCCGATCATGGCCGCATTGTCCGTACATAAATACGGCGGCGGCGCAACAATCTCAACATGCTCGAACCCGCGGACATCAAGGAACGACCGCAGCACAGCCATCAGAAACCTATTAGCTGCGACTCCACCGCTAATAACGAGCGTTTTGACATTTTGGACACCCTTGTTCCGCGCTTTCTGCTGCAGCTCCTCAAGAGCGATGATCGTCCGCGAACCAAGGTGCTCAAAGCAGACGCGCATCGCCTCACGGGCCAGAGCAACTCGCTCTTCATCCGAGACATCCTTGCCTGCTATCTTCTTCGCTCCCATCAGTTTGTTGATCATGCTTGGCAGAAATGAGAAGCTGAACTGCAGCTGCCGGGTATTGGCGAAGGGAGACGTGAGGGTCCAGCCCCACGGGCTTGGCTGCTTGATCAGCTCCTCGCCTCGGGTCTTGGGGGCACAGTAGCTGCTCCAATCTGCGCTGCCGTTGGGAAAGGCAAACTGTTCCAGCAGTTTGCCGTACATTGTAGTTTTGGCTTCGTTGAGGACAGAGGGTGCGAGAATTTCTCGCGCAGCTTTATCGAGAGATTCGCCGATCGCGATATCCGCAGTCGACGCCATTATGGTATGGTCTGTAATAGAGGTAGACTCAACAAGCATTGAATGGCCACCGGAGACCAGTATAGAGAGGAAGGGAAATTTGGGGGTTAGAGGTGGGTTGGTAGAGGTGACATCGGTGCCCTGTCGCGCTCGGTCCATGGCGGAAACAAGTCGAGGAGTCAGGAGATGAGCTTGCATATGATGGACGCCCACAAATGGGATCTGCCATGCGACGGACAGGCCTTTGGCTGTATCGAGCCCAGTGAAGAGGTTCGCGCGCATCCCGGGCCCGCGGGTGGCCGAGACGAAATCCGGCTTGCGCCGTTGAGAGCCATCTGACAGTTTCAGTATTTTCGACGTATCCTCGCCGTCTTCTGATACTGATGGTAAGTGCTTGAGCGCCTTATCGACGAGTTTGGCCAGATTCTCTTGATGCGATTCAAGTGCTAGAATTGGGTGGATGCCTCGATATTCCCTGGTATCTGCTGTCACATTCTCGAGAAAATGAATTCTCGCAGAGACGTCTCGGCATTGATCATTTTTCTCGACAATCGCAACTGACGTATCGTCACTATAAGGAGGACAAAGATGAGCGAAATCCAGACTGGTGGTGTAGTCCGACGGTAGCAAAAAGACTTACCATGACGTTTCAATGGCGAGGGTAAGAAGTCCTCGATTCCGGGCTGTCTGAATCACTTTTGAAGGACTGCATATTCTCCCACGGAGGAGGGCAGATGCAGATCTCGAAATCAGCATTGAGAGAATTATTGAAAGTGGTCCTTCGGTTTAGCATCGCATTAGGTTGCGCTCCGAAAAACATTCCCCCGGAACCCGCACGGACCATCGAAGCCCTGGAATACAGCCCTAAACCGGTATCAACCCAGCAACAGAGACAGTATCTACTAGATACTTTACAGCTGCTATCAGCTTAGGTGGCGATAAAAATGCTCTGAGGCTGTAGGACATAGAGTAATAATGGCTACCTATCTCGCTCTACGTCCTACAATCTTCACTCCACCATAGTTTGTTTACAACTATCGCTTCAGTCATAAAGAATGCATTTGGATCGTATCATCACGTCATAAGCCATAATAGTATCTATATACACACTGTTTCACAGGTTGCTCTCTCGCTGAGATCTCATCCGAGTAACAATCATCGAACCCAAGCGTTGCACCGACAATGCAAAATTCCGGATGCTTGCGACGATCCCAAAGTCGGAGCCAGGCGCAGACGCCAGAAAACATGCAGTCTCCGGGACCCAATTCTCGACCTTAGGTCTGGGCTTTGGCGGGTCTGGTGTCGAGGTAGACACCGTATCACGTCGGTTAGACCTCTCATTCACGCACCATCCAGCGTCGCTCTTCTTTTGACAGTTTCGTGTAGGTGCCGTAATACTCCTCAGGGTTCTCGATTGGCGTCACGCAGTGTACTGTAGGAGTAGCCTGGAACTGGATTCGCTTCTCTGCGTGGCTGGTTGCACTGGCCATGGGTTGCTTCTTGAGAATGCTCTTTGATTTACACGAATTGGTGTAACTGTATGATTGCGCTTGAATACTCGAGAAACGCTTTCCGCCCGGGCTTGGGGGAACCGGCGAGTTTGGCGTGCGGGGGAAAGGACCAGGAGACTTGAGCGATAATGAAGGACGAGTAAGGCTCTGCGCGGTCGAAGTGACGACATACAGTTTGGGTCTCATATTGACGGTAGTGTGAGGTGAAAGGTTAACGGACGGTGATTGTTGAGTCTTGACGGAATATGGTTGAACGCAGAGAGAGAGAGAGAGAGAGAGAGATGCACAGCTGAGGTGAAGTCTCTGATCAACAGAGTCTTCGCAAGATGCAAGTATGTAAAAGGTGACTATTATTGATGAAGTGTAGATCGAAAACAAGAAGGCAAAAGATAGTAAATAATGTTTGGACCAGCCAAACAAACCCCTTGTGGGACGAAAATAGAACAAAAAAGACAAAAACGACAAACTGAGACGGAAAGTGTCTGAGGAAGAGAGAGACTCGCAGCAACCCAGGGGTGCTGCGCGGCTATATAGTCGCCCACTGTCTAGCAAGGACATGAGATTGGGACGGAGGAGAAAAGAGGGGAAAAGAGAAGAGCAAAAAAGGTGACGAGGGGGTTGGGATGTTGACTGCCGGCAGCCAATGATCACCACCACATCATTGTCCTAAGCGCCAGACACCTGCAGCCAACGCACGCGAACAGAGTCTATCACACTTGGGTTGTGATTAGTCGCATTGTAGTAACGAATCATGGAGTGATCGCGACGGTGGAAATGCTCTGAAGGATTTCAACCTGACGAATTAGCAGTCTCTCCCATCGACTTGAGCTCAGCACTTCGGCAGAGGAAAGTCTACAGAGAGAGATCATAGCCGGATGCTTGACCCTCGCTTGAGTGATAATTAATTTGGATCTCTGCAGAACTCGAGTCAATGAATGGCAATGATATTGTTTGGCCGACAATGAGCCATGACCCTTGCCCCAAGGGCCTCGACCGTATGAGCTTATATTCCCAGAAGAATAGCAGCTAGGACACCCTCAGAAGTGCTCCTCTCGGCCATGGGATCACTGACTTGGTTGGATCAACCTTCGTTGTGACTCGACATACTACCTAGCCAGTCTATTGGTCGTAGCTGGGATACACCTCGTGAGCTACTGGAAAGCCTGATGGTATAGTTACCAATGATCGCAGAAACCGGACGGTCATGCACCACAGTCACAATCTGTCTGCAGCCATAACGTTCTCTTCACTCAGAGACTTCTCTCCGTGCCCATCACCCTCACATCTTCAGCATAATCACACTACAGTGTGGACCTAGAGTTGTGAGCTCAACCATGACCTTTGTTGACCATCTTGGTGGCCGACGTCGGGGTAGGTTTGAAATCTCAGAAACGTACGCCTGGGTCGGCCTTGAGTTTTGTCAGAGCCATCACAAGCACCCTTAACGGAACAAATCGTACAAATAATGTCTAATCTGAGAGCATCGTAGATTCGGCAGTATCCTCCGTGCCCAAGGAGAAAGACACCAGGAGACAAGAAGGTAATTGATAGGAGTCAATGGCTCTTGTTTGACCCGTCCCCCGAAAGTAAGAGACTGCAATCGGAATCTTAGAAAGGGAAGACTGACGACCTGACGAATCAATGTTCATTCTTCGTCCAGTGGTCGACTTTTCGCTTCCATCCATCTTGTCCACGGGTGGGTTGACCACTCCTGCTTACCGAGCAGAAGCGGCAGTCGTTGGAAAGCTCATGATATGAGTGTCTTTGTAGGTAGGTGAGGAAGTTGTTGCACCATTGATCATTGTCACATTATCACACAAGGTCAAAGGTACATTATAGGTATGCTTAATGCAGATAGAGGACGACATCCATATCAATAGCAGCAAAGACTTGCGCTCAGGCTTGCCATCACTTTGATTTATAGTCCTCGTTCATTGTATTTTGCGCAGAACAATATCTTGCCTGGTGCTGAATCTCTGTATGACCATCCAGCTTCACTTTGTATGCATGTATCTCTTCCTCCTTGGAACGGGTCTGGAGTTATACCCAATTAGTGGCACACAAGTACTGTGTGTAAGACTGCTATATCAATACTAATGCAGGACGTGTCTTCAGAGCGCCTGAAAGACTAGGGAAGCAGGAAAGTGGGTTGTCTCTTAACCATAAGGGCGCTCCAATAGGCAGTCAGACCAGCGACTTAACGTTTGCCAATGCCTGATTCATATGCCAGCTTGCTTGCAAGAGCCTTTAATTCCTCCTCAGCTGCTGTTGGGTCCACTTCTCCCTCAGCAGCAGAAGCCTCAAAATCGAAAATTTTCGCACCGTGTTCCGTCATCAGAAAGTTGTAATTATTGAGGTCCCCGTGAACAATTCCAAATGTAAGCAGCAGACGAACAGTTTCCAGGCAATCTCTGAGATTATGTATGTCTGGGGTTTCCCCCGATAGTTCCTCCATTAAGAAGCCAACTGTTCGTGCTTTTGTTTCCTCATAGACAAAGCCAGTAAATTTCGGAGCGAGAGGAAAAGCGCTTGCCGTTAGAGTAGAATATATCAAAACCTCTTATTACAGGGTCGGAATTTCATGTCTGAACCAAGCGACCTTCAGTATCCACGTTTCACCGTCATACTTTACTCGGGAGATGCGATCGCTGATCCGAGAGACCCTCGTCAGGTCTAAAAGGTTGACAAAGACGGCACCAGGGACATTAAGCTGTTGGAGGTCTAGCCCATGGGGCATAAATTTGTCTGGAGTATTTTCAATACCCTGGAAGCCTCTCCGAACAGTGAGTGTTTTCCATTCCTCCTCCCACTTTGGAATTTATCGCAGCTTTGGAAGAACTCGATCGCCGTCTGTCCTGCAATCACGAGGAAGGATATCCCCATCAAGGATAGAAACATATGCGATCCTTGAATTTCTCCTTATCCGATAGAGATAATCATTTCCTCGAGATCCAGGGACAGTACTCCCTGCTTGATTTCTCAGTACAAGCTCCGCTGATGAGAGAGATTCAGGATATGCTTCAGCTCAACAGGTGCTGCTACGACTGGCTGGTTGCGTAGGGGTAGGATTGAGTTAACACGCCTAGAGAAGGATGATATTAAGAGCCATATAGTGGGCCAAATCTGCCATCTAAATGGGTTAGATATGCTGAGCATGAAGACAAGATAGCTAAGGTGTTGATATGTGACGACGATGCTAAGAGATTGTCGGGTTCGAGACGTACAGGCTATCACTTGGGGAAATTAGTAAAACACAAAGTTGAAGGCGCGTTATTGTAGGTACTTGCTTAATGCAGATGGTGGAAGATATCTATATCAACAGCAGCTAGTACGCGGCCACATGAGTTCTACTTGCCGCCACGTTGATTTATGCCCTGTATTCTGTCCAGAACAACATTTTAACTAGTGCTGTCCAGTCGTCCAGCCTTATCCTTGGTTTTTCCATCTTTCTCTCCATTGTTTGCAGCGGGCCTGGAGGTGACGTCAGCCATAGCCAATTGGTAGCACACAACTGTCGCGTGCAAGACTGCCTGATCCGCACTGAGCCGACGGATCTACAACCTAAATATTTATCAGGACTTAATCATCCTTAATGATCCTTGAACGAGCCACCGTGGATCGCAGTCGACAGTATCATCATGGGCGCATTGGGAATTATTCTTGAGCCCGCCGGTAAGTCGACCGCTACTACCACCGACAACCAAGATAGACAGGATTGACTGGCTATCTGTGACTACAGCGATTGTGGTTATTTTTACCGCGGGTACCCTCATCAACCGTCACAATGATATCAAGTTCTCGGAGACACCCTGCGTTGAGACACCGTTGCTTGAGGACGAAGACTGCGAGGTTCAAAAACCAAGGAGATCATCCAAGGGGCACCCCAACATCCAAACACGAATTCTTGCCCGTTTCCCATTTCTTATAGAGATATGGTATTGGCTACTTACGTATTGGGTACGGCATCATTCTGTTTCTCTTCCTTGATCTGTGACGCGATTATCTGACAGTGGCCCAGATCTACCAAGGGCTGCGCGCGATCTCTGCCCGAGCGATCAGCGACAACGAAGCCGTTTTTGAGACGGCTAGGCGCCATGCGCATCAGATCCTCAGTCTAGAACATTTCTTACATATAGATGTCGAACTACGGGTGCAACGATTCGTCCTCAATCGCGCGCCTTGGCTAAAGGCTGTTCTCGCTAGAGTGTATTACTCGCACATTGTATTGGGCGTCATCTTCCTCGTCTATGGCTATACCTTTTTTCAGAGGGACAAATACCAAGGAGCCCGCCGCACTCTGGCTCTCGAAAATGTGATAGCATTTATAATCCTCACTCTTTGGCGATGTAGTCCGCCACGACTACTGCCGGAGGAGTACGGCTTCATCGATATGCTGCATGACAACGGTGCCGGATCCGCTTGGACACAAAACAAGTTCCAGCTCACAATTGCGGCAATGCCTTCGCTGCATTTTGGTAACGCTTTCTTCATTGCTCTGTGCTTGTTGCGATACAGCCCACACTGGTTCCTTCGCGTGGTCGCGCCGCTCTGGCCCATGATGATGGGCGTGACAATTGTCGCGACGGCAAACCACTTTGTTTTGGATGCCATCGTCGGTGTTTGCGTGACCTTGACGGCATATAGATTCAATCATGCCATGTTGGTTTTGTTGCCGGTGGAGCGGGTACTGTTCAAGTTGCTCCGCATTGAGAAGCCACAGCAATAGTGGTTCGAAGGCAGTCGATTATATTCTTTCTTTATGTCTTAGGCAACATTATTAGAGCTCAGTCAAGAGGAATGCGCCGCGTTCTGAAATTATTTTCAGACTAAAGCCTCAATGAACTCCATTGTCTAATCTTCAATTTCGAGATCCATGAAGGTTGAATATATGTTGACATACATACTCTAGGAACTGGCTGACAACACTGACAATGACATCGGACACTTCAAATATCACCAGCCATACAGTGTTACAACACATCAGGAGTCACTTAACTGCAAAAACTCGAGACTAAAGGATGCTTGTGTACAGCGACGCGCAGAATCTACAGAATACGGGAACTCCCAGTTGAATAAGGTGTTGATAGTGACGTTATCGATAAGCTATTGCCACTAATGAATCACCCTGTCTTTATGCTGTGCACATCATTAATCCTAGCAGACCTCAACTACCGAGTACTGCTTCTCGACACTGGGAGATGGAATGCCAGAGCACAGATGACATCTGATCCATCAGACTTTTTTTTTTTTTTTTTTGGCAGCCGGACTACAGAGTACCTTATCAAATACTCCAATCCAAAGAACTTAAGAATCCATGCTGAAGAACTGCACCGAATCGACCGAGCGCTCCCTGCCATGGTGGCCGGTGAGCTCTCTTGGGGAAATCCCGCGCGGGCATTGTCCTACGGAGTACTCCGTACACACCCTTGCCTAGTAACCAACTACCGCGAGCAGGGGTTGGATAAGTTGACAAACCCTTATTCGGTTGAGAAAATCGTTGAATCGTTGATATATGAAATGTATAATGCACTTGCTTTTGCTTCGTATTCCGCAGCCCTTACGGTTACGGGATACTTCTTAGTAGTCACACGACGTACTCCGTATTCCACTCTTCTCCGTACAACCAGAGTCATGAGCTGGAATTGGAAATTCTCCAATTCTGGACCCGCTGCACTAACTTACTCCGCACCGAAGACGGAGACGACTCAGACGAGACCAAGACACGACTCCCACATCGGGCCGAATTTATGGGCTGGAATATAATTGCGCCAGTTAGACAAGTCAGTGTGTCATGTGAAGAGCTCCGATCCCGTGCATTTCTTCCAGAAACCAGGTAGAAGAAACAATGGGATAACCTGATTCTTGGAATAGTTTTTACTCCGTAGAGTACGAGACATCATTCTTTGCAGATTCCATATTCAAGAGATCATATATACAGGCCAAAGCAGAGTCATCTTCTCGGTTACTGCTATTAGCTCACCCCTCGGTCGCGAGATCTTTCTGGCGGGTTTTTCTCTAGGGTCACCTGCCCCCCGATCTGGTCATCGAATCAGTGGATATCGTGCGTTCCGGAGTTTACCGTGGCTCGCCATCAGGAGGAGTATTTCTGCCCCTGGCTCGTGGCATGCAAATGGTTGCGTAGGTTGAAGACATGTCCTGCCACTATAAAAGGTCCGATATAGATCTGTGTGACATGCGGTGGAAGAGCAAAGAACACTGTAGACATTCCAAGCCTGACGGGGAGTTGGTCAACGATTCTAGTCATACTGCGGAGAAGCGACTGGGCTCATGGCCTGAGGCAATAATAAGGTGTTCGGTCCCAAGTCCGACCACTCACCGGGTAATTTACCCATTCCAGAGGCGGTGAAGCGCTTGTTCCTTTTTCTATTTTTTCTTTTGCTTTTTCCTATTCGCGCCTCATTCTTAAGAAACTCCTCGTCCTCTGGAGGAAAACTTTTTTAGCCGGCTTATGAGAGAAAGTCAAGATTGAAAATAAAAGATCTCTTCGTAGACAAGATAGAAGGATTTTAGCACCACTTTCGATCCGCATTGTATAATTTATTATTTCAACTGCATAAGTGGCAGATCAATCTGTTGTCATCTTGCTCCCCATTTCTTTTTGCCCTTCTCTTCTCCCTCTTTGTCCTAGTAATTCTGTTTCTCCACACAATTGTCTGGTCCCAACCCCTTCATAACCCCGTCCTTACCCACATTGGAGTCTCTCAGACCTCCCTTCATCTTTCGCTTCTTCTTGGATTTTGGATCGTCGAGGCGAATTGGTTGCATTGGCTCAGTGATCTGTGTGTGATATTTGCATGATACAATGACCGTCAAAGAAGCTGTGAAGGAGTCGTTGCTCGGCAGCTCAGAGGAGCCCCGACTGTCGCAACAGGTGAAGCATCATTTCTTTCACCATGCACGGAAAGATGAAAGCACTGGCGAGTTTTATATGACGGAGGATGACTTTATCAATGCTATTGCGCCAAAGCATGAGGATTATGTGAGTTTTGCGGCCTGTTTTCCCCTCTGATTCTTTGCCTACGATGCGATGTGTCATCGCGCTGCGCGGCTGGTCTCCAAATATGACTAACAACCTTACTTTTTGCAATTGACAGCACAAAATCAAGCGCGAACACTATGGACTCCTCTTCAGAGTCGCCGACAAGCGAAGAGCCGGTAAACTCACCCTCAGTGACTGGGCGACCTTCGAGAACCTCCTGACCAAACCCGATGCCGAATATGAGATTGCTTTCCGACTCTTCGATCTGGATGGAACGGGCACGGTCAAGTGGGAGACATTCAAGAACATATACAATATGAACAAGAGCAGTGACAGTATACCTTTCGACTGGAATTCGGAATGGGCTTCCCTGTACTCCGGACGGAGCAAGGCCCGGCACGACATGACATACCCCCAGTTCGCTCAGATGCTCCGAGGATTGCAGGGCGAGCGCATTCGGCAAGCCTTCCACATCTTCGACAAGGATGGTGACGGTTACATCGAGCCTGAAGATTTCCAGCGGATCATCCTCGAGACCTCGAAACACAAGCTGTCGGATTATGTCCTGGAGAACCTTCCCAGTCTGTGCAACATCTCAGCGGGCACCAAGATCTCCTATGCTACCGTTCGTGCTTTCCAGAATGTCATGCGCGAAATGGACATGATCGACGTTATTGTCCGCGAAGCCACCCAGAAGAGCGAAGACGGCAAGATCACGCGCGCCGACTTCCTCAACGAAGCTGCTCGCATTACCCGATTCTCCCTTTTCACACCAATGGAAGCAGATATCCTATTCCATTTCGCTGGCCTCGATGCGCCTTCCGGCCGGCTATCTCAGAAGGATTTCGCCAAGGTCATTGATGCCTCCTGGCGTGTGCCTTTGGCTTTGGCTGGACAGGCTGTCTCCACTGCAACAACGACCGCCCAAGTCGCCGCTGAGAAGACTCGGTCGGTGTTGCACAGCGTTTTGGAATCAGTCCACCATTTCGCTCTTGGCAGTCTTGCAGGTGCTTTCGGTGCCTTTATGGTTTACCCCATCGATCTGGTCAAGACACGCATGCAGAACCAACGTTCGACGCGTGTTGGCGAAAGACTGTACAACAACTCGCTTGATTGTTTCAGAAAAGTCATTCGCAATGAGGGCTTTCTCGGCTTGTATTCTGGTGTTCTGCCTCAGTTGATCGGTGTTGCTCCGGAAAAGGCGATCAAGCTGACAGTGAACGACCTCGTCCGCGGCCACTTCACCAACAAGGAAAACGGCAAGATCTGGTATCCCTATGAAATTCTTGCTGGTGGAACTGCTGGTGGTTGCCAAGTTGTAAGTTCTGTTGAGATCTCCCCACACTGGAAGCCTGTTCTAATTCGCCTCTTATTAGATCTTCACAAACCCCCTCGAGATTGTCAAGATTCGCCTGCAGGTTCAGGGTGAGATTGCCAAGACTGTCGAGGGAGCCCCCCGTCGCTCGGCCATGTGGATTGTGAAAAATCTGGGTCTGGTAGGCTTGTATAAGGGTGCCAGCGCTTGCTTGCTCCGTGACGGTAAGAACGAACCGACGCGCTCCTTCTACTTCTGTGAATATGCTTTTTGACGATTTCGGACCCTAGTTCCCTTCTCTGCCATCTACTTCCCCACCTATGCCCATCTGAAGAGCGACGTTTTCGGCGAGTCTCAAACACAGAGACTCGGCATTGTGCAGCTGCTCACTGCCGGTGCCATTGCCGGTATGCCAGCGGCGTATCTTACCACACCCTGCGATGTGATCAAGACCCGTCTGCAGGTTGAAGCTCGCAAAGGAGATGTTCGTTATAATGGCTTGCGCCATTGTGCAGCCACGATCTGGAGGGACGAAGGTTTCAGGGCCTTCTTCAAGGGTGGACCTGCTCGTATCGTTCGTTCGTCACCGCAGTTCGGTTTCACCCTGGCTGCCTATGAACTGCTGCAGAAATGGCTTCCCATGCCCGGCTCTCACCCTGATGTCTCTCCCACGGGACAAGTTGAGCCCGGCGTTGGGTTACAGAGTGCCAAAGCGCCTCTCCCTTATTTGAGGTCAAGGAACGCTCTGAAGCTGCTCCTCGACCTCGACGAGAACATTGGTCGCGTCTATATCCCTCAGGCCGATAAATGGCCCAAATTCCTCCAGCCGTCGAAGCAATGATTTGCATTGTCATGTTTTCATAGCGATCATTTGACTTTCTTTTGTCTCCTGCGTTGACTTGAAAATATATTATGTTTCTGTATTTTCACAACCGTCTTTCTTGATTCAGTGGGTTTGGTTTGGCCGGGCGAAGATTCCGCATAATTTCTCTTCTCTTTTGTTCATACAGGACCCAGATTACATTGCACATGTACCAAAAGCAGATAGATAGACTAGAAAGAAGGTCATATCATTCCTAGCATGCAACTGTATTCAATGTCAAGCATGAGATTTTGCCTACTTTGTTATCTAGAAAGGGCTCGGTCACGTGAGACATAAATCAGAAGCTGATTTGCGTAAGAGTTTTTGCTCCAACAGGCTATCACAGGGAACTCCACCATAATCTCGGAAATTGAGGATGCTATCATGAGCCATAATGCCTCCTGTTGCCTGCAAGATCGTCGATGGTTGCCTGCCTGTTGAGTTCCCCAGATCGACGATAAGATAAGCTGCTGAGATCGGAGCACGTGATATTATCCACTTTTTTTTTTTTCATAGACTGCAGTGGACCCGCCGCAACCTTTCTTTCTCTCTTTTCTCTTCCCCCCCTTCCCTGGTTTTTACCAGGAGGGCTACCATTGAATAATACAGTCTGATCTCAATTAGCCAAGATGAAGTACGTTCTGGTCTCTGGAGGTAATGATCTTTCCGTGTCTGTTTCCCATTACGCTTTCGCTGATTCTTGGCAGGTGTCATTTCTGGCGTCGGCAAAGGCATCATCGCAAGCAGTTGCGGGTTGCTGCTCAAGACTGCCGGTCTGGCCGTCTCGAGTATCAAGATTGATCCATACCTCAATCCGGATGCCGGTCTTATGAACCCTCTAGAGTTGGTCTCACCTAGTATGCTCATCTGATTTCTGGAATTGACGTTGACGGATCAAAGACACGGAGAATGTTTCGTTCTCGATGACGGAGGTGAGGCCGACCTCGACCTCGGAAACTACGAGCGCTACCTCGGGGTCACTCTCGGGCGGGACAACAACATCACCACTGGGAAGATCTACCAACACGTCATTGAGAAGGAGCGTCGCGGTGATTACCTGGGAAAGACAGTTCAGATCGTGCCGCACCTCACCAACGAGATTCAAAACTGGGTGGAACGGGTTGCCAAGGTTCCCGTGGACGAGTCAGGGCGAGAACCCGACGTTTGCATCATCGAGTTGGGCGGTACTGTTGGAGACATTGAAAGCGCACCTTTTGTGGAGGCGATGAGTCAGCTCCAACGGCGGGCCGGCAAGAACAACTTCTTGGAGATCCACGTCAGCTACGTCCCTCTGATCGGCTCGGAGCAAAAGACCAAGCCTACCCAGAGAGCCATCAGCGATGTTCGCAGTGCTGGTCTCAGGCCGGATCTGATCGCCTGCCGCTGCGAAACCCCTCTTGAAGAGAGCACTATCCAGAAAATCGCCAATGCCTGCCAGGTGGAGCGGGATCAGGTTGTCGGAGTTCACAACGTGTCGACCACTTATCAGGTGCCGATTCTCCTGGAGAAGCAGGGCTTCCTCAACACCATCAAGGAACTGTTGCACATAGACTCGGTTCCGAAGGATCCCAAGCTCATCGAGCAGGGTAAGGTGATCTGGCAGGAATGGCAGGGTCTTGCCATTAGCCAGGACCGTGTCTTTGAGACTGTCTCTATCGCCCTTGTCGGCAAGTACACCACTTTGCATGATTCATATATGAGCGTGAGCAAGGCGCTCGAGCACTCTGCCATGCATTGCAAGAAGAAGCTTGACCTCATTTGGGTCGAGTCCTCTCACCTGGAGGACGAGCACAAGGATACAAACCCGGCCGAGTACTACAAGGCGTGGCACTCGGTTTCAACCGCCAACGGAATTCTGGTTCCTGTAGGTTTTCTCCGTATACACTTTGTGAATGACTCTCATAATATTATGTTCAGGGCGGTTTCGGCGAGCGTGGTACCGAGGGTATGATCAAGAGTGCCCAATGGGCCCGTACGAACAATGTTCCTTACCTCGGTGTTTGCTTGGGTATGCAAGTGGCCGTTATTGAGTACGCTCGCAATGTGTGCGGGTTGACTGGGGCTGGTAGTGAGGAGTTTCACGAGAATTGCGAGCATTCTGCGATCGTCTACATGCCTGAGATCGACAAGACCAAGATGGGAGGCACCATGCGACTCGGCAAGCGGGCCACCCACTTCCAGCCCGGCACCGAATGGTCCCGTCTGCGGAAGTTGTACGGAGACAAGCAGGAGATCTGGGAGAGACACCGTCACCGTTACGAGGTTAACCCCGAACTCGTCGACCAGCTCGAACAGGCTGGGTTGACCTTTGTCGGTAAGGACGACAGCGGCAAGCGTATGGAGATTATCGAACTCAAGGACCACAAGTGGTTCGTCGGTGTGCAATTCCACCCCGAGTATCTCAGCCGAGTGCTTGCGCCCAGCAAGACCTTCCTGGGCTTCTTCGCTGCTTCTGCCGGTTGCCTCGAGGAGATCACCGAGGTGTTCAAGGATCGCCACGACCTGAGCCACCGCGAGTTGAAGATCCCCCTCCATTAGATTGAGATGGGGCGGGGCGGGCTGATGCCGGTAAAAGGCGTCAGCTAGTTGTTGGGTTGGTTATTTCATGTTTGTTTCTGGCGTTTGGCAGACTAAAGAGTAACGTGGATCAATGTATGGGAGACATACTTATAGAACTTTTGCCTGCATTGCTGGAATGGGCCCAGCTAGTATAATAGCTACAAATGATACTCCGTCCTCGCGTCCGAGCGCGATGGCAATCATCTCAGTCCACGCTACCACATTATACACCAATATCAACGCGATCCGTAAGATCAGTACTCCGTACAAGTACATAGCGCCAAGACCAGACGCCTCTCACATACCACAACATCAATATAGGTACGCGTCTAGTAAACATGCCCACTTCGATAGTACGAGAACCCAACCACATCCAGTCAAGAAACTGTTCATATCCAGAAGCCTAGGAAAATGGCCACCCTCAACATCACAAACCCCGACGAATTCCTCCCACAATTCAACGAAGCCCTCAACGACGCGCCCTCGTCGCGCCTACGGCATATCATACGCGACGTATGCCGACTTCTCCCGGCTGCTCTCCCCGTCGTCTCTGATTGCCTGCTCGTGAGCGAAGAACAGGTCCCGGGACCCGATGACTCTGTGTCTGATTCCGAAGTAAACGCAAACGTAGACATAGAGACAGAAGAGATGAGGCCATCAAGAGACCGAGCTATCTTCAATACTCCCTAATATTCGCCAGATTGAAAATAGCAGACACGCCGTACCTCGCTGCTTCATTCGTCGTAATCCACGCAGCCTCCTCCCCATGCGTAAAGTACTCCGGCGGCGCAGTCTCAACAACCCTCCAGTCATGATCCTCCGTATACCCATCCGTATGCAAGAACTGGTCCCAAGCCGCGCGAGCCAACTCCTCACTCTTCAACTGAACGGCCGCAAACGCCGTAAGCGTCGAATGACTCTGTCGCCAGGTCGCATGATCCGGGAACTCGAACCCGAATTCCCTACGCTGGACTTTCGCGCCGCCATTATACGCTTTGCAATAGGAAAGCCATACAGCCATGAACCTATCTACAGTAGCCGGATGCCCATCACGCGCGTAGTCAAGAAGTTCTGTAAATATCTCCGGAAACCCGAAGAGCATGGAGAGGTGGGAGATGGCGTACTCGGGCGTTGGCGGGGGGCATTCGCGGATCTCTCCCGTGGTGGGGTTCAGCAGGATAGCATTGTTGCCGATGCCGTCTAGCAACTTGATCAAGAGATCGCGGCAGTGTTCCCAGCCCTCAGTCCGTCGTTCCCAGGCCGTCAACCATGCTGCCGTGAGTGCGCCACAGTCAAGACCGATGTTCGTCATGGCGAAGCCGTCGGGGATATCAGCGTGCGCTTGCACCTTGCGGTGCGAGTCGAGAGTCAGCAGGGCGAATTGGCAATCCTGCTGCTCGGAGATCAAATCGCCGATGCGCTCGTCGCCAGTTAGGTAATAGTATATCCGTTTGTAGAGCACGTTCGAGATCCGTAGCTGCTTTGAACTATCGCTGAAATGCTGGACGCCGTGCCGCGTGCCGAAACCCTTGAACCGGCCTGCGTGGTAGGTGTCTACCTCGCTGGTGTGTCGGGTCATTGCCTCGGCCATCTTGAAGACGTCCGCGCGGCCGGTATGCAGGAAGTACAGCCACAGCCAGAGATCGGTCGAGAGCTCCGAGTTGTCCCAGGCGAAGCCGCCTACGTCGTAGCGCCAGGCGTGCCGGTAGGGGTCGTAGGTGTGCTGCACGTCGCCGTGGTCCCAGAAGCCGTACCGGCGGCGTTGCTCTATCTGTTTCTGGTAGTGGTTGAATAAAAGGTCGAGGTTGTGCTCGATGGTGGCTTCTTGCGATACGGGCTGTTGGTGGGTGGGTGACCAGCAGCCGTGGAAGACGCCAGTGGAGTGCATGTACTCGGCTGTTGAAATTAGACAGGGAGGATTCTCAGGTTCGTCCTTCCGATACCGTTGGCAGTGGCAAAGCCCGGCTCGTAGTCCTCGTATGTGACGTCGAGTGCGTGCAGCTGTTTCTCGTACGAGTCCAGCCCGAGTCCATCATGGTATGGCGAAGTATCGAGTGGTTCTGCAAGGGGAGAGCAAAGCCACACGGTGATCGCACCCTCGCGCTGAGTGAGCTCGGCCAGGTCAAGCTGAGTCGGGTACCGTTCCCAGAAGTCGGACATGCCAACTGCTATGCCGCCGTGTGTGGCTGAGCCTAGATACACGGTTCCATCTGCGCGACCACCGCCGGTTACCTTGACCCAGGAGCAGCCCTTTTTTGTTCGTTTCTTGATGGTGAAGCCGTCAGAGGACAGCTGCGAGAGGGTGTAAGAATCGAATGATGGAATGTACGAGAGACCCTGGTGGAGATCAGTCTTGGACCACTCTTCTTGCTTGAGAGTGACAGCCCGTCCTGCTGTTTGATCGATCCTGTTGGTGACTGTCGGACCGTGCCGTAATCCAGACAGTCCTTGGACTTCTTCCTTGAGGATGCCTCCATTGGAACCTGCAAAACGTATGTGCCGGTTATAGAGCTCCGTATTCTCCAAAGGGACTGAGAAACGAATACCCAGTGAGGTTAGAGGTTCATCTGCGTCTAGATCGTGGACGAATTCCCCTCGCCTGCAAATTTGACCTGCAATCCAAGGCGCGTAGTGACAGTGATACTCTCACCTTCCTCGATGAAGACACCAGCATCGGTGTCCTTAGATTTGGAGGTGCCTTTCACAGTGTACTCCTCGCTGTACGCAACGTGTCCATTGACCGAATGTGCCGTCCATTTGAGCGATCCGTCTGCCCAGTAGGCTATTTCTCTCGAATCTATAGCATATTCCCAACCATTCGCTTCAATGACAAAAGACTGACCCGGCTGATACAGACCTTTTGGCCAAGGCATACCAAAGGTGACCCCGGCCTCCAGCGAATCCTGGCCATAGTTAATCAGCCACCGCAGATTGCCCGTCATTGTTGATTAACCGTCGGTGGACGATTGACACTTTGACTCTGTCAATATAAGATGGTCATCTGGGCGAGACAAAGAGGTGCGCTACTCACTTGTAGTCATCTTGATCGGCCTATTTCCTCCCGGGAAAGGAACAAATCTCCGCGGCCCCCTCTCGTTCATATAGGATGATGCGTTGTTAGCTCTTATGGCTCATTTCTTTTCGGGGTTTTACTGTGCCGAAGGATGTTTCCCCAAAAGGGTATCATGCATGGCTCCACTTCCCCGGATTTCCACCATGGAGAAGGACGGAAAGCCACAAGGAATGGGCACAGCGAAGGGTCACAAGCTTCTACATGGCGAGGCTTATAAAGATTGGCCTTCCTTGGCTTCTTGGACAAAGGGCATGCTTGATTGATATCTTCGCGTGCAAAATGGCCGCTCACCAGGAAGACGTGACAGACCCTACCACCGTTACGGTGACCCGGGAAAAAGACGAGGAACACCATGTCGTGGCCGAAGACATTGTCAAGGGCGCGCAAAAGGCCACGGACGATGAGCACGCCATGGGCCTGAGGGCGGGTTCATGGCTTTCCCGGCCTTCCAGAGGAGATATGGTGTTCTCACCAAAAACGGGTCCTACCAGGTTCCAGCAGACCTGCAAGCTGCCGTCAGCAATGGAGTAAATGCGGGAGAGATTGTCGGTCTCCTCCTTAATGGTCTGCTGTGCGATTGGTTCGGCTACCGCTGGCTGATGATGGGCTCGCTCTTCCTCATGGGGTGTTTTGTTTTCTTGCAATTCTTTGCAACCGATATCTACATGTACATCGGCGCGGAGGTCCTCTTGGGTCTACCCTGGGGTGTCTTCCAGACGATCACCACCACCTACGCAGCCAAGGTGGCTGATCCGCAAGGGCCGCACCGAGGACGCTACCAAGTCCCTCCGCCGGCTGCGTACCAAAGACGCAAGCGAAGAAGAGATCGCCGACACGCTGGCCATGATGCTGCACACGGTCAAGATCGAGGACGAGATGAACGCGTCCAGCTCTTACTGGGATCTGTTCAGGGGCGTGGACCGCCGCCGTACGGAGATCACCGTCTTCTCTGGGCGTACTTCCGGGTCCCGGAGACGAAGAACCGGACATTTGCAGAGGTGGATATCTTGTTTAAAAACAAGGTTCCCGCGAGGAAGTTTCCCGAGACGATGGTTGATCTCGCGAGTGAGGAGGTTAGAGAAGAAGTCTTGTAGTAGTTTTGTCTTTAGTCAGGGAGTAGTCAATGGAAGGATTTTCTTCAGGATTCCAGGAGTCAAGGCAGGAGCAATACCCTTCCCTTATACGCGTATGCTGATCTATAAGATATGAGAAGACGATTTCGAAGCAGGAGATAACTGTGAAATGGATTGTGGGCCATATGACGTGCGTGCAGTGAGCCAGTGACATCAACGCAGAGGGCCGTCTACCGTTTGAGAGCATCCTGAAGAAGTTGATACTGCCTCGAAGAGGACGATAAGGATGAGCCAAGTATGGCGGTGTCAGGCCTTGGCCAACCTGTGCTCAAAAGGTAGATTCCTTTGATCCTTCATATCATTCAAGGTATATTTCAAGGTATCCTTCAACGATACCCGAAAAGGGAAACAAAGAGATCTCTGCCTCCATCCTCTTGGAGGCCGAAGATTGTCCGAATGGGCACCAGCTAGGTTTAGCTCAGAATCTGCCTCCTGGGTGAATTGAATAGTGATCGACACATTTGCGAGTCACGACGATTGTAATCATAATACTAGCTACAGTGGAATGGAGGAGTTAACTCAGGTCCTCACATTCTACGCGTACTATTATGCAAGTAGTTACTGCTAGTCCAGAGCTAATTACTAGGACGGCCCCGGTCCTGACTTTTACCGTGTCTCCCAATGAGGCAATTAAGAAGTCCATCTAATTGAACCTAGCGAGTGTGAAAGCCAAAAATTCCAAACTGATCTGACCAAACCATAATGAAAAGCAGCATCCACCCTCGTCGACCGACACACAATGTAACTACCTAGTTGCAGGTGCAAACACTCTTGTCGGAGCACTGTCCACCAGGCTTTCCAATGTAGCTGCAGTGATCCTCACAGCAGAGTCCTCCCCAAGGGTCGGGGAAGCTGCAGCAGATGCTGCGCTTATCCAAGGTGGCATCTCTAGTATCCAAATTCTTCACAGCTGCAGCCTCATCGATACCCATGTTGTTCAGGGCCTCACGCAGGGGCTCGTCTCCGTCAATCACCTCGTCGCTGCGCTTGTTGTTCGGGTAGCAGGCGCAGATGTCGTAGCCGGGGCAGCCGTCGCGGGGGAGGCAGCGGCCGCCGTTGGGGTTACCCTGGCGCACGCAGACGTTGTTGCAGGTGGAGTCGCCGCCCATCATGCAGGAGATGGAGTTGTGGCAGAGGGCTGAGGCGAGGGTGGCGCTCGCCAGGAGGGGAGTGATGATGGTGGTGAAACGCATTGTGGTCTTTATGGTGTCAGTTTGGTAGCAGATATGGGCTTGAAGCCGCTCACACCTTATTGCTTTGGAGAATGTAGACTTGATAGAGTAGACTTGATAGATCGGGTTGTTGCTTGTGATGAACAGGCGAGAATGCCCCGGTCGAGGTGCTGCTCTTTATACCTCTCTGCCAGCAATCATTACTTCTTCCGGTCTGTGTAGAAACTCGTATTCACCCTCACGAAGTGCCTTGATTCAGTATCTGAGCCTCCTCGAGTCCTTGTTGAACGCATGTTACGTTGACTAAGATCTTCATCGGCATGACGTTGGGTAGAGCACCTCCTCGTATTTGCCCCAATCAGTCTATCGAAGCCATCCACCTCCTTGCAGGCTGCGGTTGGATTGAACTTTGACTCCAAGTATAGAAACAATAGAAACACGAGTTGGGGCAACATTGCCTGATCTTCTCCCTTGGCCGACGACTGATCGGCAAATGAAGGAGGGATACGAGGCGCGAGACGAAGTAATTCATAGATGGCCGCATTCGCATGTTTGGGGTTTGCCATATCATTGTAGGGTTCTCCACAGTATCTCCAAATCCAAGTCGATGATTCAAGGGGAAATACGAGGTGTGGCTCAATAAGGTGGCGATCATCCGTGGGGCGTAAACCCTAATGTATACCCTATGGGACGTTAAATATGGTCGTCAGCCTCATACAGCTTGTAAACCAGTTAATAAAGCCCTTAAGGGATACGAAGCTAGACAGCTCAGCAGGGTATGGGCATATTACTTCAAGACACGACTCCCAGGACACCTCAATCTAGGCCCTGTCAAGCAAAAGAGAACGGAATCAAAGCATATCAAGGCTAAAGATGCTGGTTTACTAGTAAATTAGTATAACTGGCTTTCAAGAGTGGTCAAAAATCATTTGGCTTCATCGATGAATCCAAGGAATTCTGCTGACTCGTCCAGTTGCTGTCCCAGGTTCGGCACAGGTTGGGGTCCGAAAATGGCTCATACTCATCGATACGGCATCTCTCGTTGAGCATACCTGAAGGGGTCAGTATAAAAGAAACACGGTCATGTAGACACAGCTTTGACGGCCATCTCGTATTGAGTAACATAGAAGGCTGCCGTCACCGTGATCTCCTGGTCAGTGTGTTGTTGTGGGCCATCCTCTGCCAGGAGACTGATACCTCCGCGCTGTAAGGGGATGGCATGGACTATGCGCGCTGAGCAGCCCTCCACAACGACACGGTCTGACGGGCGTGGATAGGAAGTGGCAAAGAAGCATGATACGGTCCTCGAAATAGCATGGTGGGAGCATTCAGCACTCGGACTAAATCTCAAGCGACCTTCCCAATCGTCATTGCCTTCGTGTAACGAGTGTACTACTTGTCGCAGGAGAACCGGAGTTGAGACAATGTAACGTTCAGTTTCTTCTATTCCCTTGTTAGCTGGTGGAGCCTGAGTCCATGTTGCGGAAGAATTTCACAGATTGGTATGAAGATCAGCTTACTTTCTCTACCTTGTCACACCACAGACTGGGGGTGAGGAGGAAGTGACGTTCAATCAGCAGACATAACTGCCTGCTTCTGTTGGCAATACATCACGGCTAGGTGCAGTAAATACTGGAATAGAAATCTCTCGAGTTATCTTGACGCATATCTAGAGATGCTCAATGAGAGGATACCATTGCATTCCAGACCCAGAGACGATAGAGACGTCGGTCATGGCACCGATCATATAAACCATGGATCATCGTGCGGATTCCCCTGTCGATCATGAGAATTGGGAGTTATATAACACCCGCGCATATTTTCTTGTCTCAGGACTTGTAGTGTCGTGGTCAAACCTCCCCGTTCTGAACCAGGACTTCCCCCAGCGTCTCCATTGCCTGCTGACTTCTGCATGAATCTTGCATGGCGGGCTCGATTTGGCTGTATTGCACCTGAAATCCGTCTCCAACTTCCTCTGGATTTCTCTCGCGATTCGACTTACTTCCTGTCGGGACGTTCTACCTTCCGTGTACTACCCTGACTGAGCAGACCTCCCCATCTTCCGAAAGACGGATGGTCAGTACCTTAGTAGGGATACGTTCTGGTAGTAACAGTCCTGTGCTGGAGGGTGGGTACACTGGGCTGTATGAATCTGGATTCCCCGGATTTACAGACATACTGCTTGTGCAAATGCATTAGGTTCTGATAAACTAGGCGGAGAGATTTGGAGGGAGCTTGGGATGTTAGGTGGATGGAGTCATGAGTGAATCGAGAAGTTAAACAGGCAGATACAGAAAATCATAAAAGGAAAAATGGATCCCCCGTGGGTAACCTTTACTGCGACAGGGAGTCAACAAGGATATCATAGTGTAAAGGTGAATGCCATCCAGTGGAAGGGCTCTGCAAGTAAATGGCAGGTCCCGTTAGTCCTAAGATATCATTCACACTTCAACATCTGCAGACGGAAGATACCGTTCTCGACCACTTCTACTCATATTTGTATATTCACTGTCACTGTCCTGCACTGTCTATATAAGCTCCCTTCTCCTCGATCTCATCTCTCGTCTTCATCTCTCTCCAACTTCCACCTAGGTTCAACCTCCCTCACAAACAAAACACACTACAACCACTCCATCAACAACAACTCCTCTCAAAATGAAGCTCAACGCTATCCTCCTCTTCTCCCTCATTGGCCTCGGCCTCGCTACTCCCGTCACTGTCGATGGAAACCTCACTACTCGTGGCGACAGTACGTCCCTCCACCCACTCACCACAACATCTAACCCTGCTGACTCACTCTAGACACCGACCTCGACAACGACGGCTCTCTCATCCCCCATCCTCGCTGCGATGCCAACGGCGACTGCCCCCGCTACTTCGGCTGCAGAAACGGATGGTGCTACTGCCTCCCTTACCATGTATGGCTCCCTTTGCTACTTGAGTTAGAGTTGATGCTAATAGCTCTCACAGATTCAGGACTGCCAGCCTCCTCGTCAGGAGTAAATGATGCAATGGTTGGTTATGGAAGGTGATGGTGATGTGTTGGTGACGATTGGCGCAATGAGATTGCATGTAGTTAGCTAGCTACGAATGCCATCGTCTTATGAGTTATGATGAAGAGCATCCTAGGTCTCATGTAGGTCATGTAGGTCACTCCTCTACTGACGCCATACCATGGAGAAAGCCTTGTAAAGGTGCGTTTATACTCAATAGAATGGAGTAGAGGAGTGTTACTGACATGCCTGGCTCAATACTAAGCAAGTGGGACAGATATCAGAGAAGCTGGCACAACTCTTTATTACGTTCTACAACCAATGTGAGACTCCGGCCTCCCTACTGCACTTGTACGGCTTACACATTGACCTGGCCATCCATTGGATTAGACCCAACAATTTGATATTTGCAAAGAACTTAAATACATACAGCAGTTGGAAAAGAGCGACGGGATCCGCACGAGCTGGCAAGTAATGGTGTAGGATCGGAATGATGGTAGGAAGATTAGGTGGAAGGGGCCACGAAAGAATGAGAGACGGCATATAAAAAGCAACAAATCTGAGAACAACACGGGGAAACGACACGGAAACCACAAGTTGTCCAGGCTAGACTGGATGATATGAGGGATATCGAGTATAAAAGCAAAGCAATCCCCCGGTGTCTGAAGGGATACTAAGCTGGAACGTCGTCTTCATACTGGCTCTTACAGGACTTTCCCCTCACACCAACTCTCTTCTGCAAGCCCTTCTATCCTGTGCTATCCATCCAAAGCCACGATGAGGATTTACTATGCCTTGTCAGCTGCTTGTCTAACCAGTCATAGTCCCAACCCACACCGTTGGCTCCGTTATTGCTCTGTTGATCATACGCCCCGTATTGTCTGCGCCTGCAACCACCGTCGCCTTGGCTAGGGATATCCCAGAGGACTCACAGGGTTCGGAATATCTCTCCTCGCATACAAGCTCAATCAGACAAACAAGTCTTCGCCATGGCATCGCCGGCATATAGCCATCACTTCTCCATCAACAATCTCCCCTTTGGAGTTGCATCCTCATCGCAGCATCCTCAACCGCAATGTGTTACTCGCCTCAGCAACACTGTCATCTTCCTCGGACTCCTGCAGCGAGCCGGTCTGTTCCGCCAGGTCACCATCGGCCCAAATACTGCTAGCATCATACACTTATAGATGGACGTTCTGAGTCTGTTGGCCTACGCTAGTCCGAAGATCAATGCTGTTGAGAGGCTAGTACAAAGTACGGTCTTGAGATTGATTCTTTTTGTCATTGGCGGAAGCAAGTATACTACCCTTATTCTGTCCTGCGCGCGCTTCAGGCCGACAGATGGAAGTCTAAGGCTGATGCTGATGTTCCAATGGCCATGGTCTGTCTCACTGCATTGGCGCTGCCTTAGGTAGCTAGCACTTTGGAGTATACAGAAAAGAGACCAGCAATGCAAGCTAGCTCAATTGGTGGTTTCAAATGACACAAGGACGATTACTGTCAGTAGACTCAGTCAAATCACATATAACTTGTGTCTACGCAGCATTATGGCTTCAAATACTTCTGCTTGAGCTGATCCACTGCCTTCTGACCGAGACCCAGAAGGCTGCCGCTATTCATCAGCTGCAGCACGGTGACATCAGCTCCAAACGCCTGCTTCCACCAGTTGCGAAGTTCGATTGAGACCAAGGAGTCGACGCCAAAATCTTGTAGTGATAATGTCAGATCTACCTCGTGCTCGCTGCCTCGCATCGTGTAAATGGACACCTGGCGGGCGATTTCCTTGGCCGTAACTTGAGCGCTCGATGCGTCGTGCAGGACCTCCGGATTGTCCTGGACGGCGGAAAGAAAGGCCTTGAGCCCACCATCTTTAGCCTCGCCACTGCCAGAAGAAGGGGACTCCCCTTCCTGATGATGATGAACGCGACTCAATGCGGTGCGGGGATCTCGCTGCCAGATATATTGCCCTTTAGCGATCCCCGTTTTGGACAGGAGACCATGCAGGAGCTGGTTGCGTGATCGGAATCCCATAAGTGGCTGGAATGGCTGTGAGAGGCCACTCGAATGAAACAATTCAACAAGCTCTCTTCGGAGATCGTGGTACTCATCTGCTGCACCACTTTCCGGTGGACGGATGCATTTCGACTGACCCAGCCAATCTCGTCCACGACACCGAGGTCCACGGTTGATGCCGCAAGCCCCCTTGATTGGCGAAATTGGGCAAACGCATCCAGAAAAGTGTTTGCGGATGCGTAGTTGGATTGGCCGTAGTTCCCGAATATACCGGACAGAGACGAGGCCATGACAAAGAAATCCAGATCGGTTGATGGTAGAGCTTCATGCAGGTTCCAGGTTCCGTTGACTTTGGGTCTGACGGCTGCGTTCCATGTTTCTATATCCATATCCATCACCCCAGTGTCCGCAAGCACCATGGCCAGCTGGATGACCCCGGCGATCGGCATTGTGACGCTCGAGACAACGCGTTGAACAGTCGCTAGGTCGGCAACGTCACCGGCAAAGGTTAGGGCTCGGCATCCCATCTCGGACAATTCGCACACCAGTGCTCTGTCCTCCTCCTTCTCCCCGGCCGAGCGAGAAAGAAAGACCAGGTTCTTGGCTCCGTGGGATACCATCCATCTTGCGATCGATGCACCGATGCCGCGCATTCCACCGACCAAGAGGTAGGCTCTGTCCGGCCTGCGGCCCCGGGCAGTTCAGGAGTCTCCGTGCTGATTGTTGGCTGTGGATTCGGCGGCATAGCAGCGGCCATAGAATGCCATCGAAAAGGCCACAGAGTGGTTGTGTTCGAGAAGAACTCGGAAATAGGCGGTCTAGGTGAGTCGATCTAACCCCCCCCTATATAACTTCGCTCACGGGAGTCAGGCGATACCCTAGGGATCTCGCAGAACGGCGCACTCCCAATCTACAAATGGGACGCGGGAAAGGTCCATCGGAGAGCCGCGCGGATTTCCTGCAACTACGCGCGACACAATATCTATAACAGCAAGGGAGAGTTCCTCTTGAGCCATTCGATGAAAGGGTACTCGGCTGGGTCAGGGTACACGGGGCGCCGCGGCGAGTTGATGGGGGTCATGTACGAGTACTTCCAAAAGCTCGGCCTGCGAGTCCACCTGAACGCCGATGTGAGGGACTATTTCGAGACCGACTCCTCGGCGGGGTTTACGGTCAACGGCCAGCGCTGGGAAGCGGACGCGGTGATCTGCGCGGACGGGGTTCATTCCAAGGGACGCCACTTTGTGCTCGGGAAACAAGATCCGCCTCGCTCGAGCGGGTATGCCATCTATCGAGCCTGGTTTATCCCCGAGCCGTCGCTACGGGAGAATCCAGCCACAGCGTGGATCCCCCTGCCGGGCGAAGAAGACACGGTGATGAACTTCATCGGGCCCAATGCCCACACGCTCATCGCCACCGTGAAGCGCAATCAAGGGATTACCTGGGTCCTCACGCATCCCGATGAGTATGACATCGAGGAGTCGTGGACGCACCCGGCCAAGGTCGAGGATGCTCTCCAAGTGGTCGACGGCTGGGATCCGAGGATCGCCGAGGTGTACAAGATCACACCACCCGATCAGTTGTTCGACCATAAGCTGATCTACCGAGACCCTCTGCCAACCTGGGTCTCCCCCAAAGCCCGCGTGATCCTGATCGGGGACGCCGCGCATTCATACGTCCCCACATCGGCTCAGGGTGCCACTCAGGCCATTGAAGATGCTGCTACGATTGCCATCACGCTGGAGCTCGCCGGCAAATCCCAGGTGCCACTTGCCTTGCGTACCATGGAGAAAATGAGGTACCTACGGTGCAAAATCGGACAACAAATGGGCATTGAAACCCGCGACGGGTGGCTCAAAACAGACTGGGAAGAAGTGAAGAAGAACCCAGAGGTCCTTGCTCAACCTCGACCCAGCTGGTTATTCACCCATGACCCCCAGGCCTACGCATACGAGGAGTTTGAGACGGCGGCCAATGCAGCCCTAACGGGTTGCGCGTACCAGCCGCGAAATGTCCCCGATGAAGGTTCCAACCACCGTGCGACGGATTTCGATGAGGAGAGATTGGCAAATGGGCCCAAGGTAGATTTCCATGACAGCTGTATTACATCCACATAAGTACAGATCGTGGTCTCATCTCACTCGACCAGGAGGCCCAAATACCGCTTCAGACGATCATAGACATGCAACTTGTCGCCACCATGGGAACGATTTTCAAATAGCCAATTGTCATCTGACGTAGAACCCATATACTCCTCTCTCCAGTGCTGGGCCATCTCCACAATGCCTGCCTGGTTGTCGCTATGTTACTAACTAGATCCATTACTAAATGATTCGAATGAGATATGCTAGTATACAGAAGTATGCCGAGCATCATCAGGGTAAATCCTTGATAGATTTACCACACCCTAGCGATGGCCTTGACCTTCATTATACTAGATTATCTAATAAATCCTAAGCCAGGATGAGTAGTAACCGCAACATATTGTTTACATTGATGCTCCTGGCACTCATTGATATCAATAAGGATCGAGCCAAAGAAGGAGCGTATGGGATGTTGGAGGAGAATGGGAATATGGGATCGACCCCTGTCCCTTGCAGAACACTTGGTTATCTCCTAACTCCAGACCGTTTTATATCTATCCTTGAAGAATATAATGAAAGATATGAGATCAAAAGCACCGTCCGGACATTGCACGGCCTTAACGCGGTGGGGTACCCCACTGATGCATGTATCCCTGTAGTATACTATATCTGGAATGTAACGTCTTTCCTTTTCCCTTATCCCCTAACCCCGAGCTTCCTTTGAAAGGGATGTTATGTATACAGTCTGTGATTAAAGAAGATGTTCTAGCCGAGTTCAGAAACTGAGTGCTTGCTTCATCAGCATCCAATCTGGAAAATAAGCATGGCAGCAGATCCAGAACCCGTCGAGCCTGTTTCGGGACACGGCTCGCTTCATGAGAAGAATGATAATACGAACGGATCCGATGATGCCGATGAAGGTGACTATCCAACCGGATTTCGACTACTCTTTGTCGTGGTTGCTTTAATCTTGGCCATCTTCCTGACCTCCTTGGATTTTGTGAGCCTCCAGAGTTCTTCTATAACCTTGAGATCATCCTCCTAACACACAGCCCTTCTTATCAGACAATCATTGCCACCGCGATTCCCCGTATTACTGACGACTTCCATAGTCTTTCCGATGTGGCTTGATATGGCTCGGCTTTCTTCCTGGTGACTGGGTATCCCGCCCCGTTTGTGGTCGGGGGAGCTGCCATCGCCACGGTGGGATGTGGTCTCATCTATACGCTCGACATTGGGACCGGCGCCGGGAAATGGATTGGCTATCAGATTCTCGCCGGCTTCGGCAACGGACTCGGGGTTGAGGTGCCCATGATTATGGCGCAGGCAAACGCCGATGCGAGGGACATGGCGGCGACAACGGCAATTCTCATGTGTAAGTCCTCAATGTCCTCTACGTCATAGCTGCAACTATTCACACAACTCTCCGTCCGACAGGCTTTCAAACCATCGGGGGTGCCTTCATGCAAGCCGGTGCCCAAGCCGCATTTGCCTTTGCCTGTGCTTCGATGGGAGTGGCCTTCTTTCTGGCCCTGTTCTCGCGGCGGAAAAGAATCACGGGTGAAGCAGCCAAGAATGCCATGGCAGCTGCCTAGATTGAAATTGATCTTGCTGATCTTTATGCCATTGCCATTCCTAGTCTGGTAGATATATAGCATTCTAGGTTCCACAGCTCAGGGCATATATAATGATATAACATAGCCGCTCCACTTTATACTACATAGCCTATCAATCTGTGCCATTATATTGGCACTTGGCAGTCTCCACGCTAAATCAAAAGGGGAATAGAACCCCCTAATACTGAATAGTGGAATTGCACCTGAAGAGACTGGAGCCTCCTACATAACTACCATTCACGCAGAAGTCCTGGAAATGCCATCGTCTGTCGAGCAAACTTTCAGCATCTTTGAGCTTGCTGAGCATATAATCCTGCAGCTGAATAATCCTGTGGAAATCATTCGTGCCCAGCGAGTCTGCCGTGTCTGGAGAGATGTTATCCAAACATCCCCGGCCCTACAGGGGGCCTGCTGGTATCAATCCAATACTAGGGATGCTCAAACGCGGTCAATCTCCAGTGAACAGACATGGAAACTGAACCCTGCTTTCAACCGAATAGGCGTTTCAATATCCAGAGATGCAGCAAAGAGTGGAGATCAAGATCTAGGGGATTTCAGCTTGGAGGAAGACATCTACGACAAACCTGGGTCCTGGACGACCATGCTGGCCACCCAGCCTCCCTGCCAGCGAATGCTGGTTGAATGCCACAGCTACTATTCCGACGATCAGATACTGTAGAAATCCCTCTGGTCTTGATTGCAGATTCTTAAGCTGATATATTGCGCAGGTTCTATCTCATCGCATCCATGGCCGGCCCTCTCCTTATGGGCGACATCATGGCCGTTCTAGCAGAATGCCGGAATCGACAGGAACACGGCCTAGATCGCTGGGGTGGATTACGCCACTATACAGGCGAGTTAGTCCGATGGGAGGAGGAGGAATGGGAACCCTATCACTGGGTCGCTCTTGACAAGATGCCGGATAATGTGTCCATTAAGGTTGCGATCGAGATGCCTTGGGGATACGGGGGATGTCCTGCCTTTTGTCTTCGGCGGGTCTACGGCACCGAGCACTTTCTGCATGAAATGATCCTGCATAAGATGATCATGGATCAAGGGCATGGATATCAGTGGGACGAGACTTCATCGGCCCCCCAATACCGACCTGTGAACATGTCAAAGTACAAGGCAAATCTGTTGGCTGTAAAGGAGCACCAGGGGAAATATCTGTCGATTTGCAGCAATGTCTTCCGCCTACTATCTGAGGTGAAATAAGTCATAACATGCCCTATTTACTTCACCATCCTATTACTTGCAGCATTGAGTTAGGAGTATAAACATTTGCACCAGTTTTGCAATCAGTTGACTGATGAACAGCAGGAGGTATGCCAAATAGGGGTAATTTTAACGCTTTATACTAGTGTGATCTGGAGACAAGTAGAGATAGAAAATAATGGCATTAAGCTAGTTAACCCCTTGTGATTGCTGCCATCAGCAAGTTTAGTAGTGAAAATATCTTGTACACTAGGGTAGTCACCATCTCCATTTCAGCAATGCTGGATAAGGAAGTCCCTGCAGATAGTTAGCCTAGTGTGTTAGACATCTTCATAATGATGTCTTTAATATCTCCTTCTAAGTGCTACATGTCTGGTATAATGTGCCCTAAGACACGTGGCCCGAGGTAGAATTGATTATCTTAAGCATACCCCATGAATGGCATCGCCTTACCCTGAACGAGTGCATTGTTAAGTATAGACAACAGATCAAATATGTGCAAGCAGGCAAGCATAAACATCTGCAACTAACAAGACCCCGCGGCTTTATCCGCCGGATACCCACAGTACACGCCCGCTCCCCCCTGGATACAAACCAGCCCACCGGGACACGGCTGCATCACCCACGCACCGTTATCACACAGCCCGAAACTCGCCCCGTTGCACGCGGTCCCTCCCCCCGAACAGCGGGCACCAGCCGTGGGACAGCTACCTGTCGGAGCCGTCGTGCTACTCGTCGTCGTCGTCGTCGTCGTCGAAGTCGTCGTCACACTCGTCAAGGTCGTCGGGACACTCGTCGTGCTGGACGTAGTGGTAGTAGGAGCGGAAGTAGAGGTAGTCGTAGAAGTAGTAGTGGGACTCACAGTCGTCGACCCCGACCCCGAACCTAGCGCCGCTCGCACCCCAGCCAGAAACCCACTATTGGCCATAACCTGGCTGGCGTCCCAGGCCATAACGCCCCCAAAGGACGAGAAGCCCTTGGTGTACGCGATGATCTTTGCCAGCGTATCCACAGAAACATACCCGCTTCCCGCGGCGGTCGAGCTACCAGGCACACCGAGGAAGACTTTGACGTTCTTGTTGAGCGAGACGGACGTGGCCCAGGTATCCCAGGTGGCGAAGTTGAAGTTATTCTGGGATGTGGAGCCGGGGTTGTACGCCTGCAGGCCGCAGTAGTTATTGTAGAACTGGACCCAGATGGCGTCGAAGGAGACGGCGCCGTCGAGCATGGGGCCGTCGGCGGCGTCGGGGTAGGGGCATTGCGGGGCGGCGGTGAGGTAGTATTGCTTTGAGGGGTCGGAACTGAACAAGGAGCGGAGCTGGTTGGCGAAGGCTGGCATGTTGGAGACGGTGGATTCAAAGTCCAAGTCGAAGCCGTCGACGGTGGCTTTGCCGAAGGGGCGGAGAGTGGAGGTGTTGCTGGGAGGGCCGAAGGTCTGCCAGACGCTGTTGGCTCCTGCGATGGCGGCGGACTCGCTGGTGAAGCCGCCTTCGGTGTAGGTTGCACCGCCAATGGAGAGGAGGATGGTTTTGCCGAGGGATTGGCAGATGGGGATGTCTTCTCTGTTGGGCGTTAGTGCTGCCCTTACTGGAGGGGTGGATGGAATCACTCTATCTGAGGACAGCTGAGGAGGTTTGTGCCTTCAAAGGTGGTGCAGTTGTCGCCTGCATTGGCGAAGTTGATTTCGGGGAGGCCGCCGTCGCCGTTGATTCTGGTGACAAAGGCGAGTTGGAAGACCTGTGACTGTTAATGTGGTGTAAGGGTTGAGGTTGATACAGGAGTCAAACATCAATGTCGGCGTCTATACGGTTAGTGAGTGATCTGCCATATGTCCAGGTGTGGTGACTTACTCTGGCAATAATAGGACAATCGTTGCTGTGCTACGAGACCGGTGGATGCTCCATGGGAGTTTTGGCCTATTTCGTCAGACAAGGAAGACACAATGATAAGCACAGAGCATACCCCAGTAGATGGCAATGTTGGTCTGGCTCTTGAGGTCCAACTTGGCAGAAGCAGTGAGGAATGTAGCCAAAAGGCTTGCCCAGAGACCCAGTTTGCACAGAGCCATGATGGTGTTTACACAATACCTGATCGAGGAAAAAACAGGCAGGAGATCTGATTCTTATATCTGGCCGATTACCCCTAAAACTGCAAGCATCCTACTGTATGAGACCATGAGAGTGAGGAATGTGACTGTGGCATATTGGTGGCCTCGAGGTGTCAGCCATCATCAGGAATGCCAGCCCCATTCCTGACAGGAAGCTAGTATAATGCTTCATTTGAGGATATTGATGTCGCATGATATGATGAACAGGAAAGTCAGAGTAAGCAACCGCTTGATAGCATCTGTAGCATCTGTAGCATCCGTTGCAACAGTTGCAACAGTAGGAGTGTGGAGTGTGATATTGTCAGGGGCGATGAATTAAACGTACCTGCAGAAAGATAAGCATGAAAAGATGAATTAAACTAGAGTATATAACCTCAACGCAATAAAGTGATATTGTTCCCCTCATTATCTATCCAGTAGTGCTGCTACTGTAGCAGTCACAAATCACTAGCAGCAGACTAGCAACCAACGAGCAATGAATTAGATATTCTTCATCGGATCAATGGAAGTTTACAGCTTTTATCATCCCGAGACTAATACTGGCATGTGTGTTTTGTGCCTGACCATCTCCACTGATCATGCGCCCCTTGATATGCACCAGCTCTTACATACACCAGACAAAATATCTAGTGATCAAAGTCATCTCATCTCGCTTACATTAGTTTTGCCTTCACTCGGAAATCGCTTGCGATGAGATGATACGACTCGAGCCATGTGCATAGTTGACCATAGCTGACCGGGGCAGGATACCCCTTGCATGTAACATTCCCCGGGCCATGTGTAACAATCTATGGACCTCGTAGTCGGTACTCTGTGCATGCTGCATGCAGTCATTGAATCGTAGTATTCTGACAAGGTTATAGACTCGATCAACGAGATACAAGTGACAGTCACTTCAATCTAGCCTCGACAACCCCCACAGGGACTCCAGGTGCCCTCCACGTCTTGACCAGTTTCAACCCAGCCTGGTCCAACAGGCTCGCAAAGTTCTTCTCTGTCCGCTCGACACCCGCAAAGGTCATCATCGTATGGTCCATGTAAGCATTGGACATGGTCGCTCCGACTTCAGGCATGATGAACTCGACGATCAGGATGCGCGAGTGCTGCTCCATCGCCGCCGCCAGATTCACCAGGATCTGTCGGACCTCGTCATCAGGCCAGTCGTGGAACACTCGGCGGACGTAGTAAACCAAGGCACCTATTCCATCAGTCACAGGCAGTTAAAAGAGGGAACAGCGGCCGTACCCTTAACAGGCTGCGCCTGGAAAAAGTCATGCGCCATAGGCTCAATGCCATGCGATTCCAGCTCGCGCCCATTCTCCTCAATCACAATCGGCCGATCCTGCAGGATAAACCGGCCCTTGAGGCCCGGCTCCGTCTCCCGAATCTGTCGCAGGATATGCCCACGTCCACCACCGACATCCACAATTGTGACGCTGTCATCGCGCGCCAGAGCCCCCAGCTCCTGCGTGAACGGGTACAGACCGTGCACGACGAGCGCCGAGTCCTGAGCCATCATGGCGTCGTTGAGCCGGCTCAGCCGCTCGGGGAACTGCGAGATGTAGTCGAACATGGTCTGCCCGGTGCAGTTGTGTACGTGCGTGTAGGGGTTGTCGGTCAGCGTCATGGTGTTCTTCCAGTTGTGCTTGGCCAGGAATTCGTGGTTACGGAGCATCGGCGGGCAGTACTCGTCGACCCTGTCAATCTCAGTATCTGCTCTGAGGGAAATAAGAGGGTGCAGACGTACAACACCTTGAAGATGGCGTTCATCTGCGGCACCATGTAGATTTCGGAGAACGGGGTGTGGGCGTACTGCTCCTCGCCGGTTTCGCGGAAGGGGCCGAGGGGGGTTAGGGCGCGCATCAGTCGGACTTTCTCGTCAGCTTGCTTCTTTTTCTCCTTCTGGGGTCACGGAAGAGAAATACCAATCATCTCCTTGTCCATTCCAGTCTTCGCGGATATCTCCTTGGCGGAGATGCTTTGTCCGCCAGTGGGCATGGCGTGGAAGACGCCAGCTTCGAGCAGGGTGCGGAGAGCACCCATGCTGGCCATCTATTTTCGTAAGCGTCTCATGTACAAAGTGCAGGCTAGGGTATGTACGTTCTCAAAATTGGTAAAGAGCATATCGACGGGGCCACGGATGGTCTGCAGCAGGCGCGTGGCCTTGACCATCAAGTCGTAGCGGGCACTGTAATCATTGTCTGAAGTCTTGTATGTATTGGCGGCATTGACAACCTCGTCCAAATCCTTCTGGATGGCGTCTATATTGTGCTCGATGCTGCCCATCATGAAGTATGCAAGCTCAATCCCTGTCTTGCCTGCAGAATTTGTTACATATCATCTGAGACAACCCGGTGCAGCGGTACTACTTATAATATTGACGAGTATAGGCGGGGAATGGCTTCAGTTCTCCCTCGGCCAATCATCACGGGTGCTCCCGTCCCTAATGTGATGCATCACAATCGGCTCCTCCTTCTCCCCGCTGTTCTGTCTGTGCTCGACGCTGCGATGGGCTTCACTGGCCGGGGATGGCGCGCGGCGCACTTAGCTGCAGAATTAGATGAGTTTATTCTCCGCTGGGACACTTGCCTGGGACTCCCCGAGAGTTTCTTCAACCATGTCCCTGTTCTGATAGGAGGATATTCAATGATCAGCTGGTCCAAGCGAGATTTCACTCTTGTCATATATAGCTTTGAACATATTGCTTTATGGCCGGAACGGCCTATGTGAGCCGTCACACAGACTAATCTTCCTGATTGAGTAAAAGGGCCGGCGATGATGATCCTGCAGAGAAACTGGCATTTACTGGCTGCTGACAGACAGCGACAATAGCAGTACGGAGTATGTATTACGGAGTATGGCATGTCAAAAAGCAATGCTATTGTAAAACAGCCACAACGCCATATTCATGGTACTTGCCTACGCCACAGACAAAACGGGTCCAAGACTTGCACGTTGAATGCCCAATCCGCTGTTGATTTGGACTGCTTTCGTGGGCACTAGGTAAGGGAGACAATCGATATTTATTGGTCTCCCACCCAGCTAAATCTACAGGTCACTGCACTTAGCCTACTAGGTTCATTCCTGATACTACCCAACCCGCCGGACCGGATCCTCCACGCAAACATTGTCTTCTGCAAAGTAGATACGTAGATAATGCAGGCAAGATCGGAAAAGCAAGCATTAACTCGCGGATGACTTCCGAATGATCAATGCATCATCTTGAGCCATTCACCTGGCTGGGGTAGGCACTCGGTTATGGTTCGGCTGCAAGGGCTATGAATAGTGCCGCTGCACTCACGGGATCGCCATCGCCAGTATTTCCTATGTTTCAGTCAGGAGAAAAGGATTGTCACGCGCTTGAAGAAGCAAAAACAAGGTTGTCCAAGTGTCTCAGGATACGAAGATCGGCGTGAATCTGACAGCTCTCTCTATATCCGTTACAGGTGGATCGGTTAGCTGGAACTAGATTAGGTATCCGTAGCATTGGAGATATTAACAGTGGTCGATGCGTCTGAGATGTCGTCATATGGACTACGTATAGCTCCATAGGACTAGTCAACAATGAGTACAGAGACAGATAACCATGAGATATATCACTTTCGGTCGATCGTACTTTGTCGAGCACGAAGGGGTCAAGAGGCTCAAGTCCAAGCATATAAACCGGAAAGCCTCCCGAATCAAGCTCCCCAGCCAGTCAAACCTACACATCGCAGCTTTATCCATCTAGTCTTGTCAATTCGTAGACGCAACCGCCATGGATCCAAGCAAGACGCCCGCCTTCCCTCCCCCACCGGGGGTGACGCCCAATTTCGAGAACCCAGACCGGTCCGACTATGACGTCTACTCGACCAACATCGCGATGTGTCTGACAGCCACGTTTGTGCTTGGGCTGCGGATGTACACGCGAGGCGTAATCCTGCGAACGGTTGCTATTGACGATTGTATGTCCATGTTTCGCCCGATGGTAAATGATGCTGACAGAGTAGGGTTCTGTATTGCGGCGCAGGTCTGCGCATGGATCTTTGCCATCCTCGGGTTTGCCAGTATGTTTTCCCCTTTATACCATGACGAAAACTAACGAAGTAGACATCCAAAACGGCTACGGCGTGCACATCTGGGACTTGTACCTGGTCAAACTCAAGCCTTTCAAACAGGTACCTTGCTCAACTCGAATTTCTCCAGACCGCAGCTGACAAAAATAGAACGATCTGGCCGCAGAAGACATCTTCGCCCTCGGCATCTGGTTTGTGAAGACGTCCATCCTCCTCTTCTATCTCCGCCTCAACCCCGAGCGCCGCTTCCGCCAATGGACCTACGGCATCATGGCCTTCGTCTTCATCTACTCCCTCATCAGTATCCTCGTCTTCACCTGCGGCTGCATCCCCGTGACAGCCATGTGGGACATGACACAAATGGCCACAGCCAAGTGCGTCGACCAGCTGGCGTTCGTATACGCCAACGCGGCGTTTAACTTGCTCTCTGATCTGATGACGCTCATCCTGCCGATCAAGCTGTGCTGGTCGCTGCAGACGACGCTCAAGCAGAAGGTTCTGCTGTGCGTGGTGCTGGCGATGGGTTCCTTTGCGTGCGTGATTGCCATTGTGCGGATTGTGACGATGATGCCGTTTGTGCATTCGATAGATTTTACATGGTATAAGGTTACGCTGGCTAAATGGGCGTACGTCCCTCCTTCCCCTTTTTCCTCTTTCGGGATTATGCTGACAATGATGATGATGAAGAATGGTCGAAATTAATGTCGGCATCATCTGCGCCTGTCTACCCGTCCTCCGGCCACTACTGCTACGAGTCTTCCCCCAGTTAGCAGGAAGCAAGAACTCCGGCGCGGATAAGCACACCGACGAGAGCTATACCCTGCACGATGCCGTGCCCAAGAAAAAGAAGGGCATCCGGAACTGGGATTACCTCACGACGGTGGGGGGGACGCAGAATCCTCGCGAGGACGACGTCGAGAGTGTCAATGTGCGGCCGAATGGGAAGAGCGAGAGCCAGGAGGGGATTATCTTGTCGACGGAGACGAAGATTACGTACCATTGATGTCTTGGCTCTTGTATTCTAGTGACGGTGTCTGCGGTCATTCATCACGTCTGCGTTCCATTAGAGACTGAGCACATTTCGAGTTCGTCTAGCCTTAGTTATGACTTTATCAGGTATCGGAAGCCCCAGACCGTTGTTAATCCAACCATTACTTCGTGACATGGCAGTCGATGTTACCTGTTTGAACTGGGTTGGGAGTTGGAAAAACCAGGAAATCCATAACCATAGAAATAAATCCCGAGAATATGTCGAGGGGATCTTTTCTTCCAGAGCGTCGATCCAGATAGTCATCCAAACGCACATGGCTCTGTACAGTCATAGTAGTCGGCTAGGACAGTCACCTTAGCAAGCATCTCAAGAGTTAACTTTCGCGGTATATAGTAGTGTTGGCTATGAATAGCGCAGAGTAGGATCAAGAGCACTTTGATGTCCCAGCCCTCTGCAGGAATCTCGACTGAGCCTTTTTGAAGATAAGCAACACTTTTCTTCCTGCGGCCAGTGAGTATTTTCTTGAAAACTGAAGAGGCAAGCATTAAATGCTTCGCAGAGACTTGGATGTGGAAGCAACTCTCATCCTGCTGTTCACAAACGAGTCCGATTTCGATTGGATCCTCAGCAGGTTGTCCTTCGGCAGGTTGCTCTTCAGCAGGTTGCTCTTCAGCAGGTTGCTCTTCAGCAGGTTGCTCTTCAGCAGGTTGCTCTTCAGCAGGTTGCTCTTCGGCAGGCGCTGGGCCACTCTCTTCGGCAGGCTCTGGGTCGGACTCTTCTACTGGCAGTGAGTCGGCTCAAAAGAAGCCCAACCAGCGCTAGATACTTTCTTCTTCTGTTTTCTTTCCTTAGGCAGCATTGAATCTGCCATATGGCCCGTTGAAGTTTCAATTTTCTCGGTAGGATCCTGGACTGAATCGCATTCTTCTGGAAGGGGTTGAGAGGCAATGCTGGCAACCATATCTTCATCTGGTTCCGCAAAAGGAGAATCTGCATTGCGCAATATTATCACCACTTCGCCATGTGGATCAATAATATGAGTTACTCGATTCATAGTGGCTAGAAATAAACTAGAACATGAAGGTCTTTGCCGGTGAAAGAGAAAGGGAGAGAATCGTGGACGATGCACCTGGGAGTTCGAAGTGGCCCTTGGCTTGGGGTCTTTGATATATTCCCTGTCTTACAGCAGGGTAAATGCGTGGCTGCCCCTGATTGGAGCCGGCATATAGTACATAGACTTTGATATGTCATTCCATAATATGGCTTTGACGTTTTTGACTCTAAAAGCCTCCCTGCCACATTGCCGCCGTTTGCCTGTCATGGTATGAATTCAACAACCCTTTTATCAGGACAGTACAGAGTTCGTAGTTATGTATTACTGTTTCGAGGACCGACTCTGTGGCGTCCAGGAGAAGTTACATAAGAATCGGAAACGGCTTTTGCATGGATAAGCATAATAAGTTCAAAGAGTTCAAGGTTAGGTGTTAAGGGCTGGAACCAGCCTGTGGGTAAGCTCAGCCAATGTCACTCTCGAAGGAGCCTTTCTTAAGAAGCGATAGCTATCTTATGTTCAGTAGCACAAAATGCGTTACTATTGACGGTAGCTGGAGAACTTGGTATGGTATTGCATCAAATGGATATACGTTGGCTAAGCATCAACTCTCTCAACATGCGCACTCGCACCTCCACCCTTAACAGCAACCGCCTTGTCAGCATGCACATCCAAGCCCATCTGTCTCATAGCATTAACCCCAGAAAGCGCATTCGGCCCGTCAAAAATCTCGGCCACCTCCTCCAGCCCCTTGCCCTTGGTCTCCGGGAAGAAGAAAAAGATCAACACAAAGTGCACGCAAATCACACAGCACCAGACAATATAATACCGCCACGAAATCGCATCCATCGCCACGGGGTTCGCAAACGAGTTGTAGATACCCGCGAGGTTGCCTGTCAGCTGGTACATCATGCTCGCCTTCGCGCGCAGCGAGTACGGCACGACTTCCATGATATACGTCGGCGCCACAGGCGAACACGCATGGTACGCGGCGCTGAACAGAAAGATCATGACTAGCACGCCCGCCGCATACCCCGTATTCTTGAAGTTGTGTTCCTCGTTCAGCGCCGAGCAGATAGTCCAGATGACGTAGGAGACGCCCATCCCGCCCATCCCGCAGAGGAAGAGCCTGCGGCGGCCTGCGCGGTCGACCAGCGTCGCGAAGAAGGCAGCCGTCAGGAACGACCAGACGGATAGGCAGGCGTTGATGATGAGCTGGGTGTGTGGGTTCGTCACGTTGATGGTGTTGAGGACTTTGGAGAGGTAATACGATGTAAGCCCGTTGCCGGCCCACTGCAGCATGGCGGGGATATAGAGCGCCAAAAACAGGCGGTGCTTGTTCCCCCGGGTAGCGACCCACTCGGTCCAGCGGGAGGCGCGCTGAATCTTCTCCATTTCGAGCGTGGCGGTGATTTCGGCCATTTCGAAGCGGACGAGGCGGGAGGAGGTGTCCCCGTCGGCGTGGTATTTGGCCAGCATGGCGAGGGCTTCTTCGCGGCGGCCGTTGTAGATGAGCCAGCGGGGGGATTCCGGGGCGAAGAGGCTGAGCACGGCTTGGATGAGGGAGAAGAAGCATTGCAAAACACTGGGGATGCGCCAGCTCCAGCTGGAGTCGGTCATTTTGAAGGTGCCGTAGGTGATCCAGGCGGCGATAAGGGAGCCCAATGACCAGGTGGTTAGATAGAAGGAGACGAGCTTGCCTCGCTGGGAGGGGTAGGCGACTTCGGTCAGGAGAGGCGGGGCGGCTGTAGCGACGATGCCCAGCCCGAAGCCGACGAAGAAACGCGAGACCACGAACATGCCGTAGTTGACGGCTGCGGCTTGGATGATCGAGCCCAGGATGATGATGAGCGAGCCACCGCAGATGGGGTACCGGCGGCCGAAGCGCTCGCAGAGCTGTGAGGAGACGAGCACGGAGATCAATATGCCACCGGTTGGACCAAAAGACATGGCGCCGAGACGTGTGCCTGTTGGTTTGCCAAAGTACTTGTTCCATTGAGGGAGAGCCTGCATGCCGTTGAGCATGCTGCTGTCATATCCGGAGGCGATTTGCGTGAGCAGGGCACACAGCAGGAGGGTGTTGAGTTTGAGGAGGGTCCAATCCCTGTAGAAGGGAGGGCGTTTGGGGGTGACATCTTTGAGAGTGAGGCCTTCAAAGTTGTCCTCTTCTTGTCTATCCTGTCGATCTTGGGAAGTCATCTTCTTGTCGGTCTCGCTGACTGCTGGTGGATTGCTGGTCTACGGACAGTAAGAGCTCTATGGGTTTATGTACCCACCTGACGCGGAGAAAATCTGGGGAACATCGGGCCAATTCTGGAGTCAATCGTCCGATGCCCGTCGATCTTTTCTGGGGTTTCTGATGGCTTCGGGGCGGGCGAATGTGCTCGGGCATGATTCCTCCGAGCGACAATATAGTGGCAGTGATAAGCATCATAAGCATTACAAGCACCCGCAGAGTAGCTTCTATCCTACATTTCTTAACCTGACAACTCCCGAAATGACTGTAGACATAGCTAACCACCAAATCCAGACCAATGGATCCCAGCCTCTAGAGAAAATCTTCTCGGAAAGTGTGCTGGCCAAGATCCTCCGCGTGGCCGTCGAGGCATTAGACAATAATGTACCATCACCCGCCAGAAGATCATTTGAATACGAATAATGACTGATACTGATGTAGGACCCTCCAACCGAGTATCCGGAGTTCGTCCCTCAAAAAGGACCCTCGACAGGCCGCTATGTCCTCCGCGATTCCTCCTTCTGGACCTGCGGCTTCTTCCCAGGGCTCTTGTACGTCCTCCTCGAACGAGCCATCCAATACCCCTCGACCTTTCCATACCTCGGACACCCTCACAGCCTCGACCCAGCCAGCCTGCGCGACCACCTCCTCGCGCTCTGCACCAAATGGACCGCCCCGATCTACCCGATGTCCCTCCGAACAGACACCCACGACCTCGGCTTCATCCTGGTCCCCTCCCTCCGCCGCTCCTGGGAACTCACCTCCAATCCCAATAGTCTGCGCGCTCTACTAACAGGCGCGCAAAGCCTCGCCTCGCGCTTTGTGCCCTCCACCGGCGCAATCCGCAGCTGGGACGCCCTCCGCCAGTCCGACGTCGACATCACTTCCCTCGAGACTGACTGCCTCGTCATCATCGACAGCATGATGAACCTCGATCTTCTCTACTACGCTGCTGCGCATCTGGGTCCGAAGCTGGCGGCTATTGCTACCACGCATGCAAAGACACTTATCAACTCCCATCTCCGCCGGGAAACTATAGCTGGAAAGGAGAAAGCGGGTTACTCCACCATCCACGTCGTCAATTTTGACCCCTCGACGGGTGCGATCAAGGAGCGCCGCACCGCGCAGGGCTACGCGGCGGACTCGACGTGGGCGCGTGGCCAGGCGTGGGCGATTACCGGGTATGCGCAGACGCACGCCTGGACAAGGGACAGGCAGTTCCTTGATGTTGCTATCGGGTTGGCAGAGTACTTCCTAGCGAGACTGGAGGGAGCGCCGCCTTGCGTGGAGAAGAGGGTGGATGGAAAGATGGTTGGGAGGTACGTGCCGCTGTGGGACTTTGATGCTCCTGTCGACGAGGCGAGTCCGTTACGGGATTCCTCTGCGGGTGTGATTGCAGCGAATGGGATGCTGCTGCTCTCGCAGGCGTTGGTTGGTGAGGACGACGGGCTGGCGCGGCGCTTTAGGGATGCGGCGATGAGGATTGTGAGTGAGACGGTGGAGTTTTCGTATTCGAGGGAGGAGGCGAGACTTGTGGATGGAGGAAAGCAGGTGGAGGACGTGTCTGGGGGTCGGTTTGATGCGATTCTGCGCAATGCGACGGCGAATCATAATGCGAAGGATCTGGATCGGTATAGTGACCATGGGCTTGTGTATGCGGATTACTATCTGCTGGAGTTTGGGAATCAGTTGTTGAAGCTGGGATTGATATAGAATGCTGCTATAGACAGATAGCTACTCCAGCATGATACTATTTGCCTCCCGTGGATAATCCATCCATCTCTCCCGTAGACTCCTCTGGCCCTGGTCCTGTGTAGTCGCAACAGCAAAGACAGCCGTCACCAGGACCGCCTCCTGACGGTCACCTTCCAACAGCCCATGTCTCACGACAGGAATCAATGTCCGCTGCGCCATGAGATTCGTATTCGAGTCCGGCTTCAGCGCCTCATGCTCCGTCCTTGCCATGGTAGCTACCCCACGAAGACCACTCGCCCCAGCCGCAGACAGGATAAGCACACTATCCTCAGACACATGCACCCCCTCCATCAGCCCAATCCTGTTATCCAACCAATCCTCCCCCTCAAGTGCAGGAAGAATCCGCTCCCAACCAGGCGTCTTCACATTCCCCCTCGGCACCCGCTCAATCGCAAACCCCCCTTCCACCGCATCCAACCGCTCCAAATTCCTGCCCCGGATCCGATGAATCCTAATATGCCAATCCGGCCACCGATCCGTCGGCGGAACCAGCGTAGTCCTGACCGTAATCTCCCCTTCCACCCACGGCCTCCACTCGACCTCCGCCACGGGGACTTTGTCCTTCTGCCCCTGTACGACAGCAGTCCCGAACCTCACAGGCGAGCACTTCCACTTCACAGCCCAAGTCGCGCACCCATCCCGGCTCAGCGCAAGGGTACTATCCGGCGCGAGCTGCTGGATCAGCGGTCCCGTAGGCACGCTAAACGCAAAAGCCGACGAGTACGCGAACTTGCAGTACTTTGCCTGCGAGGCTTTCATTGGCCAGGCGACGAATTGGGCGGGGTTGAGGAGGAAGTGGTGGCCTCCGGATGGGTGGTTGCAGAGGAGCTGCTGTGGTGCAGACACAATTTCCACTGGTGACTGTGTGGATGGAAAGGGTGCTTCTGGGGTGCTCCAGAAGGGATGCGAGTCCGGTAGGAGGAGCACGATGAGGGATTTGAGGCTCCAGTAGACTGATTGCGGGGAGTTGTAGTCTTCGGCCATGTACATGTTGCTGCATTTGTTAGTGGCACTTGGGAGTTATGGGGGGGAGGGAGACGAACGGATACAAGTAGCCGATGTTCATTGTCCCATCGGCATAGAACATATCGGTTGAGTGAGCTGCCCACCAGCGTAGATGTCTCAGAAGGAAGCCTTTGACTGCGCCGATAGAAGCTAGCGGGTCTGGCATGTCAGGGATGTCGGCGACAGCCAGCGCAGCGAAGAACGCTCCACACGCAAAGCGATACGTCAGGGAGCGTCCAAAGGGGATTGCGCCTCCTACTCAAGTCAGCTTAACTCTTCACATCTATCCAGAGATAACGAGACGTACCGTCCTTGTCAAAATACCGCCAGAAACTGGCCCCAAACTCCCTCGCCTGGGCGCGATATCTCTCCGCCCGCTCGGGGTCCAAATGACTCGCAAACTTGACAAAAAGCAACTGACTAAACTGAATCGCAAAGCTCCCAGAATAGTAATCCGCTTGTCTTCCACAGCCTATTCCATCCCATCGCCCCGTGCGCATACTCTCCTCCCTTTCCCTTACCTCCCCCTCCGCAGATAGCCACGGCCCATCACCCGACCACCCACCCCCAATATAAAACCCATCCAGCACCTCAAAATCAGCATCCATTTCTGGTCTGACCTCCTCATATGGAACGTTGGCAACAAGCACAAGCGCCAGATTAACAAACACGCGGAACCACCGCCAATTATTAACCGGCATGTCCTTCCCGTGCATGCCACGCAGCCACGCAACGATGTTTTTCTGGGTAGTCTCGTCCTGGCTGTGAAAGAAGGCGTCCGGCGCGAAGAGTAGCGCGCAGGCGAGCACCTCTGCTTCGACCATGCGCTGGTCGCCGTTGGCGATGGCGCCCCAGTATTCTGGATGGGAGGGGTCTGTGCCGGCGCGGATGCCCTCGATCCAGGGTTGAGTGACATTTTTTATGGCTCCGATGGTGGCGGGGTCGGAGGCGAATTGCAAGGAATGAAGGAGGGTAGCGATAACCCAGAGTGGACGGGCAAATCCCTCGAGTAAGGCGGCGCCATCGTCGAAGTGGGCGCCTGTTGAGATGGGCAGGCGGATGAAGGCGTGTGCGGGGGAGAAGTGGGCGTGCAGAGGGCGGACGAGGGCGAGGGCGGCGTGGACGAGATCGTTGCGGGTGTGGAGGGGGTTGTTGCTGAAGTTTGAGAGGGGGGGCATCTTTGTCTTGTCTTTTAGAGTCTGGGTGAAGGATTATATCTTTTTAAATGCGGAGATGAGGGGGTGTATATCTATCGGGGCTCGGGGTAAGTCTCGGAGATTCCTAGTGACTAGTCAAGTACTATAGGCTACATCTGATGCGAAATACGCATTGTTTAAACTGATGATCCGGTCCATCTCCGAGTACTGTTGATCTAACAGGATGGAGGTCACCGTCGTCAATTCGTCCGGGCTGCCTGTGGTGTAGCTCATCCTCGCCGGACTAGACTGCAGCATTGGCGGTAGGTCTGCAGGAAAGGCGACCTGGGGCAATCCGGTTGTGCTTTCAGGTGCTGGTACTGCTGCCGGTGCTGTTTTCTGGCTATCTCCCGTCCATTCAATCTCGTTGGAGTATCCCAGGACATCCAGCTTAAAGTTCTCGTCGCTTTGACACGCCCGGTGGATGGCGTTGAGTTGGCCAAAATACCGGGCCGCTGAGTTCTGACGACTGGCCTGTACACGGCCAGACCAGCGTGTGGCCATGGCATCGAGGCATTTTATCAGTGTCCAGTAATCTGGCGACAAGGGCGTGCCGTAATATCGCCAATGCACTACTCCAGGGTCCGCTGTTAGTAGTTCACGTAATGTTCAGAGGAAGGAAAACCCACCAAGTAAAACCCTGGCACTGACAAACACACAAAACGCAAACTGACTATCCACGACCCCCTCTCTCGGACAATTCCCCAGATACTTCTCCGTGATATTCGCCGTCTCGGCCGCCGCCGCCTCGCACGTCTCCGCGCTGCTCAGGGTCGGCAACTTCACCACCTCCAACCAATCCGGCGGTGGATACGCAATCCGCTGATGCAGCAGGATCATCGACGTGTTGTGCGTGACATGCGCCAGCGTCAGATTCGGATCCATCGTCACGACCGTCGGCTGCCGCGAGATATTCGTGTCCTTCCATTTCTGCGGGAGGAACATCTTCCAGCTGACCAGGCGGAGATCCAGCTCCTTGAACCGCATCAGCCAGCTTCCCATCTCCTGGCGGTCGCAATGGTTAATTCGCTGCTGGAGGAAGAAGGTCGTTACGCGACTGAGCGACTCGGTGGCTTCGACGCGGTAGGCGAAGGCGCCTACGGTTGACATGTCGACTTGCGCGGTGGGCGACGGTTTGTCTGTAGGTAGGAAGGCGATTAGGGTGCCGATCTTACCAGCGGAGCGGTCCCAGATGCCGAAGAAGGGGGTTGTGACGGGTTCTTCGTTGTGCCAGAGGCCCCCGTCTGCGGGGAGACGGCGGTGGACGTCGTTGGAGGTGAGGCTCGTGTTCCACCTGTATTCTCAGCTGCATTCTATACATCCGGCATCTGGCAGACATACCCTGTAGTCACCGAGCAAAATCTGTCATGTCAGCGCTTTACCATGAATAGAAGCATGGGACATACCTGTCCAAGTTGAAAACAGTCCAGAAAACACGCCGTCGTTCTTCCTCCTCCACCCAGTCTGCAGCTATCGGAAGGGAAGGTCGAGGCTGCAAGACTCGTCCTGTATCGTGGTTTTCGGACTCGACGCTCAATTGAAGGTACTCGACCGTCCTGGTCAAGGAACCGACAATCGGCCACGCTCGAGAGACTCTTCCGGATCCAATCTAAACCGTCAGTTTCTGCAAGTCGATTAGGGAATAAAGCATACATCCTCAAAGCAGATAATAATCAAGGCCTGCAAGTTCTCCACGTAGAGGTCATCCATTGCTGTCAGGACAACAATCTTCCGGGATCGTTCACAGACAGCTTCAATATCTTTGAGATCTGCCGGAAGCACGGATTGGTCGACATGCTTGAGCATCGCAACCACCATCGCATGCAGAACGACCTCCAGACGAGAGCTGTCTGCGTCCCTCAGCCGCCGTCGGAATCTCTTTTCGTGGAAGATCGGGATCCATGGCTGTACAAGCGCGAAGTATGCATCGACCACGGCCTCTAACACGGCTGGTGGAGGTAGACTCGACGAAAGATCGGAGAACTCATCCGGCTCAATCAGGGTATCATTGACCCGTCTCCGTTTATTGCATGGTGAACGCGGTACATCCGAGACCGAGTCCTCACATTGTCGTTTACGGCTATGAGGCTGCTGCAGCTGTCCAAGGAGCATCTCCATGCCCTCTCGCAGCGCAATAGCCACAGCGCTGGTATCAGACACCGGCCTATTCTCTTGTGGCCGTTCCTGATGGAACACCGCATCCTCGAGCGCCTCTACTGCCGTCAGATGGGACCTGCAAATCAAGAAATTACCTACCAACCCGTCTCCTCAGTGCCTCGACAGCTCCAGCCTTGAGACCCGGTTTCTCTCTTTCCCCATCATACTCGCATGTCGTCCCTATACCCCTTAGCAAGTGAGCTTCCAAGCAGCCTAGGAACAAGGGAGGTACCAATCCTCCGACAATGCGCGCAGAGCGGGACTTCGCGCGAGCAGCGGAGTTTCCTCTTTCGACAAGCGCGACAGGCAGGACGATCCTCTTGCACTGGTACCTCGGCTTCCATTCTGTTGCTGCTTTCGGTGTCTGTTTCAGCAATCCTGCCCTAGAGTCCACAGTCCGGACGAGGGGTAGGCTAAATACCCCGTTGTCCGGTGGAGATGGGCCGGCTTCCGTCCGAGTTCCCCGACAGAAGGCTAATTCGATTGCGTTTGGCTCCTGTGGGGTGTCTCCGCGCGGGGTAATAAGCCTCGAATGGGAGAGTTTAGTTTAATTCTTGAGAGGCTTTTGCGCTATGGGTTAGTCTCGGCGGTTTAGCCGAAGTGGGCACGTCTTGGAGAGGGACTCCGTATGCCCAAAGAAGTGCGTATGGAGATCACTTGTGAACTGAAGTTATTGGGCGATATGTTTCAGAGTCTCGGACATATTCCCGACCATGAAGACTAGCATAAACTGGCTAGAGATTCCCAAAGTTAATAGAATGTGCGGCAGCTGTCTGCACAACACTCGCACTTCTATCCAGTCATAGATCATGCGATCTGGTGACAGTGCTTGGGATCAAAGAGTCTGGAATACAGTTTGTGGGATATCGAAGTGACCATGTGTCCAGTTAACGGACTGTGACCGTCCTGACATGATCATCCAAGATAATAGTCGCTCAAGCTACCGCCGATATCTGAGGCTCCGTACTGCTGCCTATGTTTGAATGGAGATTACTGGCATCCACACTGCTCCTACCAGCTTCTACCATGTGTAGCAGAAGCTGGGTCCTACTTCGAGGCAAGAAGTCCATACTCCCTTGCTGAGGACCGCAATGTATGCCTATACCCTGAGCATGCCTTATTCCGCAATTTAATTAGTCGTACTGATAGATATGAGTGGTAGTTATCCTTGATGGCGGCGTTCAGCCTACCTGTTCGGCATTCTGAGCTTTCACGGCAGAAATATCATACGATTGAGACGATTCCAGAATTATCTTCCGCTCGAGGTCTGTCCGTATTAGCGTTGTCAATGTAAATGAAGTAGGCTGATAGCAACAAGATAATTGCTGCATGATGTCAGCGTCATAACATCATCGGATAACGATCAGCCCACCATTGCCTGATCACCATGTCCCATACCCCTGACACCTTATATCCATACACACGCCCCAAAACAACCTTCTGAACTCAATTCAGCAAAAAAGAAAAGAAAAGAAAAGAAATGGCAACTCCACGACCAGTAATAATTGTCGGCTCCGGCCTAGCCGGCCTCTCCGCCGCCAGCACCCTCATCTCGCACCACATCCCGGTCCTGATGCTCGACCGCGCCCCCAAACCAGGCGGCAACTCCATCAAAGCTTCTTCAGGGATCAACGGCGCCGGAACAAGATTCCAAGACAGCGGCGACAACGCAGATGTCTTCTTCCAGGACACGCTCAGGTCCGCCGGCGAGGCATTCACGCAGGCAAGTAGCGACGAGCGCGTCCGGCGGGAGAAGCTGATTTCCACGCTTGCGTCTCGCTCCGCGGACGCGGTGCACTGGCTCGTTGACGAGAAGGGCGTGGACCTGAGTAGAGTCGCGCCGTTGGGGGGACATAGCTTCCCGCGAACGCATCGGGGGGCGGGGCGGGATCCGCCTGGCTTTTCGATCGTGGGGACGTTGCTTCGGGAGTTGAAGACGGAGGAGGGGCTGTTTACCTTGCGGAGCGGGGCGAGGGTTACGCGGGTAGTCCAGGAGGGGCAGTGCGTTAAGGGGGTGGAGTATGTTACTGTCGAGGGGGGGACACAAAATCACACGGCCAATGGACCGGTTATCTTCGCTACGGGCGGGTTTGCGGGCGATTCCAGAGGTATGCTGGCGCGGTATCGGCCTGATCTGGCCAATTTCCCGTCGACGAATGAGGCGAGGGAAGGCACGCAGCCGATTCTCGAGGCGGTGGGTGCCTCGTTGGTGGATATGGAGTGCGTGCAGGTTCATCCGACTGGGTTCGTGGACCCCAAGGATCCGGCTGCGTTGGTCAAGATCCTGGCGGCTGAGATGCTCCGCGGTGAGGGGGCGATTCTGCTCAATGGCGATGGAAGCCGGTTCGTGAATGAGCTGGAGACCCGCCAGCATGTCGTTGATGCCATTGTGCAGTCGACCTCTCGGATGGCGACGTCTACGCGCCAGTGGGATGTGACGCTTGTACTTGATGAGAGTTCCGCAGCGGCAGCTGGCTCCCATATGGACTTTTACGTCGGGAGGGGACTCATGCAGAAGGTGACGGTCGGTGAGCTTGACCTACCGGCGATGAAGACCCTCCAGGAGTATGGCGATGTTGTGTCCGGCCGGAAAAAGGATCCATTCGGCCGTAAGTCCTTTGGCCATTGGAAATTGACTGAAGTTATGCCGGAGTATGAGGTTTATGTCGGACAGGTGACGCCTGTCATTCATTTCACGATGGGAGGGGTGGTGATCGACGAGCATAGCAGGGTCATAGGAGCAGAAGGGACCCCGATAGAAGGCCTTTGGGCTGCAGGGGAGGTGACCGGTGGTGTCCACGGCCAGAACCGTCTGGGAGGGTCGTCTCTTCTGGAGTGCGTGATTTTTGGACGTATAGCAGGGAATGAGGCGGCAGCATGGCACAAGGAACACTATCCGGCAGGTCCTCCCTTGAGTGATGATACAAGGAGCCCACCATCGTCTGCTCAGGGTACCGCATGATCACGCTGCTTCAGCAAAGTCACTGCCTGGATTCCTTCTTTCCTGATTAAACACGAAAGTAGGGATGGCGCCAATAATTAAGGCTATCTACGCTTAAAATATCTAATCGACGGCAAAGAACATTGATTGGGTATGCGAGGTTTGGTATGGCAGGTGAGGCAATATAGATATGCAACCAAGAAGTTGATGCTAGCCTCTAGTTGCATATATGCTTTACTTGTTTAGTAGCCCTGAGAGGATTTTGACAGAATAATGTAGAAAAGGAGGGCTATTGAATCGCCTTATACCGTATGTTGGGAGGAATCCTAATATCCATGCATGTATTCTGTGTCTCATTCCTGCACTGGCACCATCAACCCCCTTCTTTAATTCTTGGAGGCCAGGCCGGCTGGCAGACGGCCCTTCTTTGTTCCGGGGCTGTCAGCCTCGGCTAGCTAGGCTTCCGAGCACCTCACCCATAGCTTTCGCCAGTAGCTAGTTAGATAGCCTCACTATCCATATTCATTCTCTTTGCTTTTCATAAGGTTATGAGCCCTCCTCTTCTTGCATTTTGTTCATTTTACATTAGTTTTGATCCCTCTTTCTACATCTCTTTAATTTTGCCCTTTTTTTTTTTGATGTGTTTTATAGTAAGTTTGTGCACTTTTTCATGATTCTACATGCTTTTACATGACTGATTTAGAAGCTGAAGAAAATCTTCTCTATTTACCAGGAGCTTTCTAAGAAGAAGGACTGATAAGGGAGAGAACTTAGCTAGTTCTATATTCAAGTCTGAATCAATATGATGAGGTGATGATGGATAGAATAGAACACCCCTCTCCTCCCCTATAAACACAGGCAGTGAAGCTGGATGATGATTTAATATCTGTCTTACTAGCTAGCCTTATAAAGAAGCTGAAATCACGCAAAGATTATAAGATCTAGATCTATATGGTGAAGGCTTAGCTAGATCTTTATAAATTTAATAATCTTATTAATAAATTAATACCCTGGCCTGAAGTAATAAATCTAAAGTATAAAGTATGGAGGAAGGTATCTAAGCTTATATAGAATTAGCTTATTAGCTAGGTGGGAGATGATATTCTTAATATACTATGTATTATAATAATTCTAATAGAATATACTAATAATATATAGAATATAATCTAAAGTATTATATTAGGCTATAGCTACTTAGAAGCTAGAGCTAATTTTAAAGTAATAGTATAAATAAAGAGATCTGACTTTATAATAATTACCTAATATATTAATATATTTAGGGACTGTGTAGATGTATATGAATGGCTAGATATACTGCTTACACCCTATATAGTAATATTTTTAATGATAGATAAGTTATTAAAGGAGATTCTATCTTAGTGTAATGCTGTGGAATGTATGTTTACTAAAGATTCTTCTAAGGCCTTAAAGAAGTATAATTTCCATAAGTATTATATATTAGCTATTAATAAAGGGAATAAGTATAAGATAGCTTTTAGAGCTAAGGCTAAAGCATCTTCTCCCTAGAGTAAGTAATTAAATTAAGTAAATTAATTAAGTTAATCTAACTAATCAAGATTAATAAATCAGAATTAATTAATAAATCAGAACTAATTAATAAAGTGGAAGATCTTCCCTCCCCTAGGAAAGAGCTACACAGAATATATATATGAATGGAGGCAGTGAGATAAATGTAATGCTTAGGGAAACTATATATATTATTATCTACCTGCCCATGGGCCTCCTATATGTTATTATCTTATAGATAAGAAGCCTTTGTGGTGGAACCCTAGTCTAGATATCTAGTGTTAGAAGCCACTAAGAAGGGGAAATCAGAATTAGATAAATGTGGCTTATTTAGCTACATAGATTCTAGATAAATATACTAATATAGTCCTTAATTTTACAGGCATAGCTGTTAAACTACCCTTTTCCTCCCTTTCTAATAAATCTACTAAGCCTAATAATTAAGATCTATAAGAATTAGATTATTACTACATCCTAGATTTAGGCACAACATGTATGATATATATAAAAGGGGCCTATATAATTAACTATTATCTATATATGCAGATGGAGAAGGGATATAAGTTTGAAATAGTAGAAGGAAGCCTATCTAGAATAGATAGGGAAGGTAGATTAGTTCTTTACTATAAGATTAGAGAGATAATTAATAAATTAATACTTCCCTATAAATTTTATTCCAAGGCTATAATAATACTGATATTAATAAATTAACTTATAAAGCTTAGTTTCTATTATAACTCTTAAATAAATATCCTAGAATATAAAGATAGATCCACCTTTAGCTATATATTAAAGGAATTAGGTGTTCCTATACTAAAAGTCCTTAATATACCCTCTTTTACAGGAGCTATACTAACTCTATTAGAAATATACTATTAATTAGGCCACTATAGTAAGTCTAAATTAAATTCTACTATTAAATAAGGTAATCTTAATAGAGATAAAGTTATTAGATCTAACTAATTCCACTGCAAAGCCTGCTATATAGTAAAGGTAAAGAAATAGATATCCTATAAGCCTATAGACTGTGTAAAGGTACTAGGCCTACTATAGTATATTAATCTGCAGCCTATTAAGCTATAGGGAATCTATGGATACTATTACTATCTTATTAGTGTTAATAATTATTCAAGATTTATATATATTAAACTATATAAATCTAAATAAGATGAATCTTCTGATCTTCTTATATAATGGAATAAAGAGTATAAGCTTTTAATAGGTAAATACATTCCTATATAATATATAGATGGTGGTATGGAATTTAATAAGTTCTGTACATAGGCTAAACCTAAGGGAATTATTATTATTATCACCCCTCCTAGATCCCTAGAGATGAACAGTGTTACAGAGATCTATAGTAGCTATATTAATAGTATGGCCTAAGTAATGATTATTAATTCTAATCTACCTAAATAGATATAGCTATATGCCATAAAAATAGCTGTGTATATTACTAATTATCTTATCTTAGAGGGAGAAGATCATGCCCTAATTACTTACTAGTGTAAGGGACTAGGAATAGGTAATCTATTTCCACCCCTAGATCACCTATGACTATTCAGCATTCCTATGTATGTTAATATCTATAAGGAGGACTATATTTAAGTAAGAAAAACAGCTCCTTACACCTATAAGGCATGCCTAGTTAGCTATAAAGGGGATAATAGCTATGTCTATATATACTAGGTCCTAGAAATAAATTAAATTATCTAATCCAGAGATATTATGTTTAAAGATCACTATAGTAATAATAACTATAAGGAAGGTGGAATGATGGCTAATATAGGCCTATAGCCAGGCCCTATGCCTCCAGAACTAATGTCTGGAATAGATATAACTTTAGGAGAAATAATCTAATTTACCTAACCTAAACCATATCCCTGGCTTGCCATTATAAATAAACTAATTAGGGAGATAGAATTACTAATTTAAGACTAAATCTAAATAATTACCCTAGATCCCTAGATTACTTATATTAATAAGTAAGCCTAAGCAAGCTGCCTATCTGATAAGTAAACTTAAGTGAATGATTTACCTGATATATAAGCCTAAGTAAGTATTTTACTAGATAGGTAAGCACTAGGTAATGTCTAATAAGATAAGTAAATGGAACCAAGATCTAAGAAAAGCTTATTCTAAGGTTCCTAGGAATCTTATTAGATGACTCTTCTTCTTGAAGAATCTGCAAGATATCCTATAATAATAGAATTACTAGTGAATTATATATAAGTTAAAAAGGAAAGGAAATAGGTCTAGTTTGCTGATAGAAATATGAAATAGAATCTAATAGATCTGCTAGTAAGGCTAGCTCTAAATTAAAGAAGATTTAATGATAGTATTATTAGTAGAGATAGACTACCTCTAGCTCTAAGGATAGTAGCTGATAACTAAGCTAATTATTTAAGATAGCTCTAAGTAGATATCTAGCATATTAATAATAAATACATGGATTTAAAATAGAATTTACAGTAAATAGAAAACTGTTATATCCATGAATTAATTAAATCACTAGATCTAATAGCCTAAGATGTGCACACACCGCGCCCTAAGGCCTAATATTAAGATCTATTTAACACACTAGAGCAAGAGGCTCCACCACCTGCCCTAAAGGCAGAGAGATTAATATCTGTCTCTACAGATCTACCCCTTACTAGATCATGTGCTTCATGCTTGCCTTCCAGAGTATTAGAATGATTAAATAAGGGTAAGCCACCCTAATGCCTACTGGATTAATTAAATAAAGAAGTAGAAAGGAAGTATGGAATCTTGGGAGGTGTAGTTATACTAGAAGATAATACTTATGATAATACTATTATTAATATCCTAATATCTTTTAGTTATGCTTTCTCTTTAATATTAGATTATAATAATGATATTATTAGATTCAGCTATGTAGCCATTCCATAAGGCCTGTAAGCCCATAATATTAAGATACCATGTACTTACTATAAAGCTATGAATAGCCCCTTTAAATATCACTAGGAATTAGCTATGAGAGTGCAGATTAATAAGCTCTAGGAGTGAAAAGCCTATGAATTAGTCCCTTACCTAAAAGATAACTCCTAAATTCTCCCTAGAAAGTGGGTCTATGACCTTAAACTAGATGCTAATAACTATGTAATAAATTTCTAGGCCTACTAGGTAGTCTATAGGAATTATTAATAGCCAGGGCTAGACTATAATATAGTCTATGGCCTAGTTATTATTAAAGTCCTAATTAAACTCTTTCTAACCCTCATTACCATATAGAATCTAGAGGTGGAGTAAGTTAATATGGTTATAGTATATCTATATACTTATCTAGAATGATACACCATCTATATATACTAGCCTATTAGATTTAAAGAAAAGGGGAAGGTTTACTACATATAGAAGGCACTATATGGATTGAAATAATTAGTGTTTCTCTGGAATGAGAAGTTTAATGATGGAATCTAATCCATAGGCTTTAAATACTTCCTAGAAGACCCCTGTGTCTACTAATATAGGGATGATAAATATCTTTTAATCTATATAGATGATACCCTTATAATATCTGCTATAGCAGATAGAATTAAATTAATTAAGGCCTAACTAGGTGACCTCTTTATGATTAAGGAATTAGGCAAGCCATCACACTTCCTAGGCTATAAGATTACCAGGGACAGGGAACACTATATAATCATGATATTACAGGGTGGCTATATTAATAAGATATTAGTAGAAGCTGGCATGTAGAGATGCTCTGGTAATTATATTCTTATATAGCCAGGCTGGAAGCCTAATTATAAAGAAGAAAAGGGGGATCCCTCACTAGATGATTTATATAATTACTAATAATATATTAGATAGCTGAACTAGCTTACCTATAAGACTAGGCTAGATATTAGCTATCTAATACACTAATTATAGTCTAAGGTATTAAAACCTAATAAACATAATACTATAAGTATTAAAGCTATTTTCTACTATCTATATAGAAATACTTATAGAATAGAGCTTAGAAGAAACCTATCTAAAGGCCTAATTAGCTATATTAATAGCTTATTCCAGGACTATCTAGATAGATACTTAATAGAGTTATATATCTTCTACTTTATAGGCTCACTAATTAGCTGGTATTTAAAGAAATAGATATTAATTACTTTATCTAGTACTATTATAGAATACTATGCCTATAATGCTATGTTTAAGAAGGTAATCTAGCTATATAAACTACTATGTGCTATGTATTTAGAATCTACTAATAACCCTATTCTAATATATATAGATAGTGATAATACTTTTAATATTATCTATAAGAAAGGTTTCTAACCATCTATTTATTAGCTAGTGAATTGATATCTATTTATAAAAGATTAAATAGAAAAAGGTGTTATTTAACTTATACTAATTAATAGTAAAGATAATCTAGTAGATGGATTAACTAAAGCCCTTCTAGCTATAAATTTTAAGGCATTCTAAGACAAGCTCTGCCTTATTAAGATAGATATAATTAATAAAGATAATGCACATTACCTGATTAGGGAATACCTAGAGCCTCATGTACAGTAGTAGCAGAGAGGCTGTCTGGGGGGGTGTCTTAGAGGCCAGGCTGGCTGGCAGACGGCCCTTCTTTGTTCCGGGGCTGTCAGCCTTGGCTAGCTAGGCTTCTGAGCACCTCACCCATAGCTTTCGCCAGTAGCTAGTTAGATAGCCTCACTATCCATATTCATTCTCTTCGCTTTTCATAATTAATTAATATCCTGAATGTGCCAGATAGTGACTATTACGGATGTGAAAGAAGGTGTAATAGTTAAGAGTTATCTAGACAGAGGCATTCGATCTTGTGATTTATTCTCGTGAGTCTGGTAGCCTTGTTAAGATAACCGCCTGGACTAGACGCTTCCCATACCTGCGAGCAGGTCAAGGGATGTCCAAGGGTGCAGGAATTTCGTGACATGTACCGAGCTAACCGACAGCGAGCTTATTGTCTGAAATATGGTCCGGAACGAGATTCGAGCATCATTACTGCACGTCTTAGGGTCTAGACGGGCGGGTCGATAGCCCGCGAAGTCTGCCAATGCTTCATAGCATGGCCCTTTGAAGAGTTGAGACATTGCCATGTTTCAACGAGGCAGCATTTGAGACCCCTCCTTATCTGAATTAGTGGAATATAGTAGAATTCGCACGGCACGAAAGTTGGGAGTGTATACAGGTGGTCAGATCATCTGGATTGACTCATGTATGCCCCAGCCCCCACAGTAACAATCAACTATTTTCTTTTTTGGATGAGTACAGAAGTAGCATTCTCATGTCTCGGAACATTCCGTGTAACTCCACTGGCCCGTTGGCAAAGAAGACATTTCTGGCTCCGCTCGGGAATGCATCCCTCGCGGACAATAGTGTTTGAAGGGCCGCAAACCTAGCGGGTATAAGAGCGATGGGACTAGACCCAGTTTTCATGTCTCACTCAATTTCTATACGATAATCAAATCCTAGGCTACTGTTCTACTCCACCGCACCATGAAGCTGTCCGTCGCTCTTCTCGCTTGCGCTAGCTTACTCCCTGGCGCCCTGTCCTTTTCGGATGCATGCAGACAGGGTCTGCTATACTGTGGCTCCACTTTGGAGAAGTATAATGGTACGTACACACCTGTTGAATCACAGGGAACGCTGTCTTGTCCTCTTGCTAAATCTACACTCAACAGGATACTCCTCTATGGAGCTCCTATCGGCTATCAGCGGCAATCTGGACGCCTATGTTAAACCCAAAGATGCCCTCTTCCGATGCAAAGATTCAAGTGGTGGCATTCAACTAAGTACATTCTGCTATTTGGGTTGCACTAACCCTCCGAATGGTGATACTTGTGCTACTGGAGCTTAGGTAACTGTCTTCTTATGTATATTGTGACTTGTGAACTTATACCGTTAGATACCTTATCTCGAATCAATTCGTCATCTCGAGAACAAGAGGTGGACTGTCTGTTTCTTTGGACTCCTCAGGGCTATATGAGTGATATTCCGTTATGGCTGGGCATTGTCCTGAACTAGCTACTTATAATATAAATCTCTTTGGCCAGTACCCGAGTACATCGATAGGATGCTAGGCATTGTTTTTGCGATTGGCTCCTTGGCAACGAATTTATTTCAATATTCGACTTGTATGTAGAAGTTGTCGTGGAACATTCATGCCGGCTATATCAAGACTATTGATGTCTGAGTATTTGTTATGACCCACCTGAGAGCTAATAGACTGTCCCACTTTGTAGTGGACTCTAAACAAGCCTCCGAGAGCCGAACGACTCGGCTAACAGACAAAGCTTGAGCTGCCGAAGCATTGTCTTTTCGCATGACGTCGCTACGAGTGCAAATGCGCGGGACATAAGTGACTCGGGTTCCGTTTGATTGCTCCCGAGTACCATATAATCCTGACGTAATGTTCTCCGACTCTGAATCTGAGCCTTGCAGCCTCAAGAAGTGCGTCTCTGTCGTAGCTTTGGACGATCGAAACAGTACTTTCTAGTTACGTCAGGGTGACCAGTTTATATTGTGGGAATTGGTATTGGTTTCGGATCCGGACACAGAAATCCCAGCCACGTCACTCACAGGACAGAACTTGAAGCACTCAGCATAATGTCAGTAACGCATCCACATTTCGATTATCATTCCTAACTTGGGTGAAACAAAACATTGACGATATGCAAGATGCGCTACCCCTTTGATCAAGGTGACCAGGAGACATGGACACAGGTAGGACAGCTACTAGTAGCCACAGCACTGTCATCCATCATCGGAATTGAACGAGAATGGAAACACAAAAGCGCAGGATTGCGCACGAATACACTAGTCGGGATAGGCGCAGCCCTGTTCATGCTGATCTCGAAACTGGGGTCCTTTGACGTCCTGGCCCGCGGCCTGGTCGTGCTGGATCCAAGCCGGATCGCAGCCCAGATCGTGTCAGGGATTGGATTCATAGGTGGCGGGATCATCTTCAAGCAGCGCAATGAGATTCGAGGGCTGACGACTGCCGCTGGTGTTTGGCTGAGTGCAGCAGTTGGGGCTGCCTGTGGCGCTGGACTGCTCAGATTAGCGAGCGTTGCCACCGCGTTGTATTTCGTTGCGGTACTCGTCTATCCGACTGTGCTGCATGTTCTGCGGCAATACCTCGATCGGAAGGATACCATGGAGATCTCGGCTGTGGTTCGCTACCGGACTGGAGCTGATGGATTGCAAACCCTGCTCATGAATATCATGGAGGCTGGGTTTCACGTTCGGATGATAAGCCGACTGGAAGAAGTGCTTGTTAATCAAGCCGCGAGTAAAGGGCCTGCCGGGGGAGATAGACACCAGTCGATTTCGAATTTCTCCAGGACACCAAAGACACCTGCGGCGCATATTGAGAGGCTCGAGCGGATCTTTGACATTCATCTGACGGTGAATGGCTCGAGAGGTCCGGATAGTCTGATGCATGCTCTTTCCCAACTGGACTCGGTCATTTCGGTTTCCATTGAGGACGATGAAGGAGAATTCGTCCAGAGAGTTTGAAGTCCGATATCCCCTTGCCACTTTTCTAAAACGACTTGATTTCAAGCGTCAAAGACACCATGCAGAGAAGCAAGGCCACCTTGTGCAGGTTCTCCGCAATATGACACATGTGGACGGTGAAAGGAATGGACGGAAGACAGGAGGAACCTGGATGAGTGTTAGTGCAGTCAAATCGTTTCGTGCAAAGCTGCAGTCTAAAATATACCAGTCTGTATAAGGTACCTTTGAAGAGGATACTTTCATGCGTCTATTAGTGATGATTGATACGGTGCTTCAATAGTCCTGGACTGCTCCCTGGCTCTGGTGATATATTGATATAAAAGGATATGTCAGACCACTTCTTCAGCGGTATACTGTAATGCAATAGGGCTAAAAGTAACAAATTCTTAATTTTGTCTTCGCCTACGAGCCCAAGCATAACATGTCCTACCGCGCCGTCCTCATAGCTTGCTAGCCGTCATAGACAGACCTTGGGATGTATGCTAGTATTCCCTACCAAGAGGCTTATGGATTGCACAGTTCAGAAAGCCTGCCCGCATGAATTAGACAGATCACCAGCAATAAGAGTCGATTGTTAAAGACGTCAATGCGCGTTCACAACCTAATTCCGCCAAGTACGAGGCTCCCCGTGTTCCATCACAAAGCCATACCATCAGAAATCAGGCGAACCAAACCTCAAAGGCGTGGTAAACTCCCAATAAGAAGTGTACCAGCCTCCTCCCAGTCCAAGAACCCTGTGATGCTCCCGCCTTTACCATGATATTATGGTGCGATAGGTCGCCATGCGTAAAAGTAATGCGGAGACATCTCCATTTTCATTGCGCGATCAAGCGCTTGCCTGTACTCGGCTTCTGATTGAAAACCACTCGCCCAAGCAGGTTTGAGAAGATACTCGTTGAACACCCGACCATCGCGGTTTCCGTGATGCGTTTTCTCGAGTTTCATACCTCTATCCCAGTTCCTCATATCCTTCATTATGGCATGGCCGAGGAGAGTCCAGATGAACTAGGGCCGTTCATTATCATGGAGTATATCGATCACGAGTACGACCTCGTCGACGCGCTCAATACACCAGGAATCCCAGATGATGAGCGACCAATCCTAGATCCTCAGATCTCGGAGGAACGGCTAATCTTCGCTTACGGTCAAATGGCCGAGATCATGCTTCAGCTATCGAAGAACACATTCACCGAAACCGGCTGTATAGCCAGAACAAACGAGGATGATGACTTTGATGACGTGTGGGTTGTGAAACACCGTCCATTGACGTTAAACATGAATGAACTCGTCCAAGTGGGAAACTTTCCTCCCCATCTCCTCCCTGATGGTCCGTTTCCGACATCGTCATCCTACTACCGGGCCCTTGCTGATATGCACATTGCCCACCTGGTTATTCAGCGCAATGACGCCGTTGCCTCACCCGAGGACTGCAGAACAAAGTGTATTGCAAGATTGCTCTTGCGGAAACTTGCACGGGAGGGTCGGTTCTGCAGGTTCAACGACCGGGGCCCGTTCAATACCCGCCTGGAGACTTTTCTCAGGGTACTAGAAGAAAGAGAGAAAGTGGCAATCGATCGTGGGCTGTTGTCCGAAGAACACCGTCTCTTTATCATGAGGGACAGTTGGGAGAGTGGAGATTTCTGGGTTAACTATACAACCAGGAGAAGTTGGGCTTTCGACATGAATACAGTTGCATTATCACCTCAATTCCTGGAGCAATATATATAACCCTAATGGTCTTTCCAAGTGAAGAAAAGAGACTGCACCACTCCATGCTCAACGGCCTTCTCCCCCGGCAACTGAGAAACCACATCGACGGCTCTCTCAAACCTCAGCTCCACCCTCTTCTCCCCGTCCACCGTCTCCCACCTCACCGTCGCGACATTCTCCTTGCCCACTGCTACTCTGGCCGAGATGCCCTTACTCAACCTCAACCTAGGCTTAAACAACACCCTCCTCGCCCCGGGCACATCAATCCTCACCCCCGCCAACTCCGTACAATACTCATAGATCGGCACACTCCCCCAAGCATGACAATCCGAGCGCTGGCGCACATCATCCTCCTCCCACGTCGTCAGATTACACTCCAGCATCCACCGCCACGGATCCCACACCCTCCCCCAATACGCCTCATACGCCTCGTCCCCCGCCAGCGAGAACGCCCGCAGCGCATAAAACTGCATCACATACGAGCACTTCGCAAAGCGGGGCTCCGCAAAACTCTCCATCAGCAGGCGCGCGCGGTCGTCCTCCGCCACCACACCAGCTAACACAGCGAATACCTGGCAGTGCTGCGAGTAGGCACCCTCGTCGGCGATCTCCGCCGTGGAATCCGTGAAGAAGCGCCCGTCGTAGCAGTGCTTGCGGACGGATGCGAGGACAGCCTCCGCGCGCGCGGTATACTCGGCTGCGTGGCCTGGTCGGCCTACATCGCGGAGCAGCTGCGCGGCTTGGTTGAGGACGTAGGCGTAGAGGAGGCTGAAGAAGGTGTGTCTGTTTGACTGGCGGCCCGACGTGGGGACACCTTTGTCGGGATGGGTGTCTGTTGCGCCCCAGGTTGTCACCCAGTCGACGTATTGCCAGACGTCGTCTGGGAGGTTGCTTACCAGCCCGAGGGAGTCGATGTGGGCGTGGAAGAACTCGAGGACGCCGTCGATGCGGGGAAGGAAGGAGCGGGCGTAGGCCCTGTCACCGAAGTGCAGGTGGTGATCGCAGACTTGGAGGATCCAGTAGAGGGAGAACCCGGCGATGATCTGCGGGACGTGAGACGGAAATCGGGACTGTGTGAGGCCTTCTGGGGTGACGGAGGAAGCGAAGTTCGTGATGGCCTGTCGCATGAGGCGGTCGTCGCCGGAGAGCAGGTAGTGGAATAGACCGACGGAGCGGCTGTCGCCGGAGTATCTGGGACGTTAGTTGAGCCTTGATTTGCGGAGGGGTGGCTTACTGGAGCTGCTCGTAGAACGGACAGTCGGAGTACCCGTCAAACATGCAGTTGCGCATTGTGCGGATGGAGACCTCCCAGATCCTCTCGCTGTACTGATCACCCTCTTCCTGCCAGCTAGCCTTGACTGCCATGGGATAATTCACCTGGGTAGCATCGAACGACAAGAGCTCAACCGGTGCAGGCCCACTGGCGATCTCCAGCCGGATCAGTCTAAACGTGCGAAACCAGAACGGCTCGTATACGGTCGTCACTCGGGCAGGTAAATCAAAGGTCACCTCGTCATACGGCCCAATGAGGCGTCCATTCTCCGCGTCCAGTCGATTGGCTTTTGTGCGGAAGAACGGGTAGGACGGTGGCTCTTGCTCGTATCCTTCGGAATAGGTGATCTTGAGGGTTATGCGAGACGCCTGTACTGCCCGGAAAGACCACCGCAGGAACGCAGTCGAATGAACATCTGCTTGGATTTCGAGCACATGCGAGGAATTTGCCGCGAGCGTCAGTATCTGCTTTGCGTTCAGAAAGCCCGTCCACTCGTCGATGTGGTTGGTACTCTGGCACTTTCGGACAAGACCAACACCCACGGAAGACTCCTCGGGCATAGGGATCTGACGAGGCCGTAGACGCCATGGCGACAGATCACCGTTCAATGTCCATATCCCGTACACCATCGGCGTAACCGGCTCCTCCAACACAGTCGGCGTAATCCGCTCATTCATCTACCAGATCAGCCTCTTCCACTCTCTCCTGCAGAAGACACAGAGACCTACATGCAGAAACATATCATCAACCAGTCCCATTGGGAACCTGACACTCTCGTCCACCTGCACCAACCACCCTTCCCTCGACTGCACATCCACAGTCTCCGTCTCTGTCTCAATCGTCCCGACAACTGTCAATCCAGGGAACGCTGTCCGCTCAAAGGGCATCGCGCCCCTGCACGCATTGAAATACCTCACCACAACAAAGACAATCGCGTTTTCACCCACACACAGATACGGCGCGATGTCCACCGTGTCATAGTACCAGATCAGAGGGCTGCCGCGGGCGGGTCCCACCGCTGCCCGCACGCCATTGACATACAGCTTGTAGCGTGTATCTGCTGAGCAATGGACGACCGCTCGCGTAGCGGGGGAAGTAAGTAATACATTATGCGTGAATCGGACAATTTTACCGGCTGTGTTGGCTGGGGAGGAGTCGATCCAATTTGGGGCCCAGGTCCAGTTGGACTGGAGGGAGTTTATGGTCTGCACATTTAGTATTAGGTTCTTGGATTAGAAGAGGGAAGGCACCTTTTGTTCAGCGGGAGAGATCATACTGTCTTTATATAGAATGTAAAGATTTGATGCCGAGACGAGGCTTTGGAGAGAGATATTTATACGACTGATGGCTCGGGGGAATGACTCCCGACATTTCCCCGCAGGCCATAGCCATACTGCTACTGTGGGAGTTCAAAGAAGAAGGACAGACAATGAAATAGCAATTCAAGATCAACTTCAACTTCTACAGGAGTCTTATCAATCCAGGCCAACATTCAGGTCCGCTGGACAATATGCGTCTGACATGCACGCAATTACTTGCAGTGCTTGTGAATGTTCCATCCAACACAGATAGCTCCCTCGTAGCAGTTCCAGGGAGCGCGGCCAGCAGTAGCACAGTCAAGGAACTACGGTATCTCATCAGCCACTTTCTTTCCCCCGGAGCAAGAGTAACTCACCTCATCACCGCACTTCCAGAACGGAGCAGTACCGACACAGTAGATGTAGGACCAGGCCCGCTTGCCATACTTGGCAATCAGCTTGGCGAACTTGATGGCAAGCTTCCACTTGGGCACGCGCTTCTCGAGGTCTTCGTCATCGTCGTCCATGTCAGCAAGGTTAACTTCCTTGCCCTCGGCGTCGTAGAAGATAGCATCTGGGTCTGTTAGTTTGCGTGTGTCTTTAGGGGAGTGGTGGAGGGAGTCAAAGACGTACTTCCGTCAGCGGTCTCGATGGCGGTAACTGCGAGGGTGCCATCGACATCGAAGAACTCCATCTTCTTCTTGCCATCTTCGAGGACGGTGCTCACGATGTTGCCGTAGGGAGTTGCGACGGTGCTGTTGTTGTCGCTGAGGGCATCCTCGCGGGGCATCAGGGAGGGGTGGCCGATGGTAGAGGCCAGGGCGACGTGGCTGCAAAGGGCCACCATGAGGGCGTTGACGACGACGATGAACTTCATTTTGAAGATGGTGTGCTGTGGAGCTTTCTTGTTGCTTGCTTTTTCTGCTGAGTTGCTGTTGATTTCTCTGGTTTCTCGTGGACGTCGAGGGGTTTATATACCTTTTCGCCATCACAGGAATCCCCCTCGACCGAAGCATTCATCCTCATCACATAGACCATGTCGTATTCTTCGATGCCATTGCATTGCCATTGCTAATTTTGACATCCCCAGATGAAGCCGACGACAAGCGAACCTGAATATGATGCAACCTCGTATCATGATTCCAACCCAGCATCTCCGGAATCATGCCAGCGGAACTGGGCGCTTGGCCTGCAGAGGCCAATCCCTCCGGCCCTCGTATTGGACTTGGCATCTTGATTATCTGCTGGCAAGGTCGAGGACTGCTATAAAAAGCTCCGAGGCTGTGCGTGCGCCCAGCGCCAAGGGAGCCAAGCCCTCCTCCTCGCATCTGCATTGAGGTTCCTGTATCCTCAGTCTGGGCGGCTTGGGCTTCTAGATTTGGAGGTATCTCGCGACTGCACGGAATGAAGTCACTGACTGTGTATGAGATGAGGCTACTGATCGTATTCTACCAATTTCATCTCTCCCGCCAAGGACGGAAAAGGACGCATGGGATGCAGGCTTATTGGGATTGCTCGGTGGAAGATGCAGCTCCACTGAGGGCTTTGGTCAAACCGAGCCATTTCTCTTGGATCTCGTGTGTAGGTGCTCAGTTTGCAGAACCTAATACTCCTGCCTCATTTTAGTTCAATGGGGCTATTTCCCAAGGCTATCAGGTTAATCCATCAATCGCAAGGGAGAACTCAGATCCATCTCCCGAACGAAGACGCAGATACGAGAGCTGATATTAATTTAACATAAATTTTACGCAACAGATTCTTAAAGATATCTCTTCAGTGCTCCGGTTCGTGCCCAATTGTGCTTCACTCTTCACGCGGTACTGGGGACTCTGGGTGAGTCTGGGATTCGTCCCATGGCCAAGAGCCCATCAACCTCGTACGATACTGCATGCATTGCCCCAGTCCAGCTATGACAGGGCTCTACGGAGTGCCTTGGGACGGGGAAAACACGAAGGCTATGGAAATAGCCTGACTGGAGATGCTTTGTCGCCTCTGCGGTCGTATTGCTCTTGACCATCCTTGAATCAACAGATATTTGCTAGTCATATGTGGTGCTTGTGTCTATCCTTACCCTCGTCTACTTGAGACTTCGCTGCCGGGGGGGATAGACCATTGAATCTTCGACACCTACTCTTATTACTATTCTACACTTGTGCTTTGCGTAGCGGTAGCAAAGGCTGCAATTCTACACTTGTGCTTTGCGTAGCGGTAACAAAGGCTGCAGTTAGAGCGTGCACTAAGTGACGAATGGCAGGATCAGGTCGTCCCAGGTTCGAGGACGTTGAGGGGATTTCCGTCCAGACGGAGATACCCGACGGGGGCTCTATGACTATTGTCGGACCCTCATTATTTTCGATTCCACCATGTCGGACCGACTGGGACGACAGGTGAAGAGGGGATTACATATCAGCGATTCGCCTCTTGCAATTCATGCAGGAAATCCTTTATCCTTTATGTCAAAGCATCTTGTCACCTGTGTCAGTGGCATAGTTGAGGTTAGGAGGATCACGATGAATATGGCAGAATGGACTGCGAGTTCTCAGCGCCAACCAGATGAACCTAAGCCTGGCCTTATCCCGGAGTCTCCTACTCACCTTCTTTTGAGTTTGGTCTTATTCAGCTCCTATACCGCAGCTGCTTGCTGTCACAGGGCTATTAACTTATCCATCAGCATTTATGGGCTCTGATTGTTGTCCCTATAACAACATTAGCTGTGAATTCCCTTCATCAGAAGCTATATGTGTACTTTCTTCTACCTTTAACCACTCATAGATAATAACTTGCCTAAGGAACTGCAGTATCATCTTCAATCTCTCAGGTTCACTCTACAGCCTTCACGTGGAACAACAGCTTCCCCCCAGCCCACCTCTATATCTTAGGCCAAGATCATTGCTCGACATAACGACGTCTCAGTAAGGGTGTACTTTTAGGGCGAGTCTAAGCCCCGCACGAGGGATGGAGACAACAGGATACAGCTTTTGCCATGACTTATATAATCAAGCTCACTTAATGGGTGGTTTGATGTTGTAATGAGAGTCACTAGACTTTCTATCCAAGACAAGGCTAAGAAGGACCTAAGCAACAAGCATGTAGACTTAGAGGTGTGAATAAGCCAATTTATTCCTCAGTTCAGCCTGCCAGCGTCCTGTTATTTCCTGGAGAAGAGATGCATCGGCCAGCGAGGATGACAGTAGCTAGCATGGCTGATACTGTCCCTGTTGATATACAATGCGTAATCTACAATCCATGTTAATTAATGTCTTCAAGATTCATGTTATATTTAAGAAGTTCTTGTCCTGTACCTCTGCAGTTCTCTTAAACCCTGACTGCATGCCTATTCTACCCTCTCTGTTTAGATCCCTCATTTATGCTGAGTAATACACTTTTTCTCCAAGGACAAGCTGCATAAATCATTTTAATACTATTTCCAATAATGTATAAATAGCCTAAAGTACTGTTCTGTAACTGGAGAGTGAGAAAGAAACAAATATTCCTTCTCTTGTTAGTTTCCCCTGAATTTATATATCCACCCTCAGCATCTCAACACTTTCATGCACCCTATATTTACACCCAATTATTTTCCTTGACCAAATGGGATACTTAGCGCAATAATCATAACATCCAGTAATTAGACCCATAAGGATGGGAAAAGTATGGAGTCATGGATCCTGAGTATATAATTAAGCTTAATGTAAGCGGCCAACCACAAGAGCTGCCTAGCCAGCTATGATGCTTGGTTGTGAACAGTTACAGATATTTGACTGACCCCTCATAGAATCAATGTGAAGAGGGGAGATATTATCATATTCTGCTTGAGTCGTCAGTGCATACATAACCTTGTATGGCGTGTTTCAGACTGTGGATGGAGAGCTCGACAGAAGATGGCATGACATTCACTGCGATGTCTACCTTTTAAACAAAATTAATCAATTCATATACACAGGTACTATGAGATTGATCGCAATATTCGGTATATTTCCGATATATATTTCTCCAATTCGTCATTGAAGGATAGGCCGCGTCATACCGTGTTTCTTCTGATATGAACCCCCCCCAACATCATCAACGACGATGATATACCTGAAACTCACCAATCAAATCAGCCGGCTCGACGAATCAACTAGCATGATTCATGCCGCACGCGGTGGAGCTCTCTCGCAGAGATATCGGATCACTTACCGGAACCTACATAGATGGTGGAGAGATCGGCATTCGAATCACCCTGTACAGACATTTTTCTTTCCATCGCCGATTCAACCAACTGGTGGACTACTGGTGGATTGGCGTTCACTGAGTAATTGTACATCTCCACTCGACGGAGAATCTCTGACAGACAATTATAGGATGCTGTTTGAGAAGTACCATGGTCGTCGACCGGTCCTCCAGGGGTTGACACCAAAGAACCAACTGTATATAAAACCAGCGATGTGCAACTCATGGCTTGTGTTTCGTTCCCCAGCACATCTCACGCTGTCATTCTTTTGTCTTTCCTTCATTCAACTCTGTCATTCGTTTTGTGCCTACTTCCAGGATGAAGTACGCTGCTCTCCTTCCCACCATCGGCGCTCTGGTCTCCCAGGCCATTGCGATTGGCGTCCAAGGCACCGCCGAGGGTTTCGCCTCGTCCGTGACCGGCGGTGGTAGCGCTACCCCCGTCTATCCCTCCACCACCGACGAGCTGGTCTCGTACCTTGGTGATAGCGAGGCCCGTGTGATTGTGCTCACCAAGACCTTTGACTTTACTGGAACGGAGGGTACCACCACCGCGACTGGCTGCGCGCCTTGGGGTACTGCCTCTGGCTGCCAGCTAGCCATCAACAAGGATGACTGGTGCACCAACTACGAGTCGAGTGCTCCTTCTGTCTCGGTGACCTAGTATGCTGCTCCATTTGAATTTCTGTCAAGGTCCTGACACAAGTAGTGATAATGCCGGCTCGCTTGGTATCACCGTCAACTCCAACAAGTCCCTCATCGGCCAGGGCACCTCCGGCGTCATCAAGGGCAAGGGCCTTCGTATCGTCAGCGGTGCTAAGAACATCATCATTCAGTCAGTACCTGCAAACAAAAGGGGCAGGATTATGCTGACTGGTCAGGAACATCGCCGTCACCGACATCAACCCCAAGTATGTCTGGGGAGGCGACGCCATCACCATCAACCAGGCCGACCTCGTCTGGGTCGACCATGTGACTGTACGTTTCTCTCGCACACAAACAAATTGAAAAATACAAAAGACTAAACGAAGTGATAATAGACCGCCCGCATCGGCCGCCAACACTACGTCCTCGGCACCGAAGCCAGCAACCGCATCACCCTCTCCAACAACTACATCGACGGCGAATCCGACTACTCGGCCACCTGCGACAACCACCACTACTGGAACATCTACCTGGACGGCTCCAGCGACAAGGTCACCCTGAAGGGCAACTACCTGTACAAGACCAGCGGCCGCGCGCCCAAGGTCCAGGGCAACACCTACCTGCACGCCGTCAACAACTACTGGAACGACAACTCCAACCACGCCTTTGAGATCGGCGATGGCGCTTACGTGCTCGCCGAGGGGAACCTCTTCTCCGACGTTACTGCCGCCGTCGAGTCCTCTAGCTTCACGGGCGAGCTGTTCGGGTCTGCGAGTGCTTCGTCTACTTGCAAGTCGTATATCGGCCGTGATTGTGTTGCCAATTCGTTCTCCAGCTCTGGGACGCTCTCTGGGTCGACTGTTGATGTGCTGTCCAAGTTTAAGGGCGAGACTGTTGCCTCGGCGAGTGCGGCTGGTACGTCTCCTGCTTCTTCGGCTGGTCAGGGGCACCTGTAGATGCACGTTTCGAGGGAGATATATAATTGCATGGACTGTACTCTAGTCAAGCTTATTCATATCAGTCAACTATAAGGGGTGAGAAGATGTATACGCGTAGTCAACGACTATTACCATTTCCAATGGCTCATTGACAGGAGATGTAGCCAGATGGCAGCACAATGTTGCATTGATTGTCTAAGGCAGAGCAGACTCCAGTCGCATATGCAAGTTTAGCCTAGGACTGGAAATCTTGTAAAGAGGTCGCTCAACCATTGGCGGCAGAGAAGCACGGCTCACTCATCATATATTGCACCACGAATCAAATAGATGTGATACAGAGATTCATAGAATGCGCAATAATCAAAGATGCAAGACCTATATGTTCCCAGTGTATTCCATCCTGCTCACGGCTAAATGTCTCGACACCCGGATGTAAGCAACTAGAATATATTCTCAACATTCACGTCGCTTTCCAGTGGCAACCAAGAGTCGGACACTGCTGAACCGTTCGACTCGCTAGCGTCAAAAGTGGACAGTGGTCGGAGGCAACAGAGCTCCATCACATCTGCGTGATAGTCCATTTCAGCAGACTGTGGGATTTGTTTGCATTGCACAGCGCCATGTCGCCCTGACTGGTGCTGGTTCAACCATGTCGTAGCCGCATTCGTGGCCTTGCTGCACGGCGATTGTGAGGCCAGATTGGATGAGCAAGTCAACTCCCTCGCGGAAGAAAACCTGTTCAGCCGTTATGGCCGGATTTGTGGCGTTCTAAAATGAATCACTTTCACTGACGAAAGGCTGAATTTAGATCGGGCGTGATTTTCCTCGCGGCCTCGATGTTTCAGTCACGGAGAAGTGCTATGGAGACGCCTCAATTACTCGCTAATTGGCAAACATCGTAATAGAATCCAATCTAGTACGATTTCAGTCACTTTAGGTACCTTAGTTAGGATGGACCCGAATGTGATGTTCAATGGCTCTATACATGGGCCCAGCCATTCGCAACGAGCACCTGCATCTCGTTAATCAAGCAGAAGTCGCCAGGTTCATGTCGGCCGCTAGAGAGTGCCTTCCATTGAGCAAGTCTGCGTCGAACGACGAACTTCTTGAGGAGAGTCGTGGTAGCCCAACGTCGGAATCTGTTCTCCCACAGAGCCAAGGCGATATATTGTGGAGATAGCCAGGAGCCAGCAGGGTGAACTTTTTCGTACGCGGGGCCGTTATAACCAACACGGACCTTGGGATTCAGGTAGACGCCCTGATGTCCAGAGAGAGGATTGTCCGCATGGATCAAGCAACACTCAGAGCCCTCGAGATGAAATAGTGCTAGAGAATCGGGAATCCCACGGAATCGCAGCGGTGTGGCCAAGACGAAGGGCTCAATGGGCATAGCGACTGTTCAAGCCGGTGAGTGAAAGAAAAGGAGAACAGATACAGTACGAGCATAGAGTGGTATGGAGAGAAGGAAAGATGAGCTTACCCATGCCATTCCAGCAACTTTTGACGGGAACAGGGGACATGTTGAAAAGCGCATGCCGAGATACTGTAGAACGGAAATAGGGCCACGTCTGCATAACGTGCTCATCGCCATGGCTATCTCGCAAAGCAAAAGTATCATAATACAGCGGAGGTCGGGAATAGTCTATCGAGCAGGCCGCAGCGTATACTCCGTCATTTGTGTTAAGCAGTTCAATAACGTCATCCACCTGTGGGCATTCCACAGGGTGAGAAGTCATTCCCTCGTAAAGGTTGAGTAGGATTGATACGTACGGTGAAGACCACGTCATTCAAGAAAAGAATCTTATCAAATGCTATACCTTGCCGTTCAAGGTCCTCCAGAGGACGCAGGGTCAAGTTGCGAAGCCGGGCCAGGTAAGGTATTCGCCTGAGTTCCTTCCGACCACGAGGAGTATCTATCCAGCCTTCACTCGAGGGAGAAACGGAGATTTCATCCTCGTGAGTGGTGTCTGAGAGGGTGATGTTCCGTCTCACACCGAGGCGATCCAGCTCCACATCGAGATCACGAAGCGCACCCTTTGTATCATCCCAGCTTCCGCTCTCATAGACACTGACGAAGACATTCTCCGTACCCCAGGTTTTAGCCAATTGAATGATTGCGTCATTCCAGTGACTCCTTAAAATCGCCTCGTTATTCCAGTGCATGCTGGCAATGTATATTCGCTCGGGTTTCTGTGGCATACGGGGCTTGATCGCTTCCGCTGTTGAGACTCGTCGATAGATAAGCAGCACCTCTAGGACAGTCCAGAGCACGAAGCTTATCAACAAGGCCTGGAGAAGGCGGCGGCGCGGTCCGTACCGGCGAAGCAGCCCATGACGGAGAAACAGGCCAAAATCAGAAGGGATCAGGTGCATTTCGAGCCGGGAATTGCATCATTAGATGAATGATGATGCAAGTCGTCTAGAGTGCGTGTGAGAGAGGATGATGTTTGACGCGCATTCTGCCCCTCTTCACCGACAGCAGTAGGGAGTATCACGTGCCAATATCGATTCTATGTCTCTCGGCCTCGGACAAGACTGCATCACAGTATCAGCCAGCCTACGCAGTGCAGATTATATTGCCCTCGGAGAGATAAGTGATTGTTTTCAGATTTCATGTCCGGAAAGCAAATAAGGCAGTTTGCCTAAGAAAGTGCTTCACAAGCAGAACAAGTTCAAGGCATGTCATTGGCCAAAGGCTATATATATATATTGAGGGAGACAATAGATGTCTCTCACGTAGCATTTTATAGCGTCAATAAAACCCGAATACCCTAGGCTAAACATTCGTCCACCCCCTCTGACACAAAACCAACAAATACCCATCCGGATCCCTAATCGTAACCCCCCACTTCTCCCAATACTCATTCGGATGTTGCACTCTCGTCCCCCCATTCTCAACCAACCTCTCCACCACCCCCGGCTCAATCGCCCCATCCACATAAATAACCAATAGATCCTCCGTCGGCTTCGGCGCATTCTTTTCGTCGTTGCCATGCACCAGCACCAGCTCCAAATGCCACGCTGCACCCGGCCACCCCAGCATCAGCAGCTCATGGCCGCCCTCGACTTCGTGCGCGGGTCCACTCCGCCAGAGGATTTTGAGGCCGAGTCCGGTCACATAGAAGCGTTCTGCGGCGGTGAAGTCGCGACAGGGGCGCGCGATGCGGATGTGTGAGGTTGCGCTGGGGTGGTGGCCCGTTCCTGGGGTGGCTAGGGTTGGGGTTTGGGGGGTGGGGTGAGTCATTTTAACGCAGTGAGATGATGGTGTAATGACACATGCAATGGTGATGGCGATGAATTGATTGCTACGGGGTGAGGAGGCTTTGATATATGTGTTTACGCAGGGCTAGACCTTGTTTTGGAGGCTTCCATTTGTCAGCTGCGGGCTGGAATTGGATACGACAATTAGTCAGGTGAGGTCTTCGCCGGGTCTCTTGAGTCGTAGGATGGATTACTGAAAGCTATACACGGATGAAATCATTATCTGCAGGGGTAGTACATACTAATGCAGACGAAAGCAGTAATAACAATCACAAGGCCGAATCTGAAGCCAAACATAGAGTGACCAACGCCATCCCAACGATAATCATGATACCCTTCCCTCCCGAAGCAACACCTCAGCCAGCATCGCGCGATGCAGCAATTTATGCAGAGCTGTAACATTAGAACGGACCCCAGAACACACAGAGACAAACAACTACATACCTTCTGGCGGTGTCCCCTGCGGCGCCTGAGGCGTCACCCGTTCATAATCAACCGCCACATCCGGAATCTCAAGCTATAACTCCATCAGCAACGGCTCCTCCACATGAAATAAACAAACCTCATGAGCCCGCAGTTCCGCATGCAGCAGTTCCGCCTTGGCTACTACATTCCGCAACAGATCCTCCAATTGCGCCGCGTGCGCGCGGACAGAGAATAGCGATGGGAGACGGTACTTGCGCGAACTCAGCTTGCGCCAGCTGTACCATTTTACTGACGTTGCAGGGATGGTGTAGTTGTGTTTGGTTAGCCATGAGAGTAGCTCGACGTGGACGTAGGAGAGGAAGACGCCGTGTTCGACGCACTGGGAGTCCTGTTTTGAGGCGTTGATGAGGTGGCCGTCGGATTCGGCGCGGGAGGAGTACTGGTGCAGAAGGGTCTGCATGGCGGTTCGGTCTAGGTGATTGTGATGGAGGTTGTTGGCGACTTCTTCGAGGAGAGTTGCTAGGCGGGAGAGGAGGTCAATGGCGTTGGGGTCGGTGCTTTCTTTGGACATTATGGTTGTGTTGAGGATGGATTGATGGTGAGGGATGTGAGGTGCTGGGATGTCTCACGGTAATAGATGTCAAGAAAGAATCATATGATCGATAAGCTGATCTGTATCATAGACCCAGAGCTGGTTGCTGTGTAGCTATGAACCATGGAATGGATAAACCTACGACTGCCCGACAACTTGGTCCAGATGGGTCTCTAGAGTCAATTTCATAGCTATTGATCCTCAATTCCAAGAGTGTATTGCACACGATCTATCGACCATGGCAGTGACACAGCTACCAGATAGAGAAGAATGGAGCGTATTGCTTCTTCAACAACTCCCCTGCCGCAGGAGGTGGTTTGGGCGGCTCCTCCTCGTCATCCGAGTCCTCGAACCCGAAGAGGGGGGTTCTCTCCCTGATCTCTACCTCTCCAAACTCTCCCCCCGTCAGATCATTCAGATACACTCTGACATTCTGTGCACGGAACGTAGACCGCATCTTCTCGTCCAATGTACGCAGAATACCTTCCCAGCTGCCATCCAAAAGGTGTATAGCCCTCAATGAAAGGCGCCGCGTTGAGGGTCCCAGCCCGGAGCAAAAGCTTTCTAGCTCATCTTGCTTCGAAGAGACATTCGAGATGCTTATACGTTCGACCCGTGGCCAATTGACAGCACTAAGAACGGGGCTTATATCGTACCAGCCCTGCATCGTGGTGCGGCCATCATTGAGGCCAAACGAATACAAGTTCAACGACACAGTTTTTAGATCTGCACTGCAAAGTACTGTGCTGAGGTACTGATCGACATAGTACTTTTCATCCGGTCGGAGGTGCTCGTAGCGGATATACCGGCACGGAAAGGACGGTTTGAACTCAACTCTCCAGAGGCTGCTGCACGCCGTTCGAAGAGCTGACCATGCTGCTGGGTCGGTGGGATTGCTCACGGTTTCGGGACAGAGCAGAGAAAAGCTGCTTCGGCATGGGAACGGTCCAAGGTCGAGATACCTCAGCTTGATTCCGGCTTTGTGTATGGCAACCGGCACGTCGAACAAGATCCTGGCGGGCGTAAGTTTGGCATCGCGCGTAAGTAGATCATTGCCATGGCGCAAATTGTCGATCTTTTCCCACTGTAGCGCTGCGCTCATCATTCCGGGAAGCAAACTCGTGTCTCTCATTAAAATTGTCCAGTTATTCCGATCATATAGTGGTTCCATTTCGTCTGTGAAGGCCAGAGTCACCGTGTTGGGCAGTTGGGAGATACAACGTGCAAGCGTGGTGACGAAGGATCCACTGGTGATGAGCTGCAGCTGCTCTTCATGCTTTTTACAATATTCATTATAGCCTCGGACAAGGATCCCCATGTGCTCATGCGCTTCCGCTTCGGCGACATCGTCCTTCTCGTCATTCTCGCCACACTCGTCGGAGTAAAAATAGGCGTCCCACGAACTACGGATTTTGAGGTAATTGCGTTCAGCTTCTCGATATTCCCTCAGGTCTTCCGGGCAGTCTGTCTCATCGTCTGATTCTGATTCATACCCCCAGAGCCAGTCAGGGCGATGGGCCACTTCATCCAATTGCAGCTTGCAATAGTCCTTGAATCGCGAGCAGTCTGAGACAAGCTCTTCTGGACGATATTGCAGCCCGACTTGGATGGCATGCACTCCATGAGCTATCCGGGGACGTTTGCACAACTCGACCGCCCCATTCAGCGATTCCTGATCCAGATCTACGCGGAGGATTGGACACAACAGTGGAGACGCCAGATCGTTGAACAGGCTGCAGACCAGGCGGATTTGCCGGATTGTCTCGCGGGCAGTCCTACGGGCAATATCTTCTTCACAGCCCCTGGCCGGCGACCTCCAGTCAATTTGGGCCCGTCTTCCGATCCTTGCGTCCTGGAAGTAACCGAAAATCTGGAGCAGAATATCAGCAGGCAAATCAACTATTGTAGTTGGTCGGATCTTCGCGCGTGAAAGCTCCATTGCCCCAGCTCGAAGCGCGATGCGGCGTGTGTTGATATCACGGAGTACAGTCTCTGAGTTGTCCTCACTATCCTTCCCAGCATTGGTATCATCCTTAACTTCCTTGTCGGGATTGTCAAGGCCATTCTGTCCTTGCTTCGAACTTATGAATCGCTCAAAAGCATCGAGGCGACTCAGCTCTTGGTAAATTTCGTCCAGACTAAGCGTGCCGATATCCTCAAATTCCGGGTCCCACTTGTCGAGCAGATCCATTCGATCAGCAGAGTGCATCGTGCACAGATTTGCATGCCAAGTGAGCCCAGTAGTTTGTGGTTTGCCGTGGATATATGAATAAGTACCTCTCTAGATGGCCCTATATTGTAACTATTGTGACAATCTGACTCAAATTAAATCGCAGCAGTCTTTTCATTTCAGGCTGCCTCACTACAACTTGATAGACTATTGTTAACTTGGCTAGTTAGATTGAGACTCCTCTTGGCGTTTAATCTAGCCACCTTTATCTCTTGACCAGTTGGCTTAATATGAGTCAGAGTAGGACCTTTAGCTTTCCCGTCTTGGATCGATGTTCCTATCATTGAAAACATCCAGCCCTGTATTATGAAAGTCTTTGGTCTGCCATTACACTACGCTATCTATCCTTAACAGCCTCACTGAAACTCCGTACACAAGACTGAACCAACTAAATGATCATCCCTGGCCGCACTCTCCTCACTCGCACCATCATCCGCAATGTGCAGAATCCAACCCTACAAGTCCAACCCTGCGGCGTGGATCTCACCCTCAAACGAGTCCTTACCTGGACATCACCCGGAATAATCGATCTAGACAACCAGCGTCGCCAGACCGCGTCAACTAACGAAATCCCCTTCCCCGCATCAAGTACCACTACTCCAGGGGAACGCTTCCTCGACCTCCCGCAGGGATCCTATCTCGTCGAATTCAACGAGACAGTTTCCGTCCCTCTGGACGTAATGGGCCAGATCTTCGTGCGCAGCTCTTTGTTCCGTTCTGGCGTACTGCTCACCGCCGGCGTTATGGATAGTGGCTATGTAGGGGCAGTGGGGGCCTTGATGCAGGTGCTTAATCCCGCCGGACTCAGGGTTTACCCTTCTGCGCGACTCGCGCAGTTTGTATTCCACCAGATGAGCGAGGAGGTAGAGGGGTACGCGGGTGTTTACCAGGGGAGGACGTCACTCTAACCTATCCAACTCTGCCATGAACTCATCTAAGCTCTAGCCCTGGCAGATAAATAATATTACATGACTGACACTAATTCATATGCAATCCCCCACTAACACAAATACTCTGCCCCGTCACCCACCCCGCCCCCTCCCCGGCTAGGAGCGTCACAACCCTCGCGATATCTTCCGGGATAGCAACCCGATTGCCTAAGGGCGTATTCTCCTGAATGTAAGCGATTACCTGCCCAGGCACCTCCCGGCGCAACATATCGGACTCCACCGCCCCAGGCTGAACAGCATTCACCGTACACCCCACTGGCCCCAATTCACACGCCAACGACCTCGTGAATCCCTCCACCGCTGCCTTGGAGGCGGAGTACACCGAGAAACCGGGTGATCCGCGCCGAGCAGCTACAGAGCTGAGGTTGATGATTCGGCCTGGGGCGCGGAGATGCGGGATTACCGCTCTGGTCATGCTCATCAAGCCGTAGACGTTGATGTCGAAGATGGAGGAGATATCCTCCTGGCTGGTTTCGACGAGGTTCTTGCATAGGGATACGCCGGCGTTGTTGACTAGGATGTCGATCTTGTTATTGGCATTGGGGAATGCGTCGAACGTGGCAGCGAGGATCTGGGCCGGGGCTTCTGGTTGTCGGAGGTCGGCTTGGACTTTAATTGCTGCGGAGCCGTTGTTCAGGGAGTGGATCTGGTCGCAGAGTTCATTGATTGCTTGCTCGCTGCTCGCAGAGGTGTAGGTCAGGGTGAGCTGTTGGAATTAGCCATGTCATTGCAGTGGGAAAGATGGGATACACACCTCTGCACCCTGTTTTGCGAGATCGAGGGCAATCCCGGCGCCGATTCCGCGCGAGGCGCCGGTGACGATGGCAACTTTTCCTTGAAGGCTCATTTTGGTTGGGGATTTGTGCTCTAGTGATTATGGATTAGTCGTCTTATATATGTGCGATCTGCTTCATTCATAACGTCATGTTGGAGCCGATTCTGGAGATATCGTATTGAAGATAGAAAATACAGGTCGGGTTATGATTACTGCGTTTGATCGTCTAAGAGAAGATAACGATGTTCTTTCCCACTTCGTAGATGGCTTCTCACTATAACGTTATGCTATGAAGGATGCCCCATAACGGTGTTTGTGAGCTCGCTGAGTGGACCAAGCCATTATATCGTTATGAATTAGTAGTAGATCAGTCCACAGTATTAGATTATTGCTGTTGTACCTGAGTCATTTGTTGACACGTCCTTGGTACTGAGCTGTCGAAACGGTAGGTGGGATCGTCGCAGCAACAGGAGGGGAAATCCTCAAGCACGGTCAACTCGGAGAGTAGCTCACTCAATGCTACCTCCTAGGGATTGTGTGGCTTAAATAGCTTGACTACTGCTTCATTCCCACGGCGTGCTGCCTCGAAAAATGTTGTCTGGCCTGAGCCAAACTCAACGTCGACCCAGCTCTCGTCTTTCTGTAGCATAATTTCCGCCAACTCTGACATGCCATTCACAGTTATCTTCTCCCGAGTGTTGGAGAGGTGTGAAACCTGAGAAGTGAGTGTCGAGTATAAGAGTGTGTTTGGCGTTCGCAGTGTCTTCGTCTCGATCCGACGGCAGCGCAAATTTCCATTCATCTTTTGGACCTTTGGACAAAGAGAGGGGGAGAGTGTGGAAACTAATAGTGGCGACCTTGCTTTTGCGCCCGACGGGGTCAATGGCAAGAGAATGGACTGAGACGCTTGCACCACGTCCGATAGAGAGGATGTTCATGATAAGCTCATGCACATCAGGCCTGGTTTGATATCTAAGTGGAATCCCCCTTATCCTGAAGTTTTGGTAGTGGTCTGTTATCATGATGAGCAAATACTACGCCCCTATAGGTTTGACAAAGTGAACGTTGAAGTGGAAAAAGGGAAGAATTTCAAGCCAGTCACTCCCGAGGCCCCAACGCACTAGTCAGAACATATGCCAATGCTCACTCAGCTTTGCTCGATGTCCAATTAGTCTCTGACTTTGTAGCGCTCTGCTGCGCCTATGGGTGCAGGTGACTATCCTGCTTTCATTTCCTATGGGCTATGCAGAGTTTAAAGCATTGAGCCCATTAGAAAATCATGAATAGGGTACTACAGAGTGCCCTAGTGTTCACCGTATGGATAGACTCTCAAGCCTAGCTACATAGTTTGATTGAAGCGTCTATAACTTTCAATATATAATACCCCTATTATAGCTCTACACAGCCAACTCCCCCACTTATATGACAAGCACAAGTTGCTCCGTAGGGATACCTTCTATAAGGGTCAGGTTACACTTGTTTTAGACGGAGTACTAAGAGCAGTGTCTGATTTGCCGAGGTCCAAGCACTACTACTAGCAGGAACGACTAATGGTCAGGGCCCACGGCTCAGGATCTCCTAAATTTGTTATTCATGCTTACTTCCTGGATCATTAAGCTATGTTACCTTTCATAGGTGGGAGCGAGTAAGAGGAGTCTGGGTATTTTTTAACTTTCGATGTGAAGAGTTCGATACATTCGAGATCAAGACTCAAGCGAGAATATCGAATGTGTCATATTCGGGGCTATAATTAGAAACTCTGAAACGGTGAGGATTGGGAACAGACCCACGGTTTGAGCAGGATATTCCACAACTTGAAACAGTTCCTCATGCAGTTTCAGATCGTCTTATGCCAGGTACCATATCCAAGTCGATAACTAGATCTTCCTGCTTCCCCACAGAGAGGATACAACATGAGGATACCACAGGACGGAACAACGATGGTTTCACCATTGAAGGAAGTTCCCATGGAATGCTCCATGTCTACGGAGTAGACGGACATCTCCTTTTTCTTCACAAAAACACGTCTCACACTGTGCCAAAGTAGAAGAAGCTTTCCATTTGAAGCACTCAGACTTCCCTTACGGGACAAGACGTATCCGTCGCAAACGACAGGAGGCAAACTGGGACAGCTTTTGTCGCGGATGACCCCTCTGCAGGTTTCACCAGGGCCCTGAACCTCTCGGTTAGCAGTGAACACCGAATCCGATCGTCTTCCCTCGAACGATGGAGAACGATAGATGCTCTCATTCGTCAGTCTGTCCCATCATGGACCGGATTAGCCAGGTTGACAACCGCGATGGTGTCATGAGATTGGGGCAGACCCTTGCGATTCCCTATATCAAGCTATGGCATGGTGCGTTGCTCCCTAAAAAGGAATGACGTGAAGAATAACAGAATGGATTCTTCACAGCGATGTCCCTGGTGGATCATGTAGCCAAGGAGCCTTAGAGTGATAGGCGGACTTATATACGCAGTGAGCACTGCTCTGTTGATCATCATCTTGAGTCTAATCATCTGCATCATCAACATGAAGACTGATCGAATGGTGGATTACTCCACAGGCCATGATGGCCTCAACACTCCCCGCGATGTCCTTTTTGTGCGACTCATCTATTCGTCCATGTTGGCTTTCGCCGGGATGGTCCTACTCGCACGGGTGGCTCAAATCGGTCATGCCTATCTTCGCTACATTGTCTGCTCCGGTGCATCTGAAAAGCAACAATCAGTCTGGAGCATCACGGAATCATCACTCTGGGTCCGAACCAAGAGCCGTCTGCTCTACGCTCCTTTGTTCCGCAAGCGCCATAACCGAGAGATCCAGCTCTCGGCGGCCATGAATATGGGCACTCTCCCTTCCCGGTTTCACTCGCTTCTTATTTTTGGATATATTCTCAGCCAAATTATCTACTGCTGTGACCTTAACTATCAGAATGAGACGCCCGCCATTATTGCAGAGCTTCGGGGACGTTCCGGCACATTGGCCACATTAAACATAGTCCCTCTTGTGCTCTTTGCAACCCGCAACAACCCCTTGATCCCTCTTCTACGGATCAGTTTCGACTCATATAACCTTTTCCACCGATGGTTGGGCCGCATCGCTGCTATCGAGAGCATAATTCACATGGCTGCTTGGGCCGTCAACACCGTCCGAGAGGCAGACACGGCTACACTTGCTCAACACCTTGCTGAAACACCCTCCTACGCCTGGGGAATGGTTGCAACTGCAATCATGGCATTTTTCATTCTTCATTCTCTGTCGCCTGTACGACACGCCTTCTACGAAACCTTTCTCTGCATTCATCAAGTGGGCGCTTTCTTCATCATCTTGGGCATATACCTGCACCTTGACATGCACAGCCTACCTCAAAAGCCATGGATCCAATGGGTCATTCTCCTCTGGAGTGCAGAACGATCCACCCGACTCCTCTGGCTGGCCTTTTTGAATGTGTCTCGACGACATGGCATGACCAAGCTACGAGTAGAGGCGCTTCCTGGCGAAGCCTGCCGTCTTACCTTCTTCCTGCCCAAGCACTACCCCGTTCCCCCCGGCAGCCACTTCTTCGCATACATCCCCCAAATCTCCTGGTGGATGTCGCACCCCTTCTCCGCCGCCTGGACCGAGCCCTCCAACACCACCCGCCCAAAAAGCATCCAATCATTAACCGACACCAAATCCCTGACCCTCGAAAGCCAATCCTCCCCATACAACCACACAACAGTGACTCTAGTCGTCGCAGCCCGCCAAGGCATGACCCGCGCACTGTACACTCGCACATTGTCCTCCCCAGACGAAACATTCACCACAACCGGCTTCCTCGAGGGCCCATACTCCTCCCACGCAGTCAACATGGCCAGCTACGGCACCGCGATTCTCTTCTCCGGCGGCGTGGGCATAACGCACCACCTCCTCTTCATCCGGGATCTACTCCTCCGCGCGGCAGCCGGCCGAGCTGCCACGCGCTCCATCACGCTGGTCTGGGCAGTCCGCAGCATGGACAGCGTCCGCTGGGTGATGGAGTATATCCAGGAGATTCTGCAGATGCCGAATGCGGAAGCAATCCTGACGATCATGCTGTTTGTGTCGAAGCCGAGGAGTCCCGGCGAGATGCGCAGCACGGGGGGTGTGATCCGGACGTTTGCGGGGCGGTGTAATCCTGCTACTGTGCTGGAGGAGATCATCCCCAGGAGGATCGGGGCGACGGTGGTGTCGATTTGTGGGCCTGGGGCGTTGGGGGATGACGTGAGGGAGGCGGCTAGGCGGCAGGTGGATCGGGGGGTTGCCCTTGATTTTGTGGAGGAGGCGTTCACCTGGTAGCTGGCTTGTTTTTGTTCTAAGATATCCTGTATCTAATATCATAAATAATGTCTAATACTGTTGCTGTGCAACGATAACATTGTATTCTTTGATATGCATGGCTCGAACCACCTCTGCTTTTTCGATCCGGCCCTTTCCAGTGCCTTGGAAAGATGTCTTCATATTTGAACACAGGGAGTCTTTTCGGATCTTGTGGTGTATTTCGGTCCGTAGTCATGATTGACTCATCGCCGTCTCTCTTCTATTATTGGCTATCATACATGTTGTATTCCCTGCTGTGGTGACCCTACTGCTATCATCCTTTCTAGATAGATACGGTTGTCCGGACACCTTTTTGGGTAAGTGATTTGATATGGATCAATACCTATATGCTATGTCGCAGTACAACAGGGGTATGAGACGCACCCTCGTCTAATTGAAGTCATGCACGATAATATTTCTCTTCATAGCAGACTACTGAAGTGGCCTGTTCTTGTCCGAGACTCCAGCTCTAAAGCTTGGACTTTATTCGCCTGCTAGAACAGTTCGCCGAAACGAGTGCAACGCAAGTCAAACAAGTGAGACGTTAGACAGATAAGAAATAGGGGCAGAGGTTACGTCTACTTGCACTCAGAACAGGAATCGAGATTCGATTGATGTAATATTCTATTTATTACTACTGATCACTACTAAGTCTGGCCTTTCCTAACCTTGCACAACACATCAATAGCCAGTGATTCGGCAAGATGGACTATATTCGAGTCAAAAATCCGCCATCGAACAAAAAGCCGTCTTACCATTTGAACCATTGCATTGATTAGTGTCCGTCGTAGCTGGCAGGAGAAGGTCTCCTCTAACTGGATGTAGGAGGTTACTCGACAACCAGACAAATAACTATTCCGTTCCTACTTGCGTGTTTTAATATCAAGTGATGCACAAGAGATGTAAGCAGAACATTGCATCCGGTGATCAGCACAATATTGCTTACTCCATTGTATGCCGCAGGGCGTAGGGCGTGGGCTATGACAACGGGAATAACGCCGCAATAGGGCAGCCACAGATTGTACATTCTATATAATATTCCAACTACCCAAATGCCGCTGTATAAGACCTTATATCCATTATTTCGATTGTTGATTTTCCAGCGCTCTGTTTCACCGCGGACAGAACTCACCAACCTTCTTCTACTCTGCGAGAGTGAATGCAATGCGACACTCTATTTAGATATCATGTAAAGCTATCCTATAATTCCCTCAATCACCACAACACACATATAACCTAATATCAACCCAGCATACAAACCAACTCCGGAAACATGCCAACCCTCACCATGCACTACCGCCTCGCGACCACCTCCGACGCCCCCCAAATCCAACACCTAGTCCAATCCGCCTTCCGCGCCCCAGACACAAGACCAAACTGGACCGGCGACACAGCTCTCGCCTCAGCCTTCCGCATCGACACCGCTGAGATCCTATCCAAGATCACCACGCCGGACAGCGCATTCCTCCTCGCGACCGACCCCACTGGCTCCCTGATCGCCTGCATCGGAGTCTCCAGGTGTACCGCCAACGACAACCTCGCTCGCTTCTTCCTGCTCGCTGTCGATGAAGCGTACCAGCGCTTTGGGATCGGGCGGAAGATCCTCGCTTACGCGGAGGTGTATGTTCAAAGGGAATGGGGAGTTAGGCGGGGAGGGCTGAATGCGCTTTCGACGCGTGAGGAGTTGATATTATGGTACCTGCGGTGTGGGTATCAGCCCACCGGGGAGGTGACGCCGTTTCCGGTTGAGAGATTTGCAGATATGGAGTTGCCTGGGGATTTGGGCTTTGTGGAGATGGAGAAGGCGTTGGTTGCGATGTAATTGCGTGGGGACTGGTTTGGGGTGCAGAGGCTAGTATAGGGGGGGATCATGATATTGGCAGCCAGACTCTGAGACTAAAGGTCTACATAGATCAATGGGTGCTTAATATAAAACTGGAGATCACAGGATACAGCATAGGATCAAGCACCATATAGTTGACCGTTGACATCAACCAGCAGTTCTTTTGGATACAAGTAAGGGAATTCACATGTACTGATGTATGACTGAACTCATATTCTTGGTACGTTCTAGTGCTACAGGAAATGCTAATCACGCTCGCGAAAGCCCATATTGACCCAATTAGCTCGGACCCTGGCCTTGACATCCTCAGGGTAGGAGTGCTCAAAATCAGCCGCCTCCCAGTCCGCACCGGAGGTATATTCAGCAGGCATAAGAGCATCAGACACAACCTTTCCGCCCCGCGTCGGGGACCCCGTACCATGAGACATGTAAGGAATCAGCGGGAATCCACGGACATCCTCAAAGAAGGTCTCGTCGGCGTTAGGGCGACAACGCGTAGAGAACGCCCACATGACGTCCTTTCCATTGTAGACGTCGACATCGTCACCTACGAGCACAAGACGATGAATGGTGTATCCCGCCTTGTGGTTGAAGACAATATCGCCGACTTTCTTCTGGAACTCCTTGGCAGTGACCTTCATCTGACGGAGCTTGGCAGTGTCGACCTTGAGTGCTACCCAGGTGACCTGTGATTCGAACGGGGAGAAGGCATCCGTGATAGGAAGGCCGGCGAGCTGGCATACTTTGCGGATTTCGGCTGCGGCCAGGGCACCGATCATTGTGTGTGTCTCGTCGGTGAGGCGACCGCAGGCTGACATGGGGAGGATCGGATTGGTCCGGTAGGTGATCTTGTTGACAGTGTAGACAGGGCATTTGTGGCTGTCGCCGGGGAAAACATAGCCGTGCATTTCGCCAAACGGGCCCTCGTCTGCGGTTTCAGTGATGGAAAGGGTACCTTCGAAGACGATTTCCGCGTTCGCAGGAACATATAGGTCGTTGGTATCGCATTTCACGAGTTCAAGAGGACGACCGGTCATGGCACCGACATAACCCGCTTCGGTAACGCCGTCGGGAATAGGCATGGACGAGGCCATAATCGCTGCTGGCGGGACACCAAAGCAAAGTGCCCATGGAACGTCCTTTCCCTCTTTCTTCCACATCTGATGGATCTGCCAGATGTGTTGCGGTTCGATCACCAAGCCCGTAAGATGGTTCTTGTCCTTGACCATTGCACGAGCAATGGACCAATTCGTCCACGTCCCATCAGGGGACTGCACGACGTGCATACCATATGTCTGGAGGTATTTGCCTCCGTCAGATTTGTGAATCATCGGTACAGGCAACGCAGTCAGATCAATCTCATCGCCCGTCAGGGAGTGCTCCTTCACGGGACCGGTTTCAGCAATCTTGGGCTCAATGGGAGGTAACTCGCTAGCAGAGAGCATTTTGTCGAGTATTTCCTTCATGCTAGCCATGGGTGGGAGGGCGAGATGGCGAGCCAGGCGGCCATAGCGATCGCGGCTGGAGGCACGAAGGGAAGCGGGGGCACCAAGGATACGGAAAAGCCCATTCTTTCCCATTCCCTTTAGGTTATTGAACAAGGGCGCCTTATCGTCCGTTTCACACACGAGCCGGGTAATCGCAGCAGCTTCGAGGTGAGGGTCGACCTCTGTGTTGACTTCGACCAAGTCGTTGTCTGCCTTGAGGGCTTCGACGAAAGCGCGGAAGGAGTGATCCACGTTGGTATCGTTAACAGTAGTCATTGTGATATTGAGTTCTTGAGGAATGTTCAGAAAGAAAAGACTAAAATCGAGACGTGACGTGAGGTAACAGACGAGATTGATCACCAGTGAGGGAGTTATATAGTGCCGCCATGGAACGGATGATCGGCAATTGCCGATGACATAGCCTCTAGAAGCTGACCGAAGACTCGGCAGGCATCCTTCTCAAAAGCTTGTCTATCATGATTTCATCAAGGCATTTCCGAAAGTTGGCATAGATGCCGAGTGAAAATAATGGCTCACCAATGCCGATATCCGTTATCTCGGGGCCTCGGAGGTTCGGAAGCTCGGATTTGAGCCCTATTTACACCTCCCCGTTGACATTATCAAATCCGAGCCCCCGAGATCAGGTTTTGCCATGAGGAGAGCATCATATGGCCGGGTAAAGTGCCGCAGTACTGGCAGCGCATCGCCTTAAAACCAAGTCAAGCAACCAAAGGCTCTATATCTCTTCCTCAATTCTCCAGTCTGCTCAGAATCGATCCTTGACCCAATCCACAATGTTTGCATCACTGCTACCCTCCGGCGCCAATACGCCCAACTCTGGCCGCTACAGTCCCGATCATACCTCTGATTCTCACTCTGCAACACATACAAGCCTCACACAGGAAACATCAACGTCAAACAATGAGCACCTCAGCTCAACAGCGAATGGTCGGCGTAAAAGAATCGTCGTCGCAATGACGGGCGCCACCGGCGCAATTCTAGGCATCAAAACACTCATCGCCCTTCGCCGGCTCAACGTCGAGACACATTTGATCATCAGCAAATGGGCCGAGGCCACAATCAAGTACGAGACGGATTATAGTCCTCGGAACGTCCGCGCATTAGCAGACCATGTGCACAACATCAACGATATGGCGGCACCGGTGTCGAGTGGCTCGTTCAAGACCGACGGGATGATAGTTGTGCCTTGCTCAATGAAGACCTTGGCCGCAATCAATTCGGGCTTCTGTGACGATTTGATTTCCCGCACGGCAGATGTTATGCTCAAGGAGCGGAGGCGGCTGGTCCTCGTCGCGCGTGAAACTCCGCTTAGCGATATCCATCTTCGCAATATGCTTTCTGTCACGCAGAGTGGGGCGGTCATTTTCCCTCCCGTGCCGGCCTTTTACATCAAGGCTTCTAGCATGGACGAGGTAGTTGATCAAAGCGTTGGACGGATGCTTGATCTCTTTGATCTTGATACTGCTGATTTTGAGAGGTGGGAGGGCTGGAAGAAGGAGCCATAATTGACGTGTTCATGTACCTATGGGGCTTGCCTAATCAAACATATTTTTCGCTCAGACGTATTCTATGGGCATGATTAAGAACATAACATCGATGGTAGCTTCAAATGTAGTGATGTTGCGGCTCATGCAGGGCCAGCCTGGCCGTCGGAAAAATCGAATAGTGGTACTGCGGTGAATTAGCAAGGAAACTAAGATAGAACAGGGTCCGTACCATTCATTATAGAGTCTAGGTAGGAAATAGGCGAGACATCGATATCATTGCTGAATAAATTTCCTGGCAAACTGGATCCGATAAGTAAATCTGTAGTGGACCGTGCAGGGAGGAATCTCACCTAAAGTCAAAGTTTGCAGGAAAATCGCCAGATGGTTGAACATCACCGAATCCCATTCCTGGGCTGGATATGACGTCTTCCAATCGCTGCGCGGGTTGGCTTCGTGGCGATCCTCGCTGCCTCTCGGGGTTTGCATCTGCTTCACACATTGGGGTCTCACGCACAGCATTTCTCAACGCGACGAGTGCGTGAATATGCCTCGTTGACAACCATTGACCATTGCCATTTTGGCCATTACCATCCTTCCCATCAGTGCCAACTCTGGAGAATACCTCGATGACTCGTTGCTGCAAGTCGCGACACACCGGGTCATGGCGAGTCTCCTCCCAAAGGCAAAAGAGTAAGGTAGAACTGAGCACCGTGTGTACCATAGACCAGGTGCGTAACGGGACGATGCTTAGAGTTTCAAAGTCGAGGAAAGCCTTTGCAGCCTCAACCAGGCTTTCTTTGGCCCTATCGCGCAGAATTCGAATACGTGGGTGAAGAGAGGCTCCGGGTGGGCGTTGGATTGCTGGCCGACATAGCACAGAAACGCAGAAGGAAACATGGATGCGGAGGGCCAAATGCTCCTGGTGCTGGTGCAAGCTCGTACAGTGTTCTCGGGAAAGGAGGTGGGGCTGTACACGCTTGAAAACGTGGTCCAATCCAGCTAATGACTTGTGGCAATATATCAGGTTATTGCGATCTCTCTCTTCTGTATTGTTAATTTGCAGACCTAGCCGGCATAGGTAGCGCATCATGTCAGTGTATGATATGTTCGACTCCAGAGTAGTCCAGTCCAGCTCCCAGCCTCTCGTGGACACCATGGAGGGGCGGTCATAGCACAGGCTCAACAGGCTGTCTTGCCAAACCGTCATAGACCTTCAGGGGTCAGCTGTGGACTTCATCTCGGTATATCTACTCACCACAATGCTCTAGCCTTTGGTCTCATTGGTTCTGGCCAGTGAGAAATGCTCTTCTCGGTATGTAGTCCCAAGGTCTGGGCCAATCTAACAGTAGTGCCAAGCAAAGCCCACGCGGCATCAGATTGGCCGTTGTTCTGTAGCGTATTTCCCAGGAGGAGGAGAGATTGGACAACTTCCAGGGATGGCCTCAAGAGGAAATTTGCCAGCCTTAATGCTTGGAAAGATCGGCGGGCTTGTTCCAGCGTCAGTCATGCTTCATGATAGAAGAGCGCGTATCCCTACCAAAGCTTTGATATTTTTCCGACCTTTCGGGGTTCTCAAGGTCTGAATAATGGGCTCCCGAAGCCAACGCAGCCAGGAGGAGACTGATCTGACCGACGGATCGATCCGACGACCATCTTTCCGAGATCTTGTCGTAATCGCGCAGTTCCCCGGAAGCGTAGGATGTAAGGAACTGGCATATTACCGATTCAAAGCCGTCGATATCAACAAGAATTGGGTTGAATGGATGAGCCGAGGTACGGTAGAAGTGGAAAAACCTACAGTCATCAGCACCGCCACATGTACTTAGTCGCCGAGCCTACTTCAAAATTTCCTCCCTTCGAGGAAGGATATCCACGAGAGACTTCCATCGATCTATGGGTGTTTTGAGATCAAGGAATGGGTAATTGCTGAAGCTATTTTGGAGCCCCAACACAGAGCTCGCCCTGTGGGCAATTGATCCATCAGTGTCGTGTGAACCCAGTATGGAAATGACTGTATTCTCTCCAGAAAAGACGTAATTCGCAGAGTCGTCTTGGTTGACCGATTGTGATGCAGGATTGGTATGCAGAGCAGATGCCGAATCCCCGAGTCGAGGCCGATCATTTGGACTCCTCTGCGTGAACGCAGCGTGAGAGGCATCAGCGTTGCCATTCCGAGGACTTAACATGGTCCGCTTCCGCGGAGAAGGTTCCTCAAGGTCATAGACACAGATCTCGGGATGACCTCGCTTCTGGCAGGTTCTGCATGGATGGCCATTGTCGCACTTGACTTTGCGCGAGCGACACGGATAGCACGCTTTTGTTTCGCGCTGCTGCCGCTTGGCCCGTAAGATCCGGTCGATCTCTTGGCGGTCAACATTGGAACCAGCAGCAGAGCTATTGGGCATCTCTGCAGTGAATAATTAATGTGGCCGTAGTGGATTCATATATGACGTGTCTACAGCTCAAGAAAGATGGAATTTTTGTAGCATCACCGGCGGTGCTGATTCCTGAGGCATCGTTGACTTTCAATTTCTGGATTCAGTCTAGAGCAGTGCCGCTTTAGCTCCAACCAGTACACGTCCTAATTACTTCCTACTTCCCTCCACAACACCAGCATCATCATCTCTCGGTTTCCGCAGCAGAAAGCATCCTCTGAATTGGTTTTATTCTTACCCTTAATGTTTCCAACACCCCAATGCTCGCGGATCAAGTGCTACCTGATATTCCAGGGACTTGCATCTCGTGAAAAATGCGCCGATCCCCATCCGCGCGTACTTGGTGTTACATTCAGAGTAAACTACCAAGCCTGAAACGACACTGCCGCTCAATCCACCAAGCTTCACCTTTATCCTACCATCACCGTCCCCAGAGCATGAACATGGGCTCTTCTCAGACAGGTATGCACGCCCATAGGAGCGCGATTCAGCACATTACTCATTCCCGTCAGACTGGAACTCTAACGATGAATTCTTCAAATTCACGCGTGGCCGCTTTATTGTCGATGAGGTAGAGAACCTTCGGAAGCGAGATATTAGATTTGACATGAATTGCCTCGCAAGAGTCGCAGCAGACTCGGTCGGAGCTGCTCGATGCATCGCTATCGAGAAGTACCCTGACGGCATGTTCAACAAAGCGTTCCTCATGTCGATGGATGATGGCCGAGAAGTTGTAGCCAAGGTTCCCAACCCGAATGCTGGCGTTCCACACTTTACTACTGCCAGTGAAGTTGCCACGATGGACTTCGTAAGTTCATCTTGAACACCATCATCATCAACTTTTGCTAACACGTCTGATTTGGGAGGCCAGGAAAATTCTTAACACACCAGCGCCTCGTGTACACACATGGAACTCGCAAGCCAAATCGCACCCTGTCGGGGCTGAATTTATTATTATGGATAAAGCTGAAGGTGTTCCTCTGTCCCAAGTTTGGGGCACAATGAAATTACCGCAGAAGCTTCAAGTTCTTCTTGCTATGACACGCCTCCAGAAACAATGGCTGAGCGTCTCATTCTCGCATTACGGCAGCTTGTATTACACGGATGACGTGCACCCACTACGAGGTAACCACTTCGTCAAGGATGGCAAAGCTGTGAGAGATTCAGAATTTGCCATTGGCCCGGCTACAGGCCGTGATTGGTGTGACGCAGGGCGATCAAGTTTGGACGTCGAGAAAGGGCCATGTACGTTGTGGTTCGTGCCGTTCTTGTACAGTTGCTAATAATTCTGCAGGGCTTCTCTAACGCAGTATCTGCAAGCAGTCGGGACGCGAGAGGTGAAGGCAATCCAGTCTCTAGAACCTCCGAAATCGACTGTCTTGTTCTGTGGCCCGAAGCTTTACCGACCAGATAGGGAAAAGAAACTTACTGCTCTAGCATGGTACCGACAAGTCGTCGATGCCCTTGTCCCAAAGGATACAGCCATTACCAGACCCTGCCTCTGGCATAATGATTTGCACGATGATAACGTCTTCGTAGACCCGCATAATCCTGAAAAGATCACGGGTATTATTGACTGGCAGTCTTGTCACATCTCGCCCCTGTTTAACCACAATCCCGATCCAGCCTTCCTTGATTGGGATGGCCTTGAGCCTAAGACGCTTGATCTGGCACCACGGCCGAATCTGTCCGGACTTTCGCCTGAAGAACAGTCCGCGGCTGTACATGAGTATACTATCCAGAACGTGTTCATTGGATGGCGGAAACTCATGCATGCCAAAAACCCAGACCTATACAAAGTAGTTGAATTCCGAAGGACGGCAGCTTACGGGCTAATATTTCTTGCCCACCGCATGTTCGAATACGACGAGGTGCACTTCCAATCGCTTCTGGTTGACCTGAAAGACACGTGGACGGACTTACCTGCCATTACCAGCGACACCCCATTCCCGTTCGCCTTTTCAGAAGCAGTTTTGGAGCGTATTAAACTGGATAGCGATGGTGCAGTGGCAGGAACCGAGCTTGTTGCGGAGGTCAAGGAGAGAATGGGCGATTTGTGGCCGGACAAAGGCTTCATCGAGCGGGAGCGATATGATGAGTGCAAAGCTGCCCTCCACGAAGTCAAAGGCCTAATATTGGAGCAATTGGCTGAAACTGATGAGGAAAAGGCTGAGTACGAGCGCTGTTGGCCATTTGACTGATTCTCTATTGTATCAAGGAAATGGTATGAGGCCTTTCCCTTGTTTTGATGATCTTATTGATATGGAACAGCCACCAAGGGAGGAAGACAAGCCGATAGCTCTTGGTTTATAGCATTTTTCCCGCTCACCGAATGACTCAAAGGCTCACGCTGCAGAACATCGCCTGCCACTGGTCTGTCCCTGTTGGAAGATCTCCGCTTGACCAGGGTGTGGTGGCTTCTACTGGTGCAATCTATAAGAATAAGCATCGGGATGTATCATCTCAAGTCGCCCATCATAGGGACGCCTATCATTATAAACTATCGTAAGGTCACGGTGACCCAACCCAGATTATAATATAGCTTAACACTGCCCTTCACGTACTTGCCTGGGGATGAGCTCCCCTATCGACCTTCCAATTTCAGGATTCTTAGCGACATCTTTCTCAATATCCTTATTGACGGTTTACCCTAGCAGCTCCGCCTGGCTCTAGGGAGCGGATATTGATTTTAACATATCTGACTAGAGCAGGGGCCTCTTCTAGTCTGCTTGCCTGGCTCGTGTGGCGGCATCAGACCGACACGACTTCAGGTTATGGACCGTACGTAGCCTACCGTTTAGGGCCATCCACAGAGTACGTGGGACAGATACTAATGAGAGACTAACAGGCTGCACGGGAGCGACGCATGTGCAAGACCTGCATTTCGTTCTGATACCTACTGGCAGGCTTAAGCGCTTTGCACCAGTACAATGACTGTGATTGAAAGGCATTCTGACGCGCTTGCTACGGATTCTTGATAGGTTGCTTGACAGATTTTCTGCATTGCGCCTGAAATCACCGACCAATTAGCTGCCTGGTGCCCTGGCTGAGATTTGATCACTTGAGGGATGGATACGCCAATCACATATCTACTGGAGCAGCCTCAGCCTTGGGCCCTTGAGATTAAAATTCTCTCTGACTAACAAGTAACAACGGCCAACAACTAGTTATCTTCATCAGAGTACAGCACATGCAAGATATCCATGCTCTATATTATTCATTACAGAGCTCGTTAAGTTATATACTAATTAATTCCATTTTCTCAGACCCCCGATGCAGACCTAAAAGATGTAGAGTCACTATTCCACTTATCTCTCCCAACAAGCATCAGCAGATCATAAAAAGAGTCCTAGAGATCTCCTGGGGACCCACAGCCAGAGCTTGGGGTTTAGGCAATTTGACAGGGTGAAGATTGATTGCTCATTCATACCGGATTCAAAATAGGGATTCCTTGGAACTGAACCTGGTATTCCTGCCTGGCTACTGTATCTTCAACTACAATTCAGCCAGCCAAGCAATTATAAACTCGCAAGCGCAAATGTTGAGCTTACATTTGAGAAGATAGGGCCGATAGACGGATCCAACCTAGGGCCAATACTTACAGAATACTTCGGTCCCAGGGGAGTCATTAGGGGCCTGGCAGAGCAAAATGGCGTTGAATCCATTGAACAGAAGCCGTCCATTATCTTTAAGACCACTGGCGTCAATCTCAATACTAGTAGAGACAGGAGCTCAATGAACCACCCAGAAATAGGTAAAAACTGGTCTTTGCATGGTTATACCTGGCCAGTAGACAGAGATGAAAGTGGGCTTTATTAGCACGTGGAATGGATTATGAAAGAGGCAATTCCATCACACCAGATAATTCTTCATTATGACAGAATTTGAGTGGGACTTATTCTATAACATGACTTAGAGCCCTTTGCCATCACAGTACACATTGAAGGAAGGCTACAAGGGAGCCAAGGTCGGTTTAAGTTTCCTCCGACAGAGTCCTCTCCACGAAGCCTTCGGGTTCGCGTGTCGCCAACTCCGAATGAGAAAACCCAACTGGATGAGATTGCCAGACGATTAGATGAGGACTTGACAGCCCTTATTGTTCGGAATTACCAAATGACGTCCAAATTGCTGAAGAGATCAAGGTCAGACTACCATCAAAACCTTGGCACTCAGTCCTCAAAAGAAGCGCGACTCTCAGTTCAAAAATCGGTCCCTGATCCATCTGTCGAGATGCAAAAGACTACCGAAGAATATACTGTCGGCTGGATCTGTGCCCTACCACTCGAAATGGCAGCCGCAAGAGCGATGCTGGACGAAATTCACCCTAGTATGCCAACTCCACCGAATGACCACAATAGCTATATCTTAGGAAGCGTCGGGCCCCACAACATAGTGGTCGCGTGTCTCCCCGCTGGAGTATATGGCATAGCCCGTGCAGCAATTGTGGCCTCTCAAATGGTAGCTACTTTCCCTTCCATACGGTTTAGCATGATGGTCGGAATCGGCGGCGGCGTTCCTAACCGCGAACCTGATATTCGACTGGGTGATGTCGTTGTCAGCAAACCAACCGGGAGACTTGGCGGAGTGGTGCAATATGATTATGGAAAGACCGTGGCAAGTGGCAGGTTTGAGCCAACTGGTTCTCTAAATAAGCCACCACAGACACTCTTGACTACTATTGCGAAGATGCAAGCCGAAAGCATGGTATGTGGCAGCAGAATAGCTAGCCACCTCGCTGAGATGGTGCTCAAACACCCGCAAATGCAGAAGTTTACCTATCCTGGCCAGGACCGGGATTACCTTTTCAGAGCTGAATACGATCACACGGAGCCGAACCCTACTTGTGAGTCCTGTGACCCAATGCAGCGCCTGAGTCGTCCACCTCGAGCTAAGAACACCCCAATCGTTCATTATGGCATCGTTGCATCAGGAAACCAAGTCATGAAGCATGGAAGGACTCGCGATCGGCTTGCGGAGGAGCATGGGATCATGTGCTTCGAGATGGAAGCTGCCGGTCTAATGGATACTTTTCCCTGCCTGGTCATTCGGGGAATTTCCGACTACGCAGATTCACACAAAAACAAAGAATGGCAAGAGTATGCTGCTGCCGCCGCTGCGGCATATGCGAAAGAATTACTCTGCATGACTCCTGCTAGGCAGGTTGAAATTACGCCAAAAACCGTGGGAGGTGAACCCAGGCAGGTAGCATCATGTGGAAGTGAGAAATATCTTGGAAAGAGAAGGATAGATGAGATTGATCCCTGGGAAGAAAATCAATGGAAGGGGGGTTAAGGCCCTGCCACGGTCTGGCTGGCATGCAATTCGCAAAGGAGTCTCTTAAGAGATGGAATGATAGGGGGGTTTAGTAGATGACTAGAAGGGAAAGTGAGGGGGAAAAGGTCATGAGAAAGGATGATGGAAAGTTGAAAAGGCAAAATGACAGGTAATTAGTAAGATGAACCAAGATAGCAGTGGTCGAAATTAGCAGCTGGCAGCCCTGTAGCAACTGGTGTCTTAGGCAACATTAGGGCGGTACTTGTGAGAGAGAGTAACTGATGAGCTGGACTAGTGTTGTCTTTGTAGCAGTAGCTGATCACATGCCATGAGGCTTAAGCTATTTCATAATATTACCTTACATGGTATTGACTGCTTGATGCTCTTTGCAGTTCTATTAGTGTGATAACAAGTATAATGCCTGTGCAAGTAGTCATTTGACTAAGATTGGTCTTTTAATCCAGTTGATTAACTCAATCCTACTCTGACATGTTGGGAGTGAGATGCATCTCTTTGTTTCAATTCGAGGAAGCAATGGGACGAGTCAGCAAGGACAGGGATCCCGGATGGCAGTATCTCATTAGTTGGGTTTCCACGTATAAAGCCCCGCATATGGAGGAGCTTACCTTAGGAGGGGTGAGAGGTTCTCTGCCACTTTGAAGAATCTGGAGACATTCTAATAACCTTCATAGTTGTCTCTTGAACAAACAAACTTGAATACTATCAGTCTGTTATGCTTGCTCAAAATGACATCGCGCCTGGTTGAATCCAACGAGCTGCAGCAGACTGGGACTACCTTCCCACTGGAGCTAGAGTTAGAGGAAGATATTGAGGAAGAAATCCATCACTTTGTGAAACTGAGCCGCTTGGGACATTACGCAGAGGCTCAAAGGTTTTTTGACCAAACTCTAAGGAAGCATGACCATCTCTTCCCAGTCCTTGCTGAGTATGCCGATATGCTCTTAGAGCAGGGCCGCTGCAGACAAGCTTCGGAAATTCTGGAGAAGTATATAATGTCAATGAGCGAAATCTTGAATCGCGATGAGATGCAGTGTCTGAAAATAATGAAGTCATTTGCGGACATGCACTCGAAGGGCGCACTAAGGTCAGCCTTGGCGGAGGCGCGAAGAGCACGGGGACTTATACCACTGGCAGCTGGTAAAATCCTCAATGAAGTGCAGGCTAGTGAGACCGGATCCATTAGTTAATGTAGGGGACAGACCAAAGCTGACTCAAGATCAGGTACATATATTCGAGATGTACGTCAATATCGTTGTGTTCGGGTTTTTAACATCGCCATGGGTGGATGAAACTTGGATGCGTTGTCCTTTGCTGCGGCCTACTGCGCAAGCAGATAACGGTTTTGTGCAGTGGTTTTGCATATTGAGACAAGAGGGCTTGCTGTGGGAAGCATCCAGGGTTCTACGCGCCCTTCTTCCTATAATGCCGATTTTGTCAGCTGGAGATTTGGGTGCGCTCTTGGACGATTCCTGGATCGCAGAATCCCGATCACAAGGGTTATCCGTCCCTGATCTATGGGCATCATTGATGGTAACACTACATCAATCTCATTTTTTTCTGAATGCCGCCCTTCTAGCCGTGGCCATGGGACAGGACAATCGTGCTGCAAAAGTGATATACGAGACGGGCAGGACCAGGCTTGAATTTGCGCAACAAGGATGGAACAAGCTGGGATTAGATGAAGATTTCATGCCGTTAAACCTGCAACTGTCTCTTGAAAAGATAATCTTTGCGATTACAGGAGCTGCTTTGTTTGCTCAGCCTAAAGGGTACGATACGACGTTCGCCCTATCGAATCTTCTTTTCGAGGCAGATCGTCGTCATGACCTCCGAAGTCAGATTCTTATTCGTCTCTATATCATCCTGAGTTTCGAGGCTCACAAAGATTGGCGTGACCTCCACAGCATTCTGGAACTGCTGGAGGTCGACTGTGGCAATGCTGTAGAGCGTGTGCAGATATGGTCCCTGTTCGCGAACTGCACTTTTGACTCCCGAGGATCAGTTCGATATGTCCCAATGATTCTCCCTTTCGAATCCCACCGCTTCACCTTGCTTTTGTCTCTGCATTCTTTTGAGGATTTTTCAGATTGGAAATGGACGCAACTGCTTCACACACGACGCCGACCATCGCTCTCAGATCATGAGCTCAGAGAAAGCTTCGATAATCCCCGGAATTATCATCAGCTGGGGCATTACTATCCGTTACAGCATGACATACCTTACCTGTCCATGCAGTTACGCTCCACGTATGAGGAGCTACCACGGTCTTTCGAGATAAATGAGCTCATCAAAAATCTCGAAGCTATAAATATTCAACATCATCGCAAATCTGAGTCCCTCCCGAATCGCTTTTCTGAGCTTATTGGTCTCGAAGCCCAGGTACCGGAGGCTTTGTCCATGGATTCCCAGATCCTTGACTCTGATCCCCCAAAACAACGAAATACCGAGAGGTTACTGTCTCATAAAGCCTTTGACTCCGAGTACCCAAAGCCCCAACAGACCACCAGGTAGGTGCTTCGTCAACTTGTAGGTCATGCCGAACTATCCCTAACACCTAGTAGATTAGAGCCTACGCATGATGACGAGCCTGGATATGCGAGACAGAGAGAAAATATGCCGTCCATAGACCTTCCAGAGCACAGGGCGGCGATGCGCGAGCAGCCATTTAAAAAGACCTCCGTCATACCCGCTACTGGGATTAAAAAGGCACAGACCTCGGCGACTGGTTGGTTCTCTCTGACTCTTAGTTTAGATTAAGTCTCGCTGACGTCTGACCCTAGATGACCGAAGGCATCTACCCATGGTATGTACAGATCTCTTCCATAATGACTATAAAACAAGCCGGGTTGAATCTACAGCGGAGTCTAACAGCTTATGTCAGGCCGACTCAAAGCCAACTATTCACTTCATCAAAGCGATCGGTCAAACAGAAGAGGCCCCCCCCCTTCCCGCCATTATTGACTATTGTCTCGAAGAAAACATTATATCACAGAGTTGCGGAAGGATCCTTTCGAGATTTTCCTTTGGTTCATTCTCTCTCCAACCGGGACGCCAGATCGCGGACTCCAATGGAAATTTGCACCCCGTGACTGAGTATGTCAAGTTATTATTCCGCAAAAGTGGCGCCGCATATACGGAACACGACTGGTTCTATGTCTCCAGCGAGGACAGGCTGGAGCCCTCTGGCTCCTACGACATTATATTAGGAAGAAAGTGGAAGGAAAAATTTGAGGATAAGGAGTCAAGCGGCTACCGTGCTGCTCCGATCTGTTATCGACATCATGCGAGACGTCAGTGCTCTTCCGCTAGGGTTATAGCATCACACAAGCGAACAAGGCAGGAAGAAGAAGGAAACCGGCAAGAGATGATTGCACGGGGACAGCAGGGTGATGAGGAGATGAGAACAACCCAACAGGGAAAGCAGGGCTCGAGATGAAGATCTCGGATTATTGAAACTTAGTGTCTTCTAATCCTGAATACATGAGATATCCCAAGTCAATACATATTGTGATAGAGCCGTCAGACACCTTGCGTCTATCTGTTTCATGGCCACATGACGTGCTTTTTCTTGTAATCTCTGCTGTGTCACTATTCACTCAGGTTGTATCCGTAGTTTTCTGGCTCATGGTCAAAGTTTGAGGATGCATATAGGCGGGTTAGTCTCTCCCACTGGACAACATCTAACTAGTACGTGTAACAGATACTAGAATCAGTTATGTTTCTCTTCAAAGAGGTACCAAAACAGTCTTCTGGCGATTCTTTTTCCTTGACAGAGACTCTGGAAAGGGTATCTTCCCCACAAAGTTTCCGCCTCGCGCCCTATTATAGCAAGCTTCAACCTATAAACTTTCTAATTCAGAATCAGACCAAAGACTGTAGTCTAAAGCGCAGAAGAGGATTATGATGAGCCTTGATCACCCAAAAACCGGAGAAAGGTATCCACCGCTACTGTTTCAATGTATTGGGGGCATTTCGTGAGGCCTGCCAGGACGCAAAAGTGAATCTTAGCCGTGCGTCCTGCGCCACGCCATGGTTCTGATTTCTGAACCGCTTAGTGCCCGCCTTGCCAGTAGATCTCTAACCCAATTCCAGAGGACTCGACAGCTTCTGGTTGATACTACCTCAGGGATCGCTCAAATTAGTTATCATAGATCTGCTGCTCTATCCAGAAAGGACGCAGGCAAGATAGAGGAGAATGGCAGCATGACTGGAAGCTTTATGTGTTCTCACAGAAGGCAGGGTTTTGATTTCATTTTACCTACCACAAATATAGTACAATCCGCGCTAACAGAATTTATATGGTAGACGCATATCCTCAAAATAGATAAATAAAGGTCTGGTTCTTCTAAATCTACCATTATAAGGATATGAACTCTGTAAAATCATTCCCAGATAAGTAAGTGGTTTGAACCTTGGAATCAAGTCAGCAGACCGATGGGTCAACCAGAATCAGATTCGCAAGAGTTAGCGAACTTTTACTAAAAACAGTAGGAAGTCCTTGACAGTAAAGCTTATTGAAACTTAGGTTTGGCTACGTCCAGCAACCAAGGGCTCACCAAAATTATTAATGTTTGCATGACATCAGGCAACGGCCAACAGAACTAAGGTGCGGTGATATGGAGTGAGATGAGCCTTTATACTTTGAGCCGTGAACCTCAAGTATATATAGCCCCCCTTGGGGAGAGCCTTCACCTTGCCATCCTGCACACAACTGGCCACTTACTCTCTGTAGGCCAAAATGCTTGCTGCAACTGTACTACACAGTCTCCTGTTCCCCCTTATGGGCTTGACAAAACCAGCTGCAGACACTCATCTTGAACGCAAAGGTCAGTGAAATAACATCACAAGCCTTCTAATATTAAAGTTTCGCCCAGATATTTCTGCTGGACTTCTAGCAAATCTAACACTATTTTCTGAATATGCTGCTGCCTCTACTTGTGCAGCAAACTTTAACTCACAATCATTATCAAAGGTAGTGTGTGATCCAGGTGTATGCCCCACTCTGGAGCAGACAGACACGATCGTCATGGTTGGGTTCATGGGGTATGATTTCATCAACAAGGCATGAACTTAAATGCTAACGTCAAATATACATGATCCGGGTAACATCACTGGTTTTGTGGCAGTTGACAACACAAATCAATTGATCGTTCTGTCATTCCGAGGTAGCCGGACTCTAGGCAACTATATCACTGATTTAAGATACCAGCAGGTGCCTGCTATTTGTCCAGGCTGCCAAGTGCATAGTGGTTATTACTGGGCCTGGGGAAACTTCTCGGCATTTATAATGCAACCTATTACCCAGCTTGCTGCTATATATCCAAGCTATAGTATCGTCTTCACTGGTCACAGTTTTGGAGGTGCACTAGCTACGTTTGGGGCAGTACTTGAGGGAGGAAATCCCAGCAGACCTATTGATCTGGTAAGTACCTCAGTCACCACAGAGGTTTCCCTAGAGAAAGCATTAATTAGAAAACAGTACACTTTTGGATGTCCTCAACTGGGAAATCATGGTTTTGCTGAGTTTGTCACTGCTGTAATGGCAGGCTCTGGGTACAGAGTAACACATTCGGATGATCCAGTTCCAAGGGTTTTTTCTACTGAACCTTGGATCAACAAGACTTGGCAGTATAGCACAACTTCTCCTGAATACTGGATTACATCAGGAAATGGCGTGCCAGTCACAACCAGTGATATACAAGTCATTGAGGGCATTGACAATAAGAGCGGGAACCTTGGCACAACTGGTTCTGATACTTCGGCTCATATTTGGTATATTGGCAACATGAGCGGGTGCTCAACTAACTGAGTTCTTTTTTTTGGGGGGGGAGACTGGAGATAATTTTTCTGTTTCCAATGGTGTCCATTTTAAATGTCTTTGATTTGAACTGTTGAAATGACACATTATACTGGACCATTTCGTCCTTGAAGACTTTCAGGGCGGGAGAAATTCGTACGTTACCGAACTCAGGGGAACGACAGTTACTTGGATACATGGGTACGTCCGCTGTATCACAGTGAAAGCTTTGCTAATGGATTTTCTAGGCCTCGTTCACACCGGCCGTATAGAGCGGGGGAAGGCGGATACAACGGTCTACGGGATCGCTACGGATAGCGAGACCTTCAACTTCTACCGGATCAACCAGAGGAGCAAGGTGAGTTAGGAGACACTTCATGGTTTATTGCTATTGCTATGTTCTGACATCTGAAAGTGGTGTTCCAAGGCCTTGACCTGGGGATACACCGACGACGAGAACATGGACATAGTTCGCCTGCTCCTTAGGATCATGAGCCTCGCGTCAAATCAAACCCCTGATTCATACCCGTGAGCCTACCTCCCACCACCATCAATTTAGTAGCTCGGCCGGTGAGGTGACTACAGGTGACACCACCTTTTGCAAGAGTTTGGGTAAATGTGGCTGGGGTGAAACAGTGAATAAGATAACCCCTAATCATATAATATATCTCTACTATAAAGGTTAACTAAACTCCTTATAGTAACTTATATTCTTATATATCTCTCTTATTCCCCTCTCTTTTTACTTTTTTTTTTAATTAACTAGTTACTAATTAGTTCTAAATTAATATTATCCTAGCTATCTATTTCTCTCTCCCCCTCTTATTTCCTTAAAGATAGGCTTTCTACTTTAGAATATTATTATCTTTATCTTAGCTTTACCTTACCTTTATCTTATCTTCTTCTTAAAATTCTACTATATAACTAGTTCCTAACTAGTTAGGAACTAGTTCCCTATTATAGCTTTTATTAAATAGGTAGTAGGTAATTCTATTAACTAGTTTATAACTAGTTAGGTTATTAATATAATTATAGAAGTCTTATAAAAAGTACCTTAAACTTAGCCTCTTAAAGCTTACTCTCCCTTCTTTTAAGGAGAATATAAGTTAACCTTACCTAGTTCTAGAGTAGTTAGAGACTAGTTACTAACTAGTTTATAGAAATTTAGCTATCTTAAGATCTTTATTAGTAAAGTATTCTATCACACCCTAGATTACCTAAAGAAGGAGGTATATATAAAATTTATCTTTCTTATAGACTAATTATAGACTAGTTACTAACTAGTTTATTTTAGGAGGCCTACTAGAGCCTAAATAATCTTAAGAAGTATATCTAGGTATGCTATAAGGATAAGTACTATATTTATACTAGTAAGGAAGGTACTCCTAGACTAAAGGAGTAATAGTATACTATTAGTAAGTACCTGTAAGGATTCGGAACATCCTTTGTTCTTATATATAGACTCCGCAAAGATGAGCCTAAGGGCTCACTCTATAAAGTGGTCATATGACAGAGCATGTAACCCATAGAATATATTTACCCTTTATAGGAGCTGACCCCTTAGAGGGTAGTAATAATCTATATTATTAAGGTATATATATATTCTTACAACCATTATTCCTTTATACTAGTTTATAACCCTATATTACAGATCCTAGATCCTTATATTTTATTACTTAAAACCTAGAGCTAGTCTATTAGAATAAATAGTATTAAAGAAATTAACAGCTAGTTAGGCCTTGCAGGGAACCCCTATCTATAAGATAGTAGATAGTAAGGAAATAGTATAGGGAAGTATTTACCCTATTATAGAGGAGGAAGTTATTATAGTAGAAGCAGAGGATAATCTACTTATAGATAATAAAGAAATAAGAGAGTCTATAACTAAAGCCTTTAAGATAGAGAAGGCTACCTATAAGCTTAAGATTCTAAAGAAACTTTAAGATCTATATAAATAGCTAGGGATTATCCCTCCTTATAAATACCTATAGAGTAATTCTAGATCACCTCTTATAAAGAAGTTAGATATTTAAATCTAACTATTACTAGAATCTAAGTAGTACTTAACTAAGGATTATATAATATACTATGCCTTTATTACTAGCTAGGAATCTATTATAGATGCTAATAGCTAGGGTAAGGTAACCTATATAAGGGTTATAGTGGCCTACCTAGACTATATTCTCTCTAATCTTTAGTAAAATACTACATTAGAGATATACTATAAATAGGGCTAGGAAGGTTTCTATTAATTCCTTAAATTATAGTTAGGTAACCCTAAGAATCACTAGCAAGATATATAGTTATGAATAATCTATATAAAGCCTTATAATAGTAAGGCAGAATATATCTTCTAGTAACACTAGCATAAATAATATATAGAGATAGGGGGGGATATAAAGAAGCTTAGTAAGGTATAGCTATACCTCTTCTTTAAGTCCTTCCCTAGATCCTTTAAATAGAAGATCTATGAACTTACTAAATTCCCTAAGACTAAGGAAGAACTAGTCTCTCTTATTATAAGGCTTTATCTAAATATTAAGTATAATACTTATAAGGATCCCTTATAAAGGAACTACAGAGGCTACTAAGGCCTAGGGGGTCTAGTAAGATCTATCTTCCTAAAAAGGGAGGAAAAGACTAGGACTACCCCTACCATAGGGTCTATAGATACTAAGAAGAAGGACTTTAAGAAGTTTAAATCATAGGATAGGAGATACTATAACTATAGGAAGCTAGGGCATCTTATAAAGGAATGCCATAGCCTAAAGGCTAACTTTATAAAGATAACTTAACTAGTTATATTAGTTACTATAGAGAGGAAGAGGGGTAAGCCTCTTCTCTTATACCTAAGTCTACTCCTCTAGGCTTAGCTAGATTATGGTAAAGGACTACTAGTGCTCCCTATACTAGTAGATAATAGGAGCTAAATTAATATTATCCCTATAACTCTTATAAAGGAGGCTAGTTAGAAGCTACTCCCCTACTAAGTCTTTATAAAGATATTAACTACATAAGAAGTTAGGAATAAGGGTATAGTAGAGATAGAGATTACTCTTATAGATAGTAAGAGTAAGGAATATTATTTCTATAAACTTATAGTAGCCTCCCTAGATATTAGTTATATTATACTAGGGATACTATAGCTAATAAGACATAACCCTATAATACTATAGAGATAGGGGAAGGTTATCTTCTATAAGGGCATACCTATTAAGATTAGTATAGTTACTATAAAAGAGTTTACAGAGGAGATAGATATATTAGTAGTAATAGTTAACCTATATCTAGATAATAGGATAACCCTATAAGATATAAGGGGGAGCTCTCTACCTAAGTAGCTAGAGGATTATATAGATATTTTCTTAGAGGAGAAGGCTGTGGAGTTACCTCTATACTAGGAGGGTATAGATCTAGAGATAGAACTAGAAGAGGAGAAGTATCCCCTATTTAGCCCTATTTATAATTATTTATCTACAGAACTTACAGCACTTTATAAATACTTAATAATTATACTTATAAAGAGATAGATTAAGGAATTAAAGTTATCTATAGGCACTCCTATCCTATTTATAAAAAAGAAAGATAGTAGCTTATAGATCTATATAGACTACTATAGACTAAATATAATTACTTATAAGAATCACTATCTACTTCCCCTAATCTAAGAGATGATTAACTAACTTATAGAAGGGTATATCTACACCTAGTTAGATCTTTATAATACCTACTACTAAATATAGATTACCTATAGCCATGAATAGAAAATAGCCTTTTAGATAAAGTATAGGCTATTTAAGTACTTAGTAGTCCCCTTTAGACTAACTAATATATCTATAATATTCTAGGCCTTTATAAACTAGCTATTCTATGACTGCCTAGATCAGTTCTTAGTTATCTATTTAGATAATATTATAATTTTCTCTAAGGATAAGAAGGACTATATTAAATATATTTATATAGTGCTAGGGAGGCTCTGTAAGGTGGGCCTCTATATAAAGATAAGTAAATATATATTTATAGTAAAGAAGATTAACTTCTTAGGGTATATTATTACCCTAAATAGCATGGAAATAAAGCCCTTATAGGTAGATATAATCCTAAGCTAGCTAGTGCTAGAGTCTATAAGGGAGGTCTTAGTATTCCTAGGCTTTATAAACTAGTATTATAGGTTTATGAAGAGGTATTTATAGATATTAGTACTCCTAATAGACCTACTACAGAAGCCTAAGCTAGGGAAGGTCTTATAGAAGTTAGGGCCTAACTTTCTACTAGAACCAGTGTCACATGCCAAACCTCTGGCGAGCCACCGGCGCAGGCTAGTGCTTTGCTTAGATAATAGTTTCACTGAATGCTATATACATAAAGTAGAATAGGGGGGAATAAATAGCTTAAGGGAAGGTAAGCAGTTTATTCTAATTATAGTAATATATATATTTTCTTTAGTAAATCTATACTCTCTGAAAATATGTAATTATAGTAGTAACTTATAGCCTAGTTAATAATACTATACTAGCTAGGAACTTTACTAAGTAGTTAACCTCTAGCCTGCTTATAGTTTAAACTACTTCTACTATAGTTATTAATTATAATTACTAGATAGTATGCTAATTAATAAAATAGCACTATAGGACCTAATAGGTTAATAGAGCCTTGCCTAACTACTAACCTAGAGGTAGCTTTAGATAATATAACTCCTTTACTAACAGGGAGCCCCCTTAGTAATACTCCCTCTATGGCCTGAAGCACTAGTAAATCAGGCACTATAGACTAGAATATATTAAACTTAATATAAAGTAGTAACAGGAACCCTATATATAATTAAAATAATAGGAACCTACTGCTATCTAATATCTATAACCTACTAATAATAGTACTTAACCAGGCCTTACTTACACAGCTTATATAAAGCCTATAAACTATATTAATCTAATATAAAGAAGAATCTAAAGGGCTTAAACTTACTAACTTAGTTATCTAGGATAGTAAGGAAGCCTATGCTAGTTTAAAACTAAAGATATTCCTATAAGATCTTACTAATTATTTTATAGTGAAATACTAGGTATTTAATAATAATATAAAGAAGATCCTATATACCACCTTATAGCTAGGTATAGAGGTTAAGAATACTTAGAGGGATAGACATCCTAAAGGTTATAAATCTAGCTATATAGAATTCAAGGTATTCCTATAGGACTATATTAAGCTATATAGGGATTACTAGCAAACTACTATCCACTAACTCCTATAGCTAGAATATAAGAAGTTAGTTTAAGCCTTCTTTATAGATATCTAAGAGCTATAGAATATCATCAACCCCTACCTAGATATAGAGTAGTTCTAGGTCTAAATTATAGTTAAAAAGATGAAAATAGACCTAAAGGTAGAGGTCTAGTATATCCCTAGCTATAACTAATCTTTAGAGTACCTTAAATAGCTTGCTGCTTAATAAGAAAAGATTTATTAATTAGAAAAGTATAATATAGCCTAGCTAACTACCTACTAAAAGGAGGGTAACTACTACCCCTAGTAAGGGAAGTTAAATAGACTAGTTAAGTAGAAGCACTAAGATAATAACTTAATAGGTTTAGTAAGCCTAACCTACTTAAATAAGTCACAGGGATAATAGAATAATTAATATATTAGAAAAAAGCTAGATATATACTATAGACCATCTAGCTAGAAAGAGCAGCTTTTAAAGGAGGGATGCTATTTTATCTATAAGGAGAAGGGATACCTTATAGTAAAATACCCTAAAAAGAGAGACTAGGGGATGATACCTACCCCTAAGGAAGCCCCTATAATATAATAGGAATTTAAGCCCTAGGAGATTAATATCTTATAGTATACTAAAGGACTACTAGTGCCTCCTATGCTAGCTAATATTAAGGTAAAAATTAAGGGGATAGAGATATCTGCTAAGGCACTTATAGATTCTAGGACTAGACCTAACTATACCTTATATTAATTCATAATACAGAATGGCTATTAATTTAATTAAGATATGATGTTACCCCCTATAGAGCTTACTAATAGAATAAAGATAAAGATCTATAGTAAGCCTCTGCTAGAGGTAATAGTAATAGATTAAGAAGTAATAAGTTAAATATATTAGATTCCCTTTAAGGTAACTAATATCATAAGATATAATCTAATACTAGGATGTAGTTAGCTCTAATATATAGACCTTAATATTAACTAGAGGTTAAGCTACTAGTATTACTATAGCACCCTACTAGAGATTAATATACTAGAACCTAAGGAATTTATCTAAAAGTATAAGAATTAAGACACCTACCTCCTTATAATTAAGGAAGTTTATCCTAAGGTGATTAATCCTATAATACTACCTTAATATTAAGAATATATAAAGATATTCTTAGAGGAGGAGGCTAGTACTTTACTATTAGATTATACTACCTATACTATATAGCTTATTAATAAGAAAACACCACTATATAAACCACTATACCTAATATCCTAAATAAAACTAGAGGCCCTGTATAAATATCTTAATAAAATACTAAAGAAAGGGTGGATTTAGGAATCTTTAGGGCCTATAGCAGCCCTGATCCTCTTTATAAAGAAGTAGGATAGAGGCCTATATCTTTATATTAACTATTAGGGGCTGAATATAGTTATTATTAAGAATTAATATCTACTGCCCTAAATTAATAAGCTTATAGATAGGATATTAGGTGCTAAACTCTTTACTAAGCTAGATTTATAAGATATATATCATCATATTTGCATCTAGTAAGGTGATAAGTAGAAGATGGTGTTCTATATATAATATAGCTAGTTTAAATACTTAGTTATGCTATTTAGACTAACTAATACCCTAGTAACTTTCTAAGCCTATATTAATAAGATAATATATAGTATTCTAGATAAATTCTGTATTATATACCTAGATAATATCCTTATCTACTTAGATACTAAGGAAGAGCATAAGTACTATATTAAGGAGGTGCTCTAATATTTAGCTAGTATAAACCTATATACTAAGCTATTAAAGTATAAGTTTTATAGAACTAAGGTTAAGTTCCTTAACTTCTTAGTAGGTAAGAATAGTATTTATATAGACCTAACTTACCTAAGCACTATTAGTAAGTGGCTAGTGCCTTACTTATTCTATAATATCTAGATATTCCTAGGTTTTACTAGATTCTTTTAAAGATTTATATATATGTTTTCTTAAATTATAATCCTATTAATAAACCTCCTAAAAGGTATAAAGAATGGCTATAAGACTAGGCTATTTATCTAGATAGAGGAGGCCTAGAGGGCTTTTAAAGAACTAAAGAATATATTTATAGATCTACTAATTCTTACCTATTTTAACCTAGAGAAACAGATCCTACTAGTTACTAATATATTAGGATTTATAATTACTAGGATTCTTTTATAGCCTGATAGTAATGTACTAGAGATATAAACTAGTTAAGAGTAGTATCTTATTATATTTTACTCCTAAAAACTTAATAAAGCTAAATAAAGATATAAGATCTATAACTAAGAGTTACTTATAATTATAGAGTGCTTTAAGCACTGGAGATACTACCTAGAGGGTAGTTAATAACCTATATAGGTCTAGATAGACTATATAAACCTAACCTACTTCTTTATAATAAAGACTTTAAATACTAGGCAGGCCTGCTGGGCTGAGCTACTTATAGTATATAATTTTATAATTAAATATAGACTAGGGCAGCTAAACCCTATAGATATATTATTAAGGTATTAGGACTATAAGCCTACTAAGAATAAAGAGACCTAAGCTAGCCTTCTACTAATACTTTAGAGGAAGTTAAAGCTAGGCTTATAAATAAACTAGAATAGTACTAGTGACCCTAGTATTAATATTATTCTAGTAGGGTTAGAAGGTCTAGAACTTCTAATCCTAAGACTACTAGTAATAAAGGCTACTAATACTAAGGTTACCTAGGACTTACTAATAGCTAGTCTAAAGGATATTATCTAGAAATTATAGCATGAGGATGCCTATATATAGTAGGTTTCTAAGTAGCTAAGGGAGACCCTAGACTATACTTAGGAGAAGGACTAGTAAATTAATAGTAAGGGACTCCTATGATTTAGAGATGCTATATATATGCCTACTAGTACTATAGTAAAGTAAGAGCTTTTATAGGTGCACTATAATAATCTATATATTAGATATCTAGGGGTTAAGAAGATCATAGCCTTACTCTAGTATAAATTTTACTAGGAAAGAATAAGATATAATATTAAAGAGTACATCTATATATATATAGTATGTTAGAAGACTAAGACACCTTAGTATCTTATTATAGGAAAGCTTACATTACTACCTATACTAAAAGAACTATAGAGTAATCTATTAATAGACTTTATTACTTCCCTACTACTATTATTATACTAATATAATATTTATGATATGGTGCTGGTAGTAATAGATTAATATACTAAGATAGCTAAATACATCCTAACCTAAAAGATAGTTACTACTAATAAGCTTACTAATATATTCCTAGAGAAAGTTATCCTATAGCATAGAGTACCTAAGAGCCTGGTAACTAATAGAGACTTACTATTTATAAGCTAATTCTAGACTAATTTTTATAGTGCCCTAAGAATCAAGAAATAGATAAGTACTATATTTTATCTATAAATAGATAGCTAAATAGAATAATAGAATTAGATATTAGAGGTATACCTCTAGCTATTTATTAATTATTAGTAAGATAATTAGGTAATATAGTTACTAATAGCTAAATTTGCCTATAACCATACACCCTATATATCTACTAAAATATTACTATTTAAAGCTACCTATAGCTATAACCTAGTATTACCCCAGCTTACTGATATTAATACTAATATAATAGTGGTAGTAGTTAAGGAATGTCTTATAATAATAAAGAAACTATATAAGTAACTAGAGAGATATCTAGTTATTACCTAGGAAATATAAGCTAAGTACTATAATAAGAAATATAAGGATATTTCCTTCTTTATTAGTGAAAAGATTCTACTCTCCCTAAAAAATCTAAAAACATGGTGTCTATATAAGAAGCTAGATAATTAATATAAGGGACTATTTAAGATTATTACTATTATTAGTAAGTAAGTATATATACTATACCTCCCTAAAATATATAGCTAAATCTATCCTACCTTCTATATATTACTACTAAAGAGGTAGCACCTCTATAATATAATTAATATAATAGAGGAACCCCAGCCCCTTAATATTAAGGGGGTAGAGGAATAGGAAGTTAAAGATATACTAGATAAGTAAACTTAATATAGGAAGATATAGTTCCTAGTTAAATAGAAGGGGTTCCTAGAATATAAGAACTTATAGAAATTAGAAGAGAATCTGCAAAATACTATAGATATAGTAAATATATATCACTAGTATATAGGATAGGCTGTAGAATAGCCCTATTAAAGAAGGGGAAGGAGATAGCCTTTTTCCTAAAGGGTTTTTACTATCTACTACCTATTACCTATTATCTTAATAGCATGAACCTTCCTCTATTTTCTTATAAGATTTTAGAGGTTTAATAAGAATATATCTATAACTATAGTATATTAGGTAATAACTTAACTTATAAGAGTAATACTAGACTAGTAGTAGCTTTATTCTTAGCTAAAATATAGGAATATTAATTATCTACTATACTCTTATATACTGCTACTTCTACCTCCTCCTCCTCTAGGGGTAGGATAGGCAGCCCTACCATAGCATTAATAGTGCTAAGAAGTTAAAAAATATTATAGTTAAGTAACTATAATAGGTATAGCATCTTCTTACTCTCTAGAAACCTAGTAATAATCTTTAGCTTCTTACTAAATAGTTAGGTAGCTATCTTATTATAATTAGTTAGAGCTATTATAATAAAGATAGCTACCTAGTATCTTAACTATAGGGGGATCTTTAGGTAGGGTTTACCTAGCTTCTAACACCTATAGTACTTCTAGAAGAAGGTGTTATAAAGATACTTATACTTACCCCCCTTATATATTATATCTTTAAAGCACTATTAGTAGGGTAGGTCTAGTAGGGGCTTAGGGGCCTAAGTATAGGGTAAGAGTAGTAGAAGGACCCCTAGGGGGGGTATAGTACTAAGTAGTAAACTACCTAAAAGACTTACCAGTAGTGAGCTAGCTGGTAGTAGACTAGTAGGTATAGGAGATATAGTAGGTAGGCTCTTAATAAATAGAGTAATAGGTAAGGGGGTAGTAGTAGGACTTATAATAAATAGACTAATAGATAAATATAGGCTCTAAGATAAGGATATAATACTAAGTAGAAGGCTTAGTAGCAACCCTAGAGAGGGAGAATTAGAGGGCTAAGAAATAATAGACTCCTTATCTAAGGATAAGGACTTAGAAGACTTAATAGCACAGAGGAGGTAATAAGTATTTAAAATAATAAGAGGGTTATTTAATAACTTACTAGATTAGTAATTATAATATAATACTAGTAAGCTAGGAACTTGAAGGGGATACTTATAGAGATAGATAGAGTAGGGGAAGTATCTACCTATAGGTACTTCTAGGAGGCAGAGGCTACTAGGGTTTAATAATATTTAATAGGTATTTTCTATAAGTCTTAGTAATATTAAGATATTATTCTTCTAGTAAGTCCTACTATAAAAAATAGTAAATAATAGATAGTATGATTAAAATAGAACTTTCTAACTCTAAAAATCTATATATGTGAGAGGGGGGAACTTAATAATATTTAAGCCTATAGTAGAGTAATATTATAGATAAGTAATATCTCCTTATTATTATTAAGACTTAAAGGAACCTTATTATTAAGCCTAAGTTAATAAAACCTTAATAGGGGTAAGACATTAACTTAATAACCTTTAATAATATAATTAAGCTATTATAATAACTAATAGTAATCTAGCTAATTACTAGAGACTTACTAGACTTATGCTATTAATCTTTAGTAAATTCTGATTAATAAATAATAAAATTAGTATTAGACTATATTCTATAAAGGGCTTTAATAAATATAAGAAATAGCTATAGATAGAGTATTATAGTTAATAAATACTTTAGGACTAGAGTAGTTTAGGATAAACCTTTCCTAAAGAGGGGAGTAAGTTATTATATACTAAACCTCTAGTGAGCTACTAGTATAGGCTAGTGCTTTACTTAGATAATAGTTTCACTGAATGCTATGTATATAAAGTAGAATAGGGGGGAATAAATAGCTTAAGAGAAGATAAGTAGTTTATTCTAATTATAGTAATATATATATTTTCCTTAGTGAATCTATACTCTCTAAAAATACATAATCATAGTAGTAACTCACAGCCTAGTTAATGATACCATGCTGGCTGGGAACTTCACCAAGTAGTCAACCTCCAGCCTGCTTACAACCAGCCCTCTAGGCTTTCTAGAAGCTAAAGGAGGAGTTTATAAAGCATATTATAATAGTATACTTCCTAGAAACTCTATATTTATAACTAGAGACTAACTTATTAGGGAAGGTACTCTATAGAATACTCTTATAGTTATATACTAATAATTAGTAGTAGCTAGTAGCCTTCTACTCTTAGAAGCTACTACCTATAGAGAGAAATTATAGTATTTATAACTAAGAACTCCTTATAATAGTGGAATCCTTTAGGGAATGGTAACACTATTTAGAGGGTGCTTATAAAGTAGTTAAAGTTATTACTAATTATAATATACTATAATACTTTATAATAACTAAAGAGTTATTATAAAGATAGGTTAGGTAGTTATAATTCCTTATATTATTTAACTTTAAGATAGTCTATTATAAAGGGAAGAAGAACCCTGTAGATATACCCTTTTAGAGGGTAGACTATATTAGAGAAGCCTATAAAGAGGATGAAGAAGGCCTTAGTAGGAGAGATTTATTAGTTCTATAGAGATAGCTAGCACTTATAAGAGTAGCTAATAAGATAGTAGGAACTACTATAGAGTATAGAGATGCCTTATAAATAGTAGTAGATACTATAGGGTATAGAGATACCCAGGGCTATAGATTAGCCTAAACACCTAAAAAGGTGGCCTAGAGACTAGTTATAAGAGAGACTAAGGTATAAGTTCCTATATTAGTACCTAGAGAGGCATCTATAAAGGTAGTTATAGAGGTAACTATAGAGTAGAAAGTAGAGTATACTTATATTATTATTATATATAGTATAGAGGCAGTCCCTAAGGCTCTAGCCTAGGGGGAGGCCATCTGTAAAGGATATGCCATAGAGGGTCTATACTATAGGGACCCTTCTATAGAGATTAAGGCTATAGTACTAAGAATTCTTTATAGAGATAAATTTACTAAGAACATCCTTAAGAGTCTAAATAACCCTATAAAGTTCTACCTATAGAACTAGTATGTAAGGGATAAGCTTAGCTAGTAGAAGCTCTAAGGGAATCTCTTTTATTATAAGAAGTATCTCTATATCCTAGATAATTATAGTCTAAAATTAAGAATCCTTATAAAGCTGTATAATGACCCCTTTATAGGGTATTTTATAGAGGTTAGGATATTAGAGCTAGTAAGTAGGAGGTTCTAGTAGCTAGACCTTAAAATATTTATTTATAAATACTATTAAGCCTGTGGTATGTATTAGGGCTTATAAAGGATTTATAGTAGGTAGTAAGGTCTCCTAGAGCCCCTGCCTATACCTATAGGAATCTGGGTCTAGATTATAATAGATTTTATCATAGATCTACCTATAAGTAAATTATTAGCTAGATACTTATAAGATGTGTTTAATGCTATTCTGGTTATTATAGATTAATTTAGTAAGATATTATACTTTATTCCTATTTAGAAAACTATTTATAGTAAAGATTTAGCCTTACTACTTCTTTATAAGGTCTTCTAACTTCATAGTATCCCTAAGAAGATTATTTCTAACTAGGGTTTAGTCTTTATAAAAGGGTTCTAGGTAGAGATAATATACTTTCTCCTAATTTATAGGGGGCTAAGCACAGCCTATCACCCCTAGACTAATAATTAGACTAAATATCTTAATAGTGTGTTAGAGTAGTATCTATAAGCATATATTAACTTTAGATAAGAAGATTAGATTAACTATCTTCTACTTATAGAGTTTATATATAATAATACTTACTAGGCTTTAATCTAGAATACCCCCTTCTATATGGTTACAGGAGTTAACCCTTATATAATTAGGCTAGATATATATAAGGGCCTAGTAAGGGGGGCTATAGAGGAGGTTAAACAGCATCTTAAGGACATCTAAATAATCTAAAAGGAGGCTATAGAGTTATTATAGAAGGCTTAAGCCTATTAGAAGGAATACTATAATTAGAAGAGGATTATAAAAATATTCTAGGTAGGGTAGATAGTCTAGATCTTAATAAAGAATATATTATAGATTAGACTAAGTACTAAACTAGACTAGTTAAATACTAGCCTAGTTAGAATTATTAAGTAGATTAGTAAGGTAGCCTACTATATAGACCTCCCTATAGGTCTTAAAGTATATAATATCTTCTATATATCTATACTCTATAAGCATAAGGAAATAAAGGGAGTAGACTTGTGAGAGCACCTATAGAATGCTCTCTATTAAATGGTAGATAGCGTGGTAGTAGCAATGCCTTCATAGTTGAACTAATTACTAAGGTATAAGTATCTCTCACACCTTAGTAGAGATGATATCTTTATGGGTCATGTGCTACCCATATGACCCCTTATAGTTCACTATATATAGGTCTTCCATACCTAATAGTTATCTCCCCCCTTTATATGCTGCGTCCCTGCAGCTAGAGGTTGATTATAATATCTCTTTTTATTATGCAAACTGCGCCTCCTTATTAATTAGGTTAGATAGTAGATATTATTATTACTCTACTGCTTTTATTAGTATAGGTTAGCAATATTATTACTAACTAGTGTATTACTTATTTTAGTGAATACTATTATATAGTAATTTAATCTTATTATCTTACTTATAGTGAATGTGTTTAAATAGCTTTACTTATTACTTACTAGTATAGTGTAGTAGCTATAGGCACTTCTAGCTTTATAGATATATAGATATTTTCTTTCCCTTCTTCTCCCTCTTTAGTAATATTA
>JAAKEQ010000179.1:0-13501 GCA_014250555.1 Aspergillus oerlinghausenensis | reverse complement strand
TACTATTATATCTTATCTATATAATCTAGCTAGTTATAAAGAAAATTATTAAGAGCTTTAATTTAGAGGCTAAGAATAATTAAGTATATAACTTTTATAATAATAATAAGATTAAGATAACTATCTCTAAATAATTATATCTATTTAGTAAAGTCTTTTAGAAGATATATAATAGTCTTTAGTAATAATTAAAAAGAGACTTATAATTTTCCTTAACTAGATTTATATCCTTATAAATACTATTAATATATCTCTATAGTAGAGTAAATATTTCTAATTTATATAAGTAAAATACTATAAAGAGCCTCTTTAAATAATTTAAGATATCTATATATAATAGAACTCTAGTTTTACTATAATAATCTAAGTACTTTTTCTTAGATAGTTAATTAATAATTAGACTACTTTAAATAAGAATTTAAGGTTAAAGGCTCTAGGTCTATCTAATATTAAATAGAAGTAGATTTAATATTTAATTATTTTATAACTTCTCTTCTATTAATTTATAGAGTTAATCTTAATCTCTTAGGATATTATAATCTATTATAGTTAGTAGGTATTTAATAAACTCTTTTAATATTTTAAGAAACTTAAGTAAGAGGCTTATATTAAATCTAAATAGTAGAAATCCCTAAATAATATAATTTTAGCTATAAAAGATAAACTAAGAGACTATTATATAAAGACTACTAGTCTATAAGAAAGGATATATATAGTAATTATTATTCTTAACCTAACTTACTAGATATAGGTATATAGTAATAATAACTAGATAGTATATAAGTAAGCTAAATATAGATAAGAGATTATTACTTATTACTAGGATAATTATATTTATCTTAAGCTAAAGTAATAGAAAGAAGTAACTAAGGATTCTATAAATATTATTAAAATTAGTATATAATAGTCCCTAGTAATAATTATGCTTATTATTCTCTAGGATCTTAATAATATATTTAGTATAAACTATTAGTAATATATAATAATAATAACTCTTATAGAGATTAAATATTATCTTAATAACCCTCTATTATTATCTATTCCTAGAAAGGACCTCCTTAGCTATTAGTAGGCTGGCCGTGTGGGAGGGAATTCCCATGGGAAATTCCCTCCCTTTAGGAAATGGGTATCCCATATTAATTTCCCTTCCTATTTTAGGATTCCCATGGGATTTCCCATTCTTATCTAATAGGATAGGGCTCCTATATCCTATAATAAGAATGGGATGGGAAATCCCATAGGAATCCCTTATTATTTAGGGAATCCCATTTTCTCTTAGGGATGGGAAATGGGAAATCCTATTTTTTAAGGGGTTAAGGATAGGATTCCCATGGGAATTCCTAAACCTTAATTTATAGGGCACACTAAACTAAAATAGGTAGAAACTAAACTAAAATAGGTAGAAACTAAACTAAAATAGGTAATAATTAAGCTTTAGGATTCCCTTTTTTAGAGTTTAGGATTCCCATTTCCCATCCTATTTTTATCTAATAGGATAGGGTGTCACGGGCTAGAAGCCTTAGAAACCTATGACCTAGGCTTGGATGGTAAGAAATCGCTAAGGAAGGAATCTAGCTAGGGCCACAGTGGCTGAACATAAAGGGGTGCATAGCTAGTGTGTGGGTCATGTGATTAGTAGCTGGTGTCCAGTTTGAATATGACTTTATGGGTGTCACATGGCTGGCAGCTGGCCCTAATATATCAGCTAGAGCTAAAGATTATTAATGCCTCAGGCAGATAGTAAGTGCTTAGTAAGCTTAAGCACTTAGTAGGCCCTACCTACTACACTACCCCCCCCCTCTTTCTAAAATAGGTGTTTTGGCTGGGGCTGAAATTAGTAGGTCTTAGCTTCCTGGCTAGGATTAAAATTAGTGGATCTCAGCTTCCTAGCTAGGGTTAAAACTATTACTCCCTAGTTAACTTAGCTAGAGCTAAAATTACTAGATCTTCCCTCCTAAATATTAAGTACTATAGTATCTATAAGGTTTATAGCTAGCTCCTATATAGGGTACTTATAGCCTACTTATTTAACTAAGTATTCTATATAACAGCCTCACCTAATTCACTTCTCTTATTTATCTAAGATTTTCTTAACTATAAATTCAGCTTCACCATCCACCAGCTTAGGGGGTGGCTGGTAGTCATCATTTAACTAGCTTAGGAATAGATTATCTATAGTAGGCTAAAGGAGGCTGATATAGAATATATTATATATACCTAGTAATATATCTAGCTAGTAGGTATGTAATCTAATAGCTTTTAGTACTATAAACTTTATATACTATACATCAAGCTTCTAGCTTAGGTAGTCTATTTAAATATTCTATAGGTCTAATCATACTTTTAAGTTAATAGCATAGCATGGAGCTGCTAGGTAGGAGTAGTTTAAATATTTCTCTTAATATTACTAGGTAGTAGCTAGCTCTAACTAGGCTATATCTATAGCTTCTTTTATCTTTATAATAATTATCTTAGCCCTCTTCTTTAATAAATATACTATATCTAGAGTAGTAGCCTCTTAATCTAATAGTTTAATCTCTAAAGGCTTAATATTATACCTATAGTCTAAGAAAAAGGGGCTAACTCCTATACTTATAATATCCTAATTATTAATAGCTAGTTAGGCTATTAGTAGTAATAACTTCTAGTTAGTCTAGGTGTAGTTATAGAAGTTCTATAAGTAAGCCTCTAATATAGTATTTATCTATTTAATCTATCTATCTATCTATAGGTAAAAGGCTATTAAGAGTTATTATTTAATACCTAGCTACTTATAGAAGTACTTCTAGAATTAGTTAATAAACTATAGGCTATAATCTAATATAATTATACTAGGGATGCTATAGTACCTAATAAACTAATTAATTAATAGCTATACTACTATTTCAGAGTCTATTTACTTATAGGGTACTAGGATTATATCTTTTCTAAGTTAATTACTAATTACTATAATATCCTTATAGCTGTTAGAGGTAGGTAGCTTTATAATAAAGTTAATAGTAATCTTATACTACTTATAGTCTAGAATTAGTAATAGCTTTAGTAGTCCCTAGTATTACTTATATTATATATAGTTAGTACTATACTTATTATAGTTCTATATAAATTATTAGATATCTATAGAGAGTTCTGGCTAATAGAAGTTCTAGGTAACTATTATATATAATATATTCTTTCCTAGATAGCTAGTTAATACTGAGTTATAGGTCTCCTATAAGATTCTTATTTATAGTGGTTTAGAGTTAGGGACCTATTTACAGCCCTAGTATAGTAAGTAGCTATCTAGTAATATAAAATACTTAGTAATTAATACTTATATATATAACTCCTTTAGGAATTAGGTAGCTTCTTTCTTTATAACTTATTATATCTCCCTTAAGCTAGTATTATTTAGTTCTGCTTCCTTCTAATACTTTTCTAGTAGCAGGGGTATCCCCTTTACTAGTACTATAGGTAAGGTTATATAGTAATGCTAGCTACTTAATAACCTTATATCCTAGTTAGATACTACTTCATAGGTGTAGGATATATATATATATATTTAACTAGTAATAGTCCATAGTGGTATTAAGCAGTAGTCTTATACCTTAAGCCTATTATCTTCTATATCCTATGGCATGTCCTATTCCCTTTAGGATAGGGTATTAGGCTAAGTAGCTAGTTTCCTAGGCTAATAATATATCTTATAATTAAATTAGCTTAACTAGTATAACTAATATATCTACTATTTATTAAGCCTTTAGACTGTCTTGAAGTATTTAAGGTTATAGTAGTCTATAATAAGCTTAAATTTAGGTAAGCTAATTAGCTCTAATTCCTACTCCTTAAGTATATTAACTATGGCCAGCAGCTCCTTATTATAGATCTTATAATTATACTCTACTAGTATATTCCTCCTAGAGATATAAGTAACTAGCCTTAGCACACTATTATTATTATACTATAATATAGTAGCCCCTATTACCTAATTTAAGGTATTAGTTTTAACTACTATCCTTTAGTTAGGGTTAAACTATATAAGAATTAGGGCTATTATAAATATCTTCTTTAATAGCTTAAAGGCCTTTACCTACTCCTCTCCCTATATAAAGAGGGCTCTCTTATATATTAGTACTATTAATAGCTATACTATATCTAAAAAGTTCTGTATAAACTAGTAATAGAAGTTTATAAAACTAAGGAATAATTATATACTATATATAGAGGTAGGGGCCTGCTATTCTAATATAGCTTTTACCTTATTAGGATCTATTTACACACCCTTACTAGCCTTTATTATAAACCTAAGGTACTTTATACTTTTCACCTTAAACTTATACTTATTAATATCTAGCTATAATCCTATGTTCTTTAGGTATTTAAGTACTTAGTAAATATATTATTAGTGCTTAGCTAATAAGCTATTAGTAAAGATTAGTATATTATTAATATATATAGAGGTAAATTCATCTAGGAAGTCCTAAAGTATCTAGTTAATATATTATTAGAAGGTGCTGAGTGTGTTTACTATACTAAAGAGGGTAACTAGTTATTTAAATAAGCTAAATTATATATAAAAGGCTGTTAACCATTCATCTCCTAGGGTAATATAGATCTTATAGAAAATAATAATAATATCTAGTTTAGTAAACTACTTAGCCTTCATAATATGTTCTAGGGTCTTATTAATTAAGGGGAGTAGGTACTAATCCTTCTTTATAATAGTATTTAGGATATGATAGTTAACACAGAATTATAACCCACCTCCTAGCTTATAGGTGAAGAGTATAGGTACTATAGCCATAGAGCTACTAGTATAAATAAACCCCTTTTCTAGTAGCTTAGTTAATATTTTCTATAGCACCAGGAGCTCTCCATAAGATATGCTATATAATAGCCCCTATAGTAGCTCTATTAGCTTCCCTTTTTCATCCTTAATAAGCTTTATCTAATAATCTACTCTAGGGTGGTATAGTAGTAGCTTATTAGCCTACTTCTTATTAAATACTTCTAGGAACTTATAGTAATATACTAGTAGCTTTATAGCTAGGTTAGTATACTTCTTAACTTATAGTACCTTCTTAATATCCTTAATACTAGCTATAAAGATCTATATAGTCTTATCCTTTCTTTATTATTAATAATAGACTATAAACCCTTAGGCACTAATCTACTTTACTACTAGCTTTAGCTTATTCTTAATACTCTTAATAGTAGAGCTATCTATAAATCTTAGCTAGGGTCCTTCTACTTTAATAGCAGCCTTCTAGTCCACTATCTATAAGGTCCCTAGTATTAGGTTAGTCTTATTACCTAGCTTTAGCACTATATATATATAGACTATATATTAGTAGTTACTACTAATATCTAGTAAGAAGTAGGTAATGATTAAAATAATACTCCTAGTTATACTAGCATAGTTATTAAGGTAGATTAGCTTAATCTTTATTTACTCTAGTTATAGCTTTTATATAAAGTATTTAGCTATAACTATATAAGATATACATCTAGTATCTAGTAGAATTCTATAGTTATATTCCTTATTAACTATTCCTAATATAATAAATTTAGGGGTATTAAATCTAATAGTCTACTAAAATTATCTATAACTAGTAAGTATATCTTCCCTAGGATATAGGTAACACTAGCTCTTTAGCTATATTAACTATTTAACTAGCCCCTGTGAGAGTCTTTTTATAGGGGTAACTTATTTTCTAACTTATTTTCTTTATTATCTTTAAGCAGGGGTCTAATAGCTTAAGAAGTATATAGTAGTTTTAGCTCCTTATTCTAAGGGGGAATAGCTCCTAGGTACTAGCATCCTTTAATTATATAGTCTAATACTTTATAGCATAAGCATCTTCCTTTACTATAGTAATAAGATAGCTCTATTTTATTAACCTATTTAGTATAGTGCTAATAGTGGGCTAGGGTTATAGAAGAGGGCTCCTAATCTATAGCATTATTAGAACTAGTTATAACTAGGGAAGGGTTTGCTAGGGGCATAGGGGTATATACAGCACAGCTATAGCTAGTAGTCTGTATATCTCTTCTATACTAATTAGAATAGCCTAACCTTCTTATATATAGGGCTTCTACTTAGTTAGCTACTTTTTATACTTAATAATAGTAGTCTATAAAAGTCTCTTCCTTCTAGATACCTACTAGTACTCCCTCTACTTTAAAGCTTAGGGCATTATCTAAATAGTTCTTCTTTACTTTATTAGACTAGGAGTAGCCCCTAGCTTCTATTAATAATTAATTAAGGTCTGCTAGCAGCTTATTAAATAGATAATTACCTTAATATAGGGTTTATAATTCCTATAGGGCCTTCTTACTCTAGCCCTAGTTAAGGAACATAAGGTTAAGCTAGTTATATAGGCTGTTTAGGGTTACCTATATTATATTTAGGTTATTCCTATACTAACCTATCTAAGGGGCTATAGCTACTGTAGTATTACCCTTAAGTCTACTAAATATATATCATAAGCACCTATAGTAGGAGCTAATTATAGCTTAATTAAGTAGTAATTTTACCTATAGCTTAGAGTAAAAGGTCTAGTATATAGCCTTATTAGTGCTATTATATATCTCTATATTAGGTAGAATAGGCTTTAGCCTCTTTACTAGGTCTTCTATAGGGGTTAGTAAGGAAGGAGTTACCTAGGGAGTATATGCTACTATAATAGTAGTAGCTATTTATTATTCCTCTAGCTAAGCTATTTAATTAGTAATATTTTGTAACTATTAGGCTATTTAGACTATAAGATTTACCTATATATTACTCTGCAGTACTGGTTGCTCTTTACTAGTCCCTTCTAGGGAGGTAGATATCTGTGATAATATATTATTATAGCTTATTCTATCTATTCTAGTTATCTTACCTAATCTATCTAGTTCATCTTATTCATCTAGTTTGTCTGGTTCATCTGGTTTATCTAGTTTATCTTATTCATCTAGTTCATCTAGTTCATCTAGTTCATCTGGTTTATCTGGTTTATCTAGTTTATCTGGTTTATTAGGTTCATCTGGTTTATCTAGTTTATCTAGTTTATTTGGTTTATCTAGTTCATCTGGCTTATTAATAAGAGTAATTTCTATTATCACAGGCTAGAAGCCTTAGAAACCTATAACCTAGGCTTAGATAGTAAGAAATTACTAAGGAAGGAATCTAGCTAGGGCTGTAGTAGCTGAATATAAAGGGGTGCATAGCTAGTATGTGGGTTATATAATTAGTAGCTGGTGTCCAGTTTGGATATGACTTCACAGGTGTCACGTGGCTGGCGGCCGGCCCCAACATATCGGCCAGAGCCAAAGATCGTCGATGCCTCAGGCAGACAGCGAGTGCTTAGTAAGCTCGAGCACTCAGCGGGCCCTGCCCGCTACATAGGGCTCCCATATCCTATAATAAGAATGGGATGGGAAATCCCATAGGAATCCCTTATTATTTAGGGAATCCTATTTTTCTTAGGGATGGGAAATGGGAAATCCTATTTTTTAAGGGCTTAGGGATGGGATTCCCATACCTCAGCCTAAAATAGGAGGGGAACCTAGAGTGGGATTTCCCATTCCCTTCCCTTCCCTTCCTAACAGCCAGCCTAGCTATTAGAGAGACCTAAAAGATTATTACCTAACTATTATAAAGATAGCTAAGGATATACTTTCTACTTTTCTAACTAATGTCCTAGTAGAGAGGGTATTTAATCTAGATTATAATATATATTATTATTAATAAGTAAAGATATATAATACTATAATTAAAAGAATAATAATACTAAAGTATACTCTCCTATATCTTAAAGATACTAGCTTAATAAGTAAGTATTCTCTTAATAAGTTTAAAGATATCTTATCTTAGGAGATAGAGAAGTATTATATATCTATTATAATAGAAATTATCTTTACTCTAAGTCTATAATTTAATAAGATAATAAAAAAGGAAGTTATACCTATAAATATTCCTATAATTATTATTAGTTAACTACCTATATAGGTAAAAGATAGATATAGATAGTAGAATAAAGTTTTTCTTTCTTAATTATTACTTCTAACTATTACTTCTATTATTTACTAGATATAAGTAAGATTATAATAGTATAGTATACTTATAACTTATATAATATCTTATCCTATAGAGATTAGTATAAGAATTCTTATTTCTTAATAAGAGTCCTATTAGACTTTCTTAATAGGATAGGAATTCCTAATTATAATATAAAGTAGGATGGGATCCTTATTATATTAGATAAATTTAATAGGACTCCCTTCCTATTTATTTTTAATAGGAAGGGAATTCCTAGTAATAGGGAAAATAAGAAGAAAAGAAGATTCTCTTCCTATTCCTAATCTTTAGGGCCTCCTATAGAATAAAGATTTTAAGATGGGATTCCAATACCTAAGCCTAAAATAAGAGGGGAACCTAGAGTAGGATTTCCCATTCCCTTCCCTTCCCTTCCCAACAGCCAGCCTACCTCTAATATCTAATTCTACTATTCTATTTAGCTATCTATTTATAAATAAAATATAGTGCTTATCTATTTCTTAATTCTTAGAATACTATAAAAATTAGTCTAGAATTAGCTTATAAATAGTAAGTCTCTATTAGTTACTAGGCTTTTAGGTACTCTATGCTATAGGATGACTTTCTCTAGAAATATATTAGTAAGCTTATTAATAGTAACTATCTTTAAGGTTAGGATATATTTAGCTATCTTAGTATATTAATCTATTATTACTAATACTATATTATAAACATCATATTAATATAATAATAGTAGTAGGGAAGTAATAAAGTCTATTAATAAATTACTCTATAGTTCTTTTAGTATAAGTAGTAATATAAGCTTCTTTATAATAAGATACTAAGATATCTTAGTCTTTTAATATACTATATATATATAGATATACTCTTTAATATTATATCTTATTCTTTCCTAGTAAAATTTATACTAGAGTAAGGCTATAGTCTTCTTAACCCCTAGATATCTAATATATAGATTATTATAATATATCTATAAAAGCTCTTACTTTACTATAGTACTAGTAGATATATATATAATATCTCTAGATTATAGGAGTCTCTTATTATTAATTTACTAGTCCTTCTTCTAAATATAATTTAAGGCCTTCTTTAGCTACTTAGAAACCTATTATATATAGGTATTCTTATATTATAGTTTCTAGATAATATCCTTTAGACTAGCTATTAGTAAGTCCTAGGTAACCTTAGTACTAGTAGTCTTTATTATTAATAGTCTTAGGATTAGAAGTTCTAGACCTTCTAACCCTACTAGAATAATATTAATACTAAGGTTACTAGTATTATTCTAGTTTATCTATAAGCCTAGCTTTAGCTTCCTCTAAAGTATTAATAGAAGGCTAGCTTAGGTCTCTTTATTCTTAGTAGATCTATAATCCTAATATCTTAATAATATATCTATAGGGTTTAGCTACCTTAGTCTATATTTAATTATAAAATTATATACTATAAGTAGCTTAGCCTAGTAAGCCTACCTAGTATTTAAAGTCTTTATTATAAAGAAGTAGGTTAGATTTATATAATCTATCTAGATCTATATATATTATTAACTACCTTCTAGGTAGTATCTCTAGTACTTAAAGTACTCTATAATTATAAGTAACTCTTAGTTATAGATCTTATATCTTTATTTAGCTTTATTAAGTTTTTAGGAATAGAATATAATAGGATACTACCCTTAACTAGTTTATATCTCTAGTATATTATTATTAGGCTATAGGAGAATCCTAGTAATTATAAATCCTAATATATTAGTAACTAGTAGGATCTATTTCTCTAGATTAAAATAGGTAAGAATTAGTAGATCTATAAATATATTTTTTAGTTTCTTAAAAGCCCTCTAAGCCTCCTCTATCTAGATAAATAGCCTAGTTTTATAGCTATTTATTATATCTTTTAGGAGGTTTATTAATAGTATTATAATTTAAGAATATATATATATAAATTATTAGAAGAATCTAGTAAAATCTAGGAATATCTAGATATTATAGAATAAGTAAGGTACTAGCTACTTACTAATAGTACTTAGGTAAGTTAGGTCTATATAGATATTATTCCTACTTATTAAGAAGTTAAGGAACTTAACCTTAGTTCTATAAAACTTATACTTTAATAGCTTAATATATAGATTTATACTAGCTAAATACTAGAGTACCTCCTTAATATAATACTTATGCTCTTCCTTAATATCTAAGTAGATAAGGATATTATCTAGGTATATAATATAGAATTTATCTAGAATACTATATATTATCTTATTAATATAGGCTTAGAAAGTTGCTAGGGTATTAGTTAGTCTAAATAGTATAACTAAGTATTTAAACTAGCTATATTATATATAGAATGCTATCTTCTACTTATTATCTTACTAGATATAGATATAATAATATATATCCTATAAATCTAGCTTAGTAAAGAATTTAGCACCTAATATCCTATCTATAAGCTTATTAATTTAGGGTAGTAGATATTAATTCTTAATAGTAACTATATTTAGCCTCTAATAATTAATATAGAGATATAGGCTTCTATCCTACTTCTTTATAAAGAGGATTAGGGCTATTATAGGCCCTAAAGATTTCTAAATCTATCCTTTCTTTAGTATTTTATTAAGATATTTACACAAGGCCTCTAGTTCTATTTAGGATATTAGGTATAGTAGTCTATATAGTAGTATTTTCCTATTAATAAGCTATATTATATAAGTAGTATAATCTAATAGTAAAGTACTAGCCTCCTTTTCTAAGAATATCTTTATATATTCTTAATATTAAGGTGGTATTATAGGATTAATTACCTTAGGATAAACTTTCTTAATTATAAGAAGATAAGTATCTTAATTCTTATACTTTTAGATAAATTTCTTAGATTCTAGTATATTAATCTCTAGTAAGGTGCTATAGTAATATTAGTAGCTTAACCTCTAGTTAATATTAGGGTCTATATATTAGAGCTAGCTATATCCTAGTAATAGGTTATATCTTATAATATTAGTTATCTTAAAGGGGATCTAATATATTTAACTTATTATTTCTTAATCTATTATTATTATCTCTAGGAGAGGTTTACTATAGATCTTTATCTTTATTCTATTAGTAAGCTCTATAGAGGATAATATTATATCTTAGTTAAATTAATAATTATTCTATATTATAAATTAATATAAGGTATAGTTAGGCCTAGCCCTAGAATCTATAAGTACCTTAGTAGACACCTCCATCCCTTTAATCTTTACCTTAATATTAGCTAGTATAGGAGGTACTAATAATTCTTTAATATATTATAAGATATTAATCTCCTAGGGCTTAAGTTCCTATTATAGTATAGGGGCTTCCTTAGGGGTAGGGGTCATCCTCTAATCCTTTTTTTTAGGTATTTTATTATAAGGTGCCCCTTCTCCTTATAGATAAAATAGTATTCCTCCTTTAGAAGTTACTCTTTCTAGCTAAATAATTTATAGTATATATCTAGCTTCTTCTTAGTATATTAATTATTCTATTACCTCTATAACTTATTTAAGTAGGTTAGGCTTACTAAGCCTATTAAGTTATTATCTTAATATTTCTACTTAACTAGTCTACTTAACTTCCTTTACTAAGGATAGTAGTTATTCTTCTTTTAGTAGGTAGTTAGCTAGGCTATATTATATTTTTCTAATTAATAAATCTTTTCTTATTAAGTAGTAAGCTATTTAAGGTACTCTAATAATTAATTATAGCTAGGGATATACTAAATCTCTATCTTTAGGTCTATTTTTATCTTTTTAACTATAATTCAGACCTAGAACTACTCTATATCTAGGTAAGGGTTAATAATATTCTATAGCTCTTAGATATCTATAAAGAAGGCTTAAACTAACTTCTTATATTCTAGCTATAGAAGTTAGTAGATAATAGTTTATTAGTAATTCTTATATAGCTTAATATAGTCCTATAGGAATGCCTTAAATTCTATATAGCTAGATTTATAGCCTTTAAGATATCTATTCCTCTAAGTATTCTTAATCTTTATATCTAGCTATAAGGTAGTATATAGGATCTTCTTTATATTATTATTAAATACTTAGTATTTTACTATAAAATAATTAGTAAGGTCTTATAAGAATATTTTTAGTTTTAAACTAGTATAGGCTTCCTTACTATCCTAGATAGCTAGATTAGTAAGCTTAAGCCCTTTAGGTTCTTTATTATATTAAACTAATATAATTTATAGACTTTATATAAGCTATATAAGTAAGGCCTAATTAAGTATTATTATTAGTATATTATAGGTATTAGATAGTAGTAGGTTCCTATTATTTAGATTATATATAGGGTTCCTATTACTACTTTATATTAGGTTTAAGGTATTCTAGTCTATAGTGCCTAATTTACTAGTACTTCAGGCTATAGAGGGAGTATTACTAAGGGGGCTCCTTATTAGTAAAGGGGTTATATTACCTAAAGCTACCTCTAGGTTAGTTATTAGGTAAGGCTCTATTAACCTATTAGGCCCTATAGTACTATTTTATTAATTAGTATACTTTCTAGTAATTATAACTAATAATTATAGTATAAGTAGTTTAAACTATAAGTAGGCTAGAGGTTAACTACTTAATAAGATTCCTAGCTAGTATAGTATTATTAACTAGGCTATAAGTTACTACTATGATTATATATTCTTAGAGAGTATGGATTTACTAAGGGAAATATATATATTATTATAATTAGAATAAACTACTTACTTTCCCTTAAGCTATTTATTTACCCCTTGTAGCAGGCAGGGCCCGCTGAGTGCTTAAGCTTACTAAGCACTCGCTGTCTGCCTTAGGCATTGATGATCTTTGGCTCTGGCTAATATATTAGGGCTGGCTGCTAGCTACATGACATCTATAAAGTTATATCTAAACTAGACACTAGCTATTAATTATATAACCTATATACTAACTATATACCCCTTTATATTTAGCTACTGCAGCCCTAGCTAGATTTCTTCCTTAGTAATTTCTTACTATCTAAACCTAGGTTATAGGTTTCCAGGCTTCTAGCCTGTGATAATAGAAATTACTCTTATTAAATAAACCAGATGAATTAGATAAATTAGATAAACTAGATGAACTAGATAAACTAGATAAACTAGATAAACCAGATAAACCAGACAAACTAGATAAACTAGATAAACCAGATGAACTAGATAAACCAGATAAACCAGATAAACTAGATAAACTAGATAAACCAGATAAACCAGATAAACCAGATAAACCAGATAAACCAGATAAACCAGATGAACTAGATAAACTAGATGAACCAGATAAACTAGATAGATTAGGTAAGATAGCTAGAATAGACAGAATAAGCTATAATAATATATTATTATAGATATCTATATCCCTAGAAGGGACTAGTGAAGAGCAACCAGCACTATAGGGTAATATATAAGTAAATCTTATAGCCTAAATAGCCTAGTAGTTATAAAATATTACTAATTAAATAGCCTAGCTAGAGG